>OY856362.1:0-464000 GCA_963693475.1 Ectropis crepuscularia | reverse complement strand
AAGAACTAAATAATACTGTCTATACTAAATAAAATAAAAAGTCTAAACAAATTAATGCTGTCTATTACTAATTAATACTATCTAAACTTATTGATGCAGTCTGACTAAATAATGCTGCTTCAATAATCATTAAATACTGTTTAAACTAATTGATGCTGTTCCATCAACCTCTCTAAGAATAATTCTAATTCTAATACTAAATAACCTAAAAATAAATAACTTTTATACCTATGCTCCATCTAAGTTGGGGACAAAACATTACGCTGGAATATTACTCGTAGTTACAGGTTCTCTGACACTATTAGGTGTAAGTGAATACCGCTCACTAACGGCGGGATTCACATACTAACAACATTCAGTTACAGTCTAGATCTGTAACGTGTTGAATGCCTGATGTTAGACCTAGATAGTGTCACCTTCTCTAAAAATCCTATGCTAGTGCTCGGAAAATCGACGAGTGTGGAGTCGGTCACTGCATGGATTTGCATTTGCCCTAGGCGCAAATGAACTTGTTATATGCCCGGAAAGTCGGTAAGGGGAGCACCGATCACATTAACAAACTCTTAAAGTGAATACGTACACTAACGGCGTAATTCACAAACTTTTAACATCCAAGGTCACTCAAACCTCTAAAAGTGTTTGATACCCGATGTTAAACCTAGATAGCATGGCTATCTCTAGAAATCCTGGATCTAAAACTACAACTGACCCTAAAGGTCAGCTCAGCTAATAATGATTGTCCTTACAACACTCTACAGATACCAGGAACACAGAATGTTATAATCTCTGGACAGCCGAAAAGTTCAAGAAACTTTTCTCCGGATTTTCCTCAGGAAAAATCCTGACCTAAAAAGGGGGGTATGTAACAGTTGTCAACTCAACCGTTCCCTTAAAATCATTAAAAATAGACTTGCCGTCTTAGGAAACCTTTAAATTGTAAAACGGCCGTAGTTAGTGAAACGAAACGCTGTCGTGGACCAATCAGGACGCGACGAGTTCAAATCGCCCAATGGCGAGAGACGACGCCGAGGGACATAAGATTATACAACGTGGTGGATTTACCCCCAACAATATTTTAACAGTCCATTCTAACACTGATGTAGACTTCATCACCCAAGGTCTCTTTCCCCTCAGCACGGTAGATCACGAGATAATGCGAGTTAAAGTTTGACGTAAAATTTCCACCAAATCTCCAGCTTCAACCCTAAAGCATGTACAGCAGACAAACGACCTTGCCGCCGACGCCGCGACGTCGTACAAAAATCCGTGAGGAGATCTGGCCATTAGGGGTATGTCAAATGAAATAACAACCAAAAAAAATATTTTTTTATGGAAAATTTTTTTTGAGCTTTCATGCCTAATTTTCACATACGTGATTCAAAACTTAATGTAGATGAACTAACATAAATATTGTTGCACCTTTCTGCAACACCTTGTATAAACGAAGCTACTTGAGACAGAAGCCATTTTACAAATCATTTCACTAATAACTATAAAAATAACCAAAATACTGTCCGAAGGCTTAAAAGCCATAAATGCAACGTAAACCCCATAGGGGTTCCATCACCGGGTTGAGACCCTAACGGCCAACTCTTATGGTCACCACCGGCTGATATACCAAAAGAACTGCAACTCTTGAGGTAGCAGTCCACCACTCACTGCATGAGAAGCAGAAGAGCTACCCCCATGTAGGACACAGGAGCACCATCGCCATGTCCAGCTGACACCACTGAACCCCCCAGAAGGACTGCGACCCGACTCTCCGCGGCTACCACAGGTCAGTGTGTCCTCCCGAATAGCAATATAATTCTCTCGATTTGCAAACGACCCCGACCTCCTCTTTAAATTCAACTTATACTACCCCAAAACTACTACTACATTTAGGCCACCCATCTGGTGGTAACTGTAAACTTTTATATGACAATAAAATCAAATTAGTTAAACTGGTGGTTTCTATTCCAACTCTTAATTTTACTTCAACTCATGTTAACTTGTGCTAGCTTGGATAATCTCTCTCTCTCTCTCTTCACACAACCAAACTGCAAAGGTTACATATGTCTAAGAAAAGTTAATGCCGTACAAATCTGAAAGTTAATATTAAAGTTGGACAGCTTACAAGTGACGGCATAGTGCTGAATCTTATTATTTTGTACCCGTCTATCATCCTGCATAGGTCTCCTGCTGGTTCATTTGACCCGTAAATTTTGTTCACGGGCCTGTAGTCTACAAAGGTAGCTGTTTTATCCTAAACAACCCTAGTATGTGAGACTAGCTCTCTATTGAATGTATCTCTTCCGCCTGCTCCTCCATTCGAATAGACTCCATTTCCGGTTTCACACCCTATGAACACTTCGTCTGTTATCCTGGGCATGGGTTCCGCGATATACCCCGCGATGCTGGGTCTCTGACCTGAGCCCCCTACCCCACAGTCACACTAGCCTATTAAAGTGGGAGGTACACACCCCCGCTACTTGGACATTTCAGATAGAATCTACTTCAGCGAGAAATATAGGCTCTATCTCTTTTGGCCTCGTGGCTTAGTTGGTAGTAGCTCTACCTGCGAATCTGAGGGTCGTGAGTTCGATTCTCACCCAGTGCAAATATTTGTGTGATGAATTCAAATGTTTGCACTGTGTCTAGGTGTCTCTGTGTATAATAAGTATGTATTTAAAATTATATAAGTATTATATCAGATATCTGGCCGCCATCATACAAGCTTTGCTTAATTTGGAGTCAGATGGTGTTGTGTGTGAATTGTCCACCAATATTGATTCAGCCAAACCATACTAAACCTGCGAACAGTTCTCCACACAAAACTTACCGAAATTTGAGAAATATACGAGCGTCTCAAGTCCAGATCCTGGAGTCTTGGCATGTCCTCGAGCCAGCCTCGGCAAATCTGTCTCACACCGGTAGCAAACAATTTCAGAGTCATCAACTGACTCAGGTTTCTTAGTGGAGAATAGCCTGCAAAGAAAAGATGATTATATGTAAGTCGATGTTTTTTTTTAACTTGAATAGGTTTACACTTGACCGCCATCTCGCCTGATGTTAAGCGACGATGCAGTCTACGATAAAGCGTGCTTACCTAGAAGAAACCGATTCACTCTCGACTTGAAGACACCAAGATTTTAACTATCGGAGAAAATCCACTCTGGTAACTCATTCCACAGCCTGGACGTTCTTATCACAAAGGTAGAGTCAAACCTCTTTATTCGTGTCTTTGGAACATCAACCATGAAACGATGTCGCTTTCTCGAACTACAAGCAGTCCGATATAAAAAGGGGCAAGGTGGTATTAAGTTATGCAGATCAGTAGCGCACTAGAGTGTGCGCTACTGATCTGATCTGATAGCTAGAGAGCTAACTCTCTAACTCTAGCGAAATGTATCCGATAGGCTAGCAATTTTACGGCGATGTTCAAGACTTTGAAGTCTTTTTCGCATAAGAGTATATCATTGCCAATGAGCCTTTTGGGACGTTTCTCGATTGATTCCAGAGCCTCGAGCTGATACTTAGCCAAACCATCCCAAAGGTGCAAACAGTACTCCATACAAGAGCGAATCTGTGTTTGATATAACACAAGCAACTGTTCAGATTTTAAGTACCTTCGAACCTTTGAGAGGACGCCTAGTTTTTTGGCAGCTAATTTTGCTTTGGGCTCGATATAAAAGCCAAACTTGAGCGTAGATGACAAAATAACACCCAAAAGCTCGAGATGGTTGGTAACTGGCACGGATACACCTCGAAAAGAAGGAGTCTGTTGAAATTGAGTCCTTTTTGTAGAGAACACACACGCCTGTGTCTTTCCCTCGTTAAACTTGGCCAGATTGGAATCACCCCATTCAGAAACTGTCTCAAGGGCCAAGTTCAAACGCTCGATTATACCCTCTCTCAGTAAATGGGTTTGCTGCCCACTGGCTCTCGCACTAGATATGTAATTCTCTACAACAGTGCTATCGTCTGCGTACCCAAAGATACCGGGCTTCAACAGATCGTTAATATGTAGCAGGAAGAGCGTCGAAGAGAGTACTGACCCTTGAGGGACTCCGGCATTGATAGCCATTTGATCCGACGAGCAGCCATTAATGACGACCCGTGTGGATCGATCCCTCAAGAAGTTCGATATCCACGCGACAAACCCAGGAGACAAACCAAAACAAGAAAGCTTGCTTATAAGGGCGTCATGCCAAACCCTATCAAAAGCCTTCGAGATATCCAGAGAGACTGCATTTGCTTCTCCGTGTTTATCGATGGCCTCACTTCAGATATGAGTGACATACGCTAGAATATCCCCGGTGGACCGGTTTCGGCGAAACCCGTATTGGCGGTCACTAAGGAGGTCATTCATCTGCCACGCTCCGTGTAGCACTCTGTACACGTGCTGCACCATCTCAAAGTGTAATTATGTAACTGATCTAAATAAATATGTGAAACCACTACAATCATCTTTTATCACACACCGGTATATCAAGCGGTTAAGATTAAAAACTAATCTAACGATCCCATTAGCACGTTCTGAATCATACCACGCCTTTCAAGCAGCCCAATTGTCGAATGAATTACCTATTTCCATAAGAAAATCTCCTCTCATTGGAGTCTTTTACAGGTCACGTCAAAGAATATTTTCTATCCAAACAGCAATCATAAGAATGTCATTATTACACTTAGTTTCCTGTTATACCTGTATAATAATATAGCCCTTTATTTCCAGAACTGGCAGGTTAATTTAGTTTTGCTTAATACTAGTTTGTGCGGTCATATAATGTCCCTCAGTTCGGTGTGTCTTTTGACATAGGCCTCCTCCAACTGTTTCCATTGCACTCTATCGGTTGCTACTCTGGTCCAATACGGCCCCAAGGCCAATCGGAAATCATCTTCCCATTTTTTTGTAGGACGTCCTCCTTGTCTACATGCATCTCTTGGGTACCAGAGTGTCACTTGTTGGCTCCATTTTTCTAACTTACACCGCAGCATGTGACCTGTCCATCGCCATTTTAGCTGGTCAGTTCGAGTAATTACATCGGTGACTTTGGTTTTGTGTCTAATTTCAGTGGAGCTAACTTTGTCGGTTAGTTTTATTCCCAACATACTTCTTTCCTTTGCCCGCTAGCATTTGGTTAGTACTTCTCTGTGATTTTGAGTGAGGGACCAGGTCTCGCTGCCGTATATAATGCAGGGAAGGATCCAGGTATTGAAAGTTTTTCTTTTGATATTTATACTCAGTTCTTTGCTTTTCATTACTTCTTTTAGTGACCAGTATTTTCTCCAACCGCTGGCAATCCTCTTGTTTATTTCTTTTGACATTTGGTCCGTAGTGGCGATTATTTGGCCCAAATAGACATATTCTGATACATACTCAAGATCATTTCCGTCCAAGCCTATGTTGGTCTCCATTGAGTTGGTCATTATCTTTGTTTTTGATTTATTCATTTGTAGACCTGCTTCTTTACTCTTACTAGCCAATGATTGCACCATTATTTGTAATTTATTTGGGTCCTCTTCAAGCAAGATGAGGTCATCCGCAAATCTTAAATGGTTAAGACGGCGTCCATTCACATTGAGACCATATCCCTCCCAGTCTAGACTTTTAAAAATATTCTCCAGCACAGCAGTAAACAAGTTAGGTGCTAGTGGGTCTCCTTGTCTCACACCTCTGTCTATTGGGAAAGGATCTCCTGTTGTCTCCAGTCTTATGCTGCCTTTACTAATGCTGTAGATGTTTTTGATAATCTCGATGTATGTGTCAGCGACTCCTTGCTGTTTTAGGGTTGACCAGATATAATTGTGGTTTAGACAATCGAATGCTTTTGAGTAGTCTACGAAAATTATATAAACAGGTTTTTGGTATTCCTTGTATTTTTCTAGGATAAGCTTGATTGTGAGTATGTGGTCGATAGTGCTATAATTTTTCCTAAATCCGGCCTGTTCTATAGGTTGGTTCTCATCTAGCTGTAGTCTAATTCTTTCTAGGATAACTTTTGCGAATACTTTGTAAATGTTTGATATTAAGCTTATTGGTCTGTAGTTATTGATATCTACCCGAAGGCCTTTTTTTGTGCAGGAGTATAATGTGAGATTCTCCCCACTGGTCCGGAATTGTTCCTGTTTCTATAATGTAATTGAAAAGCTTTGTTAATATCGGACTGAGTTCTTCAGCTGTGCCTTTTAAGAATTCGTTCGGTATGTTGTCAGGTCCTGGATTTTTTTCCATTTTTTGAGAGTATAAGGCTCTCTGTACTTCTGTCTTGAGTAGGGGTGGTATGTTGCTATCTTTACTTCTCGGCTGGGTGTCAGTTACTATTTTTTCATCTTTTTCTGTGTTTGAGTAAAGATTTCTGTAGTATCCTGGGGCCAGATTCTGAATTTCTTGTCTTTTTGTTATCAGATCTGACTCCTTGTTTTTCAGTTTAGGGATCCATTCCTTTCCATAGTCCCTTAATTCTTTAAAAGCCTTTTTGGTACCACCTGTTTTTTGTATAGTGTCTTCTAGTTTTTTTTTCTCTTGAGTTTTCTATCTTTTCTTATACCTTCTCGTATTTGTTTACTAAGTTTAGCTATACTTTTTCGGTCTTTATTCTTATTTAACATTAGTGTTTTTCTTTGTTCTTTGTAAAGCCATTGTTTTTTCACTAAGATTATTTTCGTGTTTTTTCAACTTTGTTTTTTTTCAGTTGTGTTATTTTTTTGTTTATATGGTTGTATTTTTCACGGACACTTATGTTGGAGTTTACAGTTTCAAGAAGCATTTGGGTGTTAGATGGAGTTATTACATTTGCGTACTGTTCTGGTCGCAGAGTTGTAGAATTTGTTGAAGGTTTTCTTGAGATTTTTGTTGAGTGCATCTTAAGGCAACTACGCACCATGCGATGATCAATGTTAAAATTCAAACTTTGTAAAACATGTGTATTAGTAAAGTTCTTGGCTTTATTAGTGATCATAAAATCTATTTCGTTCTTGGTTTTTCCATCTGGAGATATCCAGGTCCATTTAGTTTTTATGTTTTTCTTGTACATCGAGTTAAGCAATTTTAAGTTGTTTTCTATTAAAAAATCTATTTATCTTTGTCCATTTGCACTTCTCTCTCCATAACTATAGTTACCTAATATCTGTTCTTCGCCTGCTTCTCTAGCACCTACTTGTGCGTTAAAATCACCCATGACAATGAGGTTGTTGTTTTCGTATGCCTTAATCACGTCTGATAGTCTATTATAGAAGTCTTCAGTATCTTCCTTGGCTGCTTTCTCAATAGGGGCATAAACTTGAATTATAGTCCAAGTTTTTTTGTATCCAGGCAGTCTGATGTTTAGAATAGCCAACCTGTCTGAAATACCTATCAGCTCCAGAATGTTTTCTTTTAGTGATTGTTTGATGAGGAATCCGACTCCTTTTTGTCCAGCGATAATTCCATTTTGAAACAGTATATAACTCCCTCGTTCCTCTATTTTCTCATCTAACCTTCTCATTTCTCATATGCCTAAAATATCATAGTTTATCTTTTCTAGTGATTTTTCTAATTCCATCAAGTTTTCTTCTGTTCTAAGAGTTCTAGTGTTAAGTGTTGCTATTTGTATTATTTGAGTTTTTGTTCCTGTTGGAGGGGTTTGGTCTAGTACTCCCGCGGGGACCAGCCGAATTGGGAGACATTTAGTTTTTTGTATTTTTCTTGTTTTATTTGTTGCTAGATTGTTGTTGTTTCGGTTCCAGATGTCGGTATCAGTTAGTTTTTTGAGGGTCCTGATAGTAAGGTTGATCTAGTACGTTCAACATAGTTTAGAATTCCAGGTTTCACTAACGCATTTGTATTTATTTTTGCAAGACGCATAGGTGGTGATTTAGTCTGTGAGTTTGTTTTCTTATGTTGGGACATGTTTGGTGAACCGGATTCCTCTCTTTTTCTTTTATCGCGGCTAGTCTCCGAGGGAGTTTTCACAACAAGTTTATCGTATTTAATAAATGCAATGTTCCCCTTTTTTCTCTCCTCTTCGACTAGAACTTGTAATTGTCGGCTTTTTTCAAGCACCTCCTTGGGAAAATCTTCCTTAATGTAAATACCCTGTGGCAAGTCAGTTTTGTTCTTAGTGATTAGGTGTTTTTTCCATGTGGAAGAGAATAACACCACTGCCGGGCGGTTTTTGTTCCCCGTCCAACGGCCAATTCTTTGCACACAGCTAATCTCTTGGGTATCCAGATGCACGCCTGTTCCTATTATTATTCCCTTTATGTAGTCTACGAGTTTGATTTCTGTTTTTCCAAGTTCTTGTATTCCAAAAAAGATGAGGTTATTTTTACGTTTCTCTTTTTCTGCTATATTTAGTTTTAGTTTCAGTATGGTCACCTTCTTTTTAAGGTTATTGTTTTCTTCCACTATATTTGAAAGAGTTTCGTTTAAAGCTTCCATTACGTTATTTGTTACAGCAGTTGTTATGAGTAAAGTTTGCTGGTTTAGTTTTTCGTCCAGTTTCGCTAACAATAATTCCATGTTTACTTCCATTTTTGAAGTGTTTGGTTTCACTTTCAATTTTTCATTCGACAGGCAACCCTGAAACCCTGAAAAACTGATGTTGTTTTTTAGTTCTCAAAAGCACCGGAATCCAGAGCCGTAAAATTTAATATAAATATTTGTTAGTATACTTTAAATTTCGTAGACTGGCCACACTGATTATCACTCTTTCATTTCATATATCCGGTGAACTGTCAAACTGTCTAAGATTTTAGTCTATGCTCGTGATGAAAAGTTGTTCAAATTGATAGGTTATGTTTACTACTTTATTGGACACTTGGTTTGATACACAAATCGTTATTTTGCAGTTTAAATCGTTCTGACAAAATGATCACTGTTCTTTGTTTGTTTGATTTTGCAATTCATGCACACTTAACAGTCACTTTTTCACTAAAAATCGATTTTTGTTTTGCGGAAATCTTTGACGTACGTGTTTACTGCGCCGATACCGGAAGCCGAAAAACCTATAGTATTATGTAATTATTTACCATATTATATTTTTATCTTCAGATTTTTGCCTTTATTAAGTACCATAAGTAATTTCATATACAATGAATATTATATGCATCAACCTAGATATTAGTATATCATTGAAGTATGTTAGTATTAGCATGTAATTTTATTAGTATGTATGTTTATTTTACTCTATTGTTAGCGTATATATCTGCAAAATTTGTATTTAGCTGATGTTGTTCGGCATGGCACACCCCGCTATTAAAAATATCAAAAACCATTTCCCTCCAATGGTTGCTTGGAAGAAATCGCTTTCAGCGATAAGGCCGCCTATTGTAGCACTGGCTGTTATTTTTGACATCTACGCGCAACTTTGGCTCATATTCAAGTCCAAGGCTAAATTAGTTGCCAAAAACTAGATGTCCTCTCTACGGTGCGAAGGTACTTCAAGTCTGAGCAGTTGTTCACGTTATATCAAGCACTGATTCGCTCTTGTATGGAGTACTGTTCGTACCTTTAGGATGGATCGGCTAAGTATCAGCTGGAGGCTCTGGAATCGATCGAGAGACGTGCCAAAAAGCTCACAGGCAACGACACTCTTATGCGAAAAAGACTACAAAGACTTGAACATCGCCGAAAAATTGCTAGCCTATCGGGTTTTTGTCGGAAGCACTTTGGAGAGTGTGCGACTGATTTGCATGATCTTATACCACCTTGCCCGTTTTTTTACCGATAATAAGGGGAATGCTACAAATGTACGGACTCAAGTGACCAAGCCTTTGCCACCATTGCAAACAAATTATCTTTATTGCAACCTGAAGCAACTATTGCCCCCCCCTAGAAGGCTGTCTGGATCATCATCCGAGAACCATCATATTAAAAAGATGCCATTTAAAATAAATATAGTTCAATAATTAAGTACAGGTTCAGATCCTGTAAAAGCTCTTCATGACTTAGAAACTTTGGAAATGTTAGATATTCTCACGGTTAACCAAAATCAAGCAAGAATGCAAAACTTTTACGGATAAAGTTATTTTAATCCTGACTCATCTTGGACATTACATCTAGTTTCTATGAGTTGCGTGTCTTATACTGCAACGCGGATGGCGTTCATAGGAAACAACAAGAACTCGCAGATCTCGTGGTAAGTAGGCTTAAAGTGGACATCATAGCGCTCTCTGAAACTAAGCCTACGGGACGTCTTAATTTTAATATTCCCGGTTATGTTTGTAACCGCAGGGATAGGGATCGTGATGGAGTGGGCCAGGGTGTAGCCTTAATTTTTCACTCTGATTTAGCTAACAGTACCATTTTTTTTTCACCTTTTACCATTTTTGGCCACTCAAAATCTTGAAACCAAAATATTTATCATAAATGAAAAACGACATCTTAATATTATATTTTCCGTGTACCAATCACCCAACTTGCCGCTTGTTACAAGTGACAACGAAATTATAATGTCAACTAGTTGAAAGATCGTAGCGGTGGTAGATTTTAATTCAAAACATCCATGAACGACTGGTCCAAGCAACAGCCGCGACGTCGCCTTATAGGAGCACATGCTGACTTTGTTATACATGCGCCTCGAGACAACACCTAAGTAAACCACAATGCTGAGTTCAAGCCGTCAATACCAGATATCGTTTTAGCTAAAAACCTATTTCCTCCTAACGACATAACTACCATTTCTGCATTGTCTTTTTTTATTGGAACGAAGTTCCTTATCGCGCGTTATGAAAGGGAGCTAGACGAAAAAAATTCTCACGAAAAAGTTGTAACGTTTTGTGCGTAACGTGACGTAATGACGTAACGTAATGTAACGTGACAGAATTAGAATACGATAACAAATTTCACCATTGCGATCAGTGACCGATTGGCGCAAATGGTAAGGTGTCGCCTGTGACGTTGGGATACCCCGGATCGAATCCCAATAGTTCCCGCAAAACTCTTTTTGTTTTTTTTTTCTCTCAACACTTGTTTTGTTCTTTTTTTCCTGAGAATAATAGTTTTTATAAAAGATCCCCCTTTATCAACGCATTTAATTTATATCTAAGTATTTTCTAACAAACAATAACGAAAACAAAATTCTATTGCACATTAATATACTTAGTTGCACAACTAAGCCTATGAGTATTTGGTTTGAGGCTAGACCAACACTAATTTAATTATCAAATTTTCGCTTATGTGACAACAATATAATTAGTTTTTTAACCGGCTTTAAAATAGGAGAATGATCTCAACGCCGCACTATGGGACAGAACGGTGCGTTCCATCTCAAAAATGGTTTGAACAAAAGTCATGTCACTGAAGATGTTTTGATTACTTTATATTCTAGGAAGATGGAGCTATTTGATAGTATAGTAAATAAAAATTAATACCTAATCAGTTTTATGTACATAAAATTACACCCAAACTTTGAACTTTGATAATTTCATATTAACAAGTCCACTCGTTATGGAAGTTTAACATAAGATATATTTTAAAAATTCTTCAAAGAAACATATAAGTATCATATATTTTTGGATTGCTCAAAATTTTTGGTTTACGTTTATGTTTTTAGTTAAAATGTTATTTTTTATTTTATTTTAATTTTTAAGATATATAAGAACATTTTCAGACTTTCCAATTTTCAAGTTGAGGTTTCTTTGTTGCCGATAGCTGCCGATGTCGATTTAATATCATTTTTAGATTTGTTAACTATTCAGTAATAATAAAAAACAAAAAAAACCTGCGTCATTACTGCGCCTTTTCGAGCTAGATGTAGATATGTCGATGGAGGGAAAAAAGTAAATTGTCGATTTTTGTAATTTATACTTATTTATGACCTTTGTGAATACAAAAAAGTACTTATTGTTTAATTGCAATAACACACTTTTTAACCAACTTCAAAAAAGGAGGTGATAACCTCCTTTTCATTCATCTCTTTGTTTTTTTTGTATGTACCTATGTTACGCGATTACTCTGCTAATAATAAACCAGTTTGAATGTTTCTTTTTTTGTTCAAAAGATCCTAGATACTTCAAAGATAAAGGACCATTTAATTTTATAAAAATCGGCCGAATCTTTTTGAAAAAACAACAAAAAATGTGTGCACCATTTCCAGCGCGCTTTTAGAATTTTGTACGCGATTGAAATCCGTTATGGTTATTTAACGAGTAGGCATAAAATAGTATACAGAAATTAGTCATAGGTCGATACAAAATATTATCATGTGAGAATTTTTTACATTGAAGTTGCTCAAGTGACTTTTTCGAGAGCTTCATTCACTGTTTGTGGATCAACTCCGAGCCAGATGAATTATCTAACAAAAGTAGCTGCAAGCGTTGAGAATGAAGATGCATTTAAATACGGACTCTCCATCTTACTTAGTAAAAATAGCTGGTACTATATGCCATCTTCAGTCCACAAAATTCTTGTACATGGTTCCAAAATAATCGACCATTTTGCAGTTTTGCCAATAAGTCAATTATCTGAATATGCTCAAGAAGCTCGAAATAAAGACTAAAAGAAATATAGGCTGCTTCACGCTCGGAAGTGTTCCAGGTCAGTGACAATGAAATACGTTCTACACATATTGTTATATACTTCTGATCAGTATATGCATATCTAGCCTATGTATCATAGATCAGTATAGATCAAGTATTATGATACCGAAAGAATTACTTGACGAAGCTAAAGAGCTTATAGTATAACAAGTGATGACAAGTATTTTTATAGTTTAATCTGTTTTTTGTAACTTATTAATAATTTTAATTAACATAACGTCAGCAAAAAAAAAAAACAAATGTTACTTTCCTACGTGTATTTTTAATGTTAAGCTGTTTTTAAACTAATTTAAAAATGTTTTTTTTTTTTCTAAATAAATATAGTTAGTACAGCAGAATTTTTTTAATTTTCGAATAGCTTAGATATCCAAAAATAGACACACAAAACTTCATTTCAAAATATCAAGAAACAAAAAAGTTATTGATTTTTGAGATGGAACGCACCGTTCTGTCCCATAGTGCGCCGTTCTATATTTTGGTACCTATCTTACGCGATAGCTCCG
Source organism: Ectropis crepuscularia (assembly GCA_963693475.1). Taxonomy (NCBI): domain Eukaryota; kingdom Metazoa; phylum Arthropoda; class Insecta; order Lepidoptera; family Geometridae; genus Ectropis; species Ectropis crepuscularia. The sequence goes on along the minus strand of OY856362.1, from coordinate 450,996 downwards.
CTAATTGAGAATCGATTTTGATGTTTTTTTTTTCAATTGTTTGGTACAAAATACTTGAGATATTTCCATATAAATTTTATGGAAATCTGTGTGGCGGTTTCGTAATAGTCGACGTAGTCATAGCTTCTTATAAAATTTAGTCGTGTAAGTATTTGAATTTAATTTTAAATTGAAGTACCACACGACCACTGCCCGAATCGACTTGCACATCAAAGTTCCTACAATCACCAATAGGTGGCGCAGAACTCAAAATTAAATTCAGCTGTGGATTGTATCCTACTCTAGTGTCATAGAAAATCTGAAGAGGTCACTACCGGTACGATAATTTTGTTCTTTGTTTTCCTGAGAATTTATGTAAAGTAATCATTCAGAACCGCAAAATAAACCCGAAATACAGTTATTTGACGATTTTCATTTTCATTTGTCATATTCTCTTCCATTTACAATAGGTTTCATCCTACTATATTCAGCTTCAGGCATCAGTCACGAAACTGTTCCATTCATCCGGGATTACACGTTACGTAGTTCAGACGTAGTACGTTACGTTGCGTGTAATGAACTGATAGTGTGATTGGTTCGAAAGACCTAGCTACCTAGAGTACTAAATTCAGACTGACTAGGTACTCTGATTCTTACTGATGCTAATACCCTACACTAAAATCAGTAGCGACTAAATTCGACTGAAATGCGACTATAATAATAAATCGACAAGAACTTCGTTCCATCCGGGTGTCCCTTGACACCTCTCAACTTTTTTGAATTTTACAGCTCCACAGACTCCGGGGTCCGTGACCTTTGTCATTTGTTTTCTTTTTATTACATGAATCTTGGATTGGAGAAGAAAAGGAAATAGGGGAGAGTAGGGAACATTTTCTTGCTAATTCTAGGACTATTTTATTTTCTTTATTAGGCTTTCACTTCCCAGCCTTTAGAACTGCATGATATTTTCGCAGGTCTTGAGATTGACTTGTCTTGTCACTCTCAGTGTGGCTGTAAATTCGATAAAAGCGTTACGTGCATGACTCCGCGGCTCCGAGGCCGTGACATAACAGGGCGGTTCCACCAGTCCCATGTCGGCTCTGGTTCGGCTAATTAGTTGCTGTGAAGCTGCTTTGAGGGTTTGAGGCAAAGCAAAAGCTTACTCCGAATCTTTCTTTGTTGCTGTCCATGAAGAAAGCCGCTCCGCGGATACGGATCCCTGCCTCTCCTCGGTCTACACTCTCCAGTAGTTGTTAGACGGAGATGCTTTTTGAGGAGTTATCTTGGGCGGGGACTGCATTCTGCGCGGCTTCCACGGACTGCGAGGTAGAATGTGGTGGCGAAGGGGGCGTGTATTTGAGAGTGTGGAATTCCTATTGGTCGCTATGCGGAATGAGCTCTCCATAAAGGACAGGAGCCGTGGTCTGTTATCTGGATCTGTTAAGATATTTTGGAGATCCGAGACATCCAGCCTCCCGTCGATTATAGATTCGAGCTCGTGTCTTACGGCCATGAATCTGGGACAATCGACCAGCACGTGCCAGACCGTTTCGGGTTGGCCAGGGTCACACTTGCATGCAGGACTGCTCTTGAGCTTAAATCTGTACAGATATTCAGCTATTCCTCCATATCCCGTCAACGCTTGTACCTGGAAAGGAGTCAATTTCGTGGTTCTCGTCAACCGATATGCGTTTGCTATATCGGGCAGGAACATCTGAGTGACTTTTCCGGTTTCCGAGGCCTCATATTGGTCCTGCCATTTCTTGACCGATTCTTCGCGGATTTTTCGTTTGACGTAGGATAAGGGGATCCCCTCGTAGTCTCTGGGTGATTCCGTGAGCGCCGCCGACTTTGCAGGTTCCTCTGCTTTTTCGGTGCCGACGGTATCCACATGCGCTCTTACCCAGAAAAAAACGAAGAGATCTCCCTTCTGCACGTATCTGTCCAATGTTTTTCTTTATACACTTTGCCAAAGGGTGACTCGTTTTAGGGTTACTTAGAAGTTCGAGTGAAGATCGGGAGTCACTCAGGACATTGACTTCTGAGTCCTTGCTTGTTAACACCTGCCTGTGTAGACGGATGGGTTTGGTCCAGGTAGTTGACGTTCCGTTCGAGTGTCACTTCTGGTGGGAGGTAATCTTAGGAGAAGTTCTTTTTCACTCTGTATAAATTTGCCGCTTCCTGTATCCTCAGATCTAGGGGAAGCAGTCCAGAAAGGACGAGTGCTGACTTTAAGGAAACAGTACGGTACGACTTACAGATTTTATAGGCAAAACCTTTGGATTGCGTTCAAGTGATACCTGTTTTCCTCGAAGTCTGCCGCTTGTGCCCATACACTTGAAGCATACATAATGATAGGTTCCACTACCGCGACGTAGATGGTTCTCGTGATTTCGCCGTTAAATCCCCAGGTCACTTTCGCTGCACATGGTAGTTGTTTATAAATGCTCGCCACCTTTTTGCAAACTTTTGCATTGTCTTCTACATTGTCTTCTAACCACTTCCCCTTTTCGTTAAATTAAGTTACAATTTAAATCGCATTTCTATTCATGAACATAAATACACTAAGGCCGATTGGACTAATTATCGTGATTTTCTTAATAAAAATGTTACTATATCCTCAAAAACATATGGAATACCTCACGGAATTGCATGTGCTCATATTTATAAAGCGACACCCGCTTAACACAGCGGACGCCCTTAGATGTATAGCTGATGTATTCACCTTCTCTATTTCCCCATTCTTTCTCTTGACATTGGCCAACAGTTAGACTTGGTACTAACCTCACGCAAAATAGGTTGGTATCATCTCACAGCTACCTCCCCACCACCGCGCGCGCTCATTGGTCAAAACAAATAATGCACTCTTATTGGTCAAAACAAATAGCGCGCGGATTTCCCGGTTCCTTTTTTTTTTTTTTTTTTTTTAAATAAAGAGTGACGAGACGAGCTGGACATGTGCCTGATGGTAAGCAACATGCCTGCCACATAACAGCACAGTGACACGCAGCTATTGGAACATGAAGACCCCAAATCATTACCTAGCACTGCACTGCGCTCGTCACCCAGAGATCTAAGTTGTTATATCTCTAAGCCCTGTAATTTCTCTGGAAACATTGCCCTTCAAACCGGAACACAGTAATGTTTGCACATTACTGCTTGGCGGTAGAATACTTGGCAAAGGTGTGGTACTTCCCCAGGCGGACTCTGCTAAGAGTCCTACCACTACAAAAATTTCCTTTCAACACATTTCCGTCCCATTTCACGAAATCACTCTCTTAAAAAATATTTCAACCCAGAGTACACATGAACACAAAAAAAGAAACTTACCGTCTGGCTCACAGATGTCATTGAAACCTGGATTGGCACTCAGGTCTAGGGCTGTGAGAAATTTTAGTGGTTTGAACAGATCTCTGGAAGAATATTATGTTAAAGTTAGCTGTCGTCATTCTGCGAGGTAATGCCGCCAGTCATATGGGCACCAGAAATAGTTTTATTTAACCTTTTAAGTACCGACGCGTGATCTGACAGACAATTGAACAGGTCGAATACACTAGTTTTATTAGTTAACGAATACGTATCCCCGCGCTTCCCTATACGCCTCGGGGAGTCACCTGGCTACGTTCGAGGAGAGTGGGTGTGTCGGCGCATACGATTTCGGTGAGTTATAATTTTTATAAAATTGCGTCTGTCAGACCATTTAGATTATATTGTCTTAGAGAGTGACCATGATTGGCATCTGAACAAAGTGCCTTAGCTGTGTTTCTAGTTATTAATATTTAAGAAAAAATGGTGTGATTGAATTTTTTTTAATTAGTTAATAAAAATAAATAAACGATGAACAAGATGGGACTGCTTTTTTTCTCCCAAAGCAAAAGACTCCAAAAACTCCAAATTACTATTACATGTGAAAACTTCTTTGTTTTGTTTTATTTATACAATAACTGGATCCTATATAAAAAATACAGCGACATTTTTTTTTTTCAAAGACAATCTGAAAGCATAAAAACATTCCTCACTTAGGCTATGGTGGTCTGGCAGACGTTACGTCGGTACTTATGTAACTAAAATGGCACTTCGGTAATTCATTAGACTGTTTGTACCTACTTTGTATGTTAACCTACTACATTTATTACATAAATTTGTAGATATGTATTCTAGTACTGAGGAAGTACCAAAAAATTTTCCGGTTATTCTACCGCCAAGTAATACGAGCAAACATTACTGGATGGACAATGTTTTCGGAGACATTTCAAGACAAACAGCGTACAGGTTTGTTTTTACTATTATAGGTTTGCTTACACTTGAGCGTCATCTCGCGTGATGTTAAGCAACGATCTGATGTATGATACAGCGTGTTTACCAAGAAAAAACCAATTTACTTTCGATTTGATGACACAAAGATTGTAACCATCGGGAAAACCCACTCAGGCAACGCATTTCTCAGCCTAAACTTCAGAAAAACAGAGTCAAACTTTTTCTTTCATGTCTTTGGAACAAATCACCTAAAATCGATGTATGGTGAGCGCAGTGCAGTGCTAGGCTGTGATTTGTATTCTACACGTGCGGATAGCGGCGCAACATTGCACATCTATGAACAGATGTACTGCTTACCATCAGGCGCAAGTATTTAACAAAACAGACTTGTCATCCCTGAGTGGTTGGAGGGCTATCTTAGTAGTGGTAAGACTCTTAGCAGAGTCGGCCTGGGGAAGTACCACATCATTGCCAGTTATTCTACCGTGTGCAGGGTGCAGTCTGCAAACATTACTTTGTTCCGGCTTGAAGTGTTTTCAGACAAATTAGAGGACTTAGATATAAAATATCTTAGATCTCTGTGTGACGAACGAAGTGCAGTGCTAGGTAATGATTTGGACTCTTCATGTTCCAATAGCTGCGTGTCACTGTGTTGTTATGGGGCAGGCGTGTTGTTTACTATCAGGCACATGTCCTGCTCGACTCATCACTATATATACTATTAAAAAAAAGTGTATTATTTACCTCGGAAGGGTGTGTAAATGATTCTGATCTAACCGGAGAAATTTCAAACTAGGTGAAAAGTCTAAAAGTCCAACGGGAAGCGTCTCAAGATCAAGTGAAATGAAAGAGAGATGGACCAGTGCACTTGTACCGAATAACAGTTTGGGATTCAACGTAAAATTCATCGCTTTGATTATTTCTAGGTGTTCCAAACGTGAGCAGTTCGCTACCCAGTAGTCCGGTAGAGACTGGGCTGCTAGGTTAGATACGTGGAGCTCCCGTAGCGCCTCGCAGTTTGATAATGGCTGCGGTTCAGGGTCCCACCAGCCGTCCACAGAAAGCGTCTCCATAGCAGACGACACAGGTAGTTTCACACTGGCATTCAATCCAATTCTTTCGAAATGTGCTACGAGATTTCGAACTGACAATGGTAAGATCGTTCCAGCGGGTAAAAATGCGTTTCGTAACAACACTAATATCGAAAGATTCTGTAGCGGTGCCAGAAAATGACGTTCAAGTGTTATGGGATCATCCACGTCAATAGTTAATTTTTGTAGTTGTTCAAGTCCCAGGAAGTAGGAAGCAGTGAAGGATGGCGCAAACGGTATCATAAATAGACACAGTTCACAGAGTGAGTCTTGATCTCCGTTGTTGCACTGTAGCGCCACGTTGAGAGCAGTGAGTACATCGTGGAGAGAACTTGCGACTGGTAATGAGCAGCCGACCAGCTCCAGCTTTGATACGTTCCATGTTGCGGAGCCACGAGGCAGCGTGGCAGACTCCAGAACATCCTGATCTATGCAAAGTATGTCAAGTTTCTGAGGCCCATGAGTTTCTAGCCACATACTCTTTCCTAAAAATAAAAGAATAAGAACTTTTCAACAGAGAGGACAAATGTTTTTACTCGACAGGCTGGTCTCGGTTGCTGGATGTTATCGTGGGAGAGATTATGTAAGCAGGGAAGGAAATGTGTGATGGGAGTATAACTCAATGTAATTACATTATATCCAGGACTGAATAATCAATTTAAAGCCCTGTGTGGTAACCTGAATAGATATAGTTATAGGTATAATGTGCAGCCCACTACACATTTCCACTGCTGGGTTTCGGGTTGTCATCTCACACGGAGAAGTCAGGGCCATTACCGATAACACAAGATTAGATAAGGTGTTTTCCTTCACCAATAAAGTCAATGGCGATGAGAAACTAGTAAATCTACACTTGGAAAGATATTCAGAGAAACAGGCAGGATTCGAATTTGGCCTCACGATTGTGAGTCGCAGGTTCTATCCACTAGACAGCTCGGCATGTTATACTTGTACTAATGGGTGCTGACCAGAACACACCGTATTTATACGAGTTCAGGAGCCCACCGACTTCAAACAGATTAGTCAGCTGCGGATATAATTATACATTTTGTAACAAGTATTGACTAGTATCACTCCGCTGTGTTCCCCACGAAGTTTTCGTTCCCATCACTATCACTTGATAAAAAATTTGTGTGCTTCTCCACACCATAATCTGTTGTAGCGGTTACGACACCCACTTTCACGACCGTGAAGTTGTGGAGTTGAATCTCGTCTGCACCTCGTGAGTATTATTCCAATTGCGGATTACGAGTTTTTCATCTTCATTGACTTTAGATAGATAGATAACTCTTTATTGTGACACAAAAAAAGGAAAAATTACAGAAAAACACATTATAAACTAGTGCCACAAATGGCGGCCTTATTGCTGAGAGCAATCTCTTCCAGGCAACCAGCCTTGACTTTAGTGGTGAAGGAAAACAACGCGAGGAAACCAGTATGTCCTGAAAAGAGACTTGTTTCGACAAGACGTATCATTCAACGACCCGCAGTTGACCAGCTCGGCGGTTTATGGCCTGGACTCTCTCTCTCTCTCTCTGTGAGAGTAAGCTCTGAGTGGGAACATAAAGTGCGCTGGTTTTGGTTTTGCTTCCCATCAGGTCCCCGTGTTGCACGCTATATGGTTATTTCTCATCGCTGCTCAAATTTCATGGTCACACTGTTATATTTTGTAAACGGTATAAGTTAGAAAAAAAAATGATTAATGGTGAATTAAACATTCAATATTCTACAAGATATGTTATTCTTGTTTCAATAGAAGTAATTATTAATACTAAAAAATAACACGAACGGTCAAAATTGAGGTCATTTTTCACATTCTCATCGTGTCACACTTCCCGGCGCAGTTAAACATTTGGTTACTGCTTCACTGAATTCATACTCACCTAAATATTATTATAAAAAAATATTTATTTTCATATTGAATGCTTTATGTAACTGTGGTTTTCGTGTTTTGTGGTGTGTGGTTTTCTGAACATACAGAAAACCAATTCAAATAAATAGTAATAACAATTTTCCATGAAGGTGACGATGAGAATCGTAAAAATGAGAACTAGCCATACTTATACGCTTATTTCACTAATTTCAGTATTATTGCCCAACTGAAAGAAGGGTTATGTTTTTCGCGCGTATCTTGTATGTTTGTAAATTTCGTTATTCCCACGTATCTTCCAAATGGCTCGATGGATTTTGACGATTCAGATATCGTTAGGTTTGTCTCTACTACCCAAGTGTCCTTTAATAGGTATTAAATGAAAAAAATCAACAAAGCCGATTTTTGGCGCAAAATTGTAAGTAGTTGAAAAAAAAATTGTCTAGCATATCGAGTAGGGTATCAAAATTAAGGGAATTTATAGGTCATTACAAATATATACATATGTTGTGTAGTTAAATGTTATTTATTTTCGATGCCTTCAGATGACACAAGTTTTTAAAAGATGATTGATGAGTGCTATTGATAACGTATTAAACGTAACAAAACCCGAACGAAAATTATAATTGAAATAATAATCTTAGTTATAAGTACTTAGTTATTTCCTTTGTGTTTAGTTTGGCACGCTATCAAGAGTACCTACTTACTATTTTTTTTTTTTTTTATAGCATAGAGTGACGAGACGAGCAGGTCATGTGCCTGATGGTAAGCAACATGCCTGCCACATAACAGCACAGTAACACGCAGCTATTGGAACATGATAGTCCAAATCATTACCTAGCACTGCACTGCGCTCGTCACCCAGAGATCTAAGATATTATGTCTCTAAGCCCTGTAATTTCTCTGGAATCATTGCCCTTCAAACCGGAACACAGTAATGTTTGCACATTACTGCTTGGCGGTAGAATATTTGGCAAAGGTGTGGTACTTCCCCAGGCGGACTCTGCTAAGAGTCCTACCACTACTAAAATTAGAATTACTAACGAATACTTGTCCTAACCAATATTTTTTTGCTAGATATACAAAGGTGATAAAACAACACGGTTTCGTTCATAGGAGACTACCGAAAGGAACACTAAAAAGTACACAATTAAATAAATAATAAAACCCGACTAAAAACAGCAACAGATAAAAGAAACACTACAAAATTTGAAACAAGATTAACAAAATAAAGTATGTACTAAAACATTATAAGCTGAAAGTATAAGTTAAATAAATTACATTATGTTTGGTGGCAGGCGGGACCCATACATTTTCTTACGATTAATAAAATAAATAGTTTAAAAATAATAAAACCCGACTAAAATAAACCACAGATAAACACTACAAAGACCATATGTAAAGTATGTACTAAAACATTAGGTACTACATTATTAGCTGAAAGTCTATGTATATTAAATCAATTACATTATGTTGGGTGGCAGACGGTACCCATTTGTAAATTATTTTTAAAACATATTTGCTCGTAAAGGGTCTCTTATTGCACCAATTTCTGTACCGTAATGTATCTTATTACCTACTTGTGCGGTAATGTAATGTAAAACGCACGGTCTCAAAATGCTCCATCTAAAACGAAAGGTACCTTTTTAAATCTTAGTAAAGAGTTTTCATGTCAGAAAAGTTGTAAACATTTTATGAATAAAATTAACTATGAGAGATAAAATATAATGAGAATTATTTAATTTGTTAATTTAATTCATTTTGACCATAACTTACAACAATTTATCCATAACAAAACACAAAAATATTAATTTACTTTTTTACTAATGTCGTAATGTCTTTGCTTAAAAAAAAAAAAGCTGAAGCGCGCGCTTAGTTAATCTGTGAACAAGAAATACGTCAGCCAATGGGAAATACTGAAAGGGCGTAGCCTAACCATTATGGCATAGCCATCTAGAAATGCGTGAGCCTTTGGGAAATGCTGACGCATTTCTAGATGGCCATGCCATGATAGATCAAATTCCGAGTAATAAGTTTTCCCTTCTATCGGCAGTTCCAATTTTTTCACTGCCAATTTTTTTATTTGAAAATGTCATCAGAATTTTGATTTATTTCCTCGCAAATATGTTATAAAACGTCGTATGACATACGTACGCTTTGATAATTACAGCATCTGCTAATTATAGCAATATCGCCTCGGCTGTAATTATCAACTTAGCGCACTTATATCATAATGTACTATTAATCGTTAGAAAATGTATGGGTACCGCCTGCCACCAAACATAACGTACTTAATTGATTTAACATACATAGACTTTCAGCTTATAATGAAGTATTATTTTAGTACATACTTTACATACGGTCTTTGTAGTATTTATCTGTTGTTTATTTTAGTCGAGTTTTATTATTTTTAAATGATCTATTTTTTCTTTCGTACTCTTGCGGTAATGTAATGTAAAACGCACGGTTTATCAAAATGCTCTGTCTAAAACGAACGGTACCTACTTATTATCTTAGCAATGAGTTTTTGTGTCAGAAATGTAGTCAACATTTTATTAATAAAATAACTATTATTCATTACTTTGGGAGATAAAAAATATTTTGAAGAATTATTTAATTCGGTAGCTTAATCAGAATCAGAATGGTTTATTGCATAACTGTGTACAAAAAAAGATGGTAGGTACTAAACATAATTAAGTTACAACAGTTTACCCATTTCAGGCGTACAATATTAAGTTATACATTTAAAATATTACGCATTTTACATGGTAAAATTATTAAGTATTTACATATAAAATTGAAGATAAAAACGAAATATGTAGTTAAGAAATGTTAATAAATATGTTACCTAATCTAAAACAATCTACGCGAAAGAACTCTTGAACCCTATCAGACCTGCTGGTATGCATATGTCCCATACAGCTCAGGACTGATGGGACATTATGTCCCATATAAATTCACCACAGGACTGCAGCTTAGTTTTTACCTTATAAATAGGACTGTCAGTCCCAAACGGTTCGGTAGTCAACGATTTATAATTTAACGTTGGTAGTTTTAGTCTGGAAACATTAGTTTATGTTCTGTGGTCATACAAACAAGAGCACGTGTGAAACGACAGTTGAATTTTGGTAAAAAAAGTGTTTTTTTGCGTTGTATCTAGGTAGATTTTCTATGTATTACGTTATTTTACCCAAATTCTTTCTAATTGTGTGAAAACAATAAAATAACATATTTTAAACACATATATTCGAATGATAGAATTAAAATACTTGTAACTTTTCCTAATGATATTTAACTGCACAACATATGTATATATTTGTAATGCTCTTTAAATTCCCTTTATTTTGATACCTAACTCGATATGTCAGATAAAAATATTTTTTTCAACTACTTACAATTTTGGATGAAATATCGGCTATGTTGACTTTTTTTATTTAATACCTATCTAAGGACACTTGGGTAAGTGAGACAAATGTAACGATATATGAATCGTCAAAATCCATTGAGCCGTTTGGAAGATACGTGGGAATAAAGAAATTTACAATCATACAAGATACGCGCGAAAAACAACCCTTCTTTCAGTCAGGTAAAAATATTAATTTATTACATTTGCTCGTAAAGGGTCTCTTATTGGACCAACTTCTGTATCTTTATGTATCTTATTACGCACTAGTGCTGTAATGTGTAATGTAAAAAGCACGGTTTCAAAATGCTCCGTCCACAGACTAGGTAGAGAGATATAGATAGTGCAATCCACGAAGACGCGCCCCACCAATTTTTGGTTTATCTTTCACTTTGACCATGCCGCTCTTTCCTGATTAGTCTATTCTTTGTAGTGTACGTGTGCATTCATAGGTAATATTAGTGTGTACCGATAACACTCAAACATTGACGGAAGCTTGCACACATATACTTTAAACGGTTAGGAGGAATAGTGGGGCGCGTCTTCGTGGATTGCACTATCTATATGCTCCGTCTAAAACGAACGGTACCTTTTTAAATCTTAGTAAAGAGTTTATATGTCAGAAAAGTGTGGTCAACATTTTATGAATAAAATTAACTTTGAGAGGTAAAATATAATAAAGAATTATTTAATTCGTTAATTTAATTAACTTTGACCATAAATTACTTAAATTTTTCTGTAACAAAACACAAAAATATTAATTTACTTTATTACTAATGGCTTACCGGATGGTTCTGTGCCGTTGCTTAAAAAAAAAAAGGCGCCGATGCGCGCGCATTGCTAATCTGTGATCCATAGTGATTACTTACTCTGTGCTGTGATCTGTGATCAAGTAAATATTATTCCGCGCGTTTTTTTTCGCTGTACTGTTTTTATTTGAAAATGTCGTCAGAGTTTTGTTTATTTCCTCGCAAATATGTTATAAAACGTCGTATGACATACGTGCGCTTTGATAATTACCGCACTTATATCATAATGTACTATTACATTATTACTAATGAAATACAGGTTAGTTTTATGCGTTTGCTTTTGAAAAAAAAGCGTTGATGCGTGCGCATCTGAATTCTAACCTATGAACAAGTAATAACTATTTTGCGCGCTTTTTGTTTTTGCTGTATTGTTTTTATTTTAAAATATCGTCCATATTTTATTTATTTCCGCGCAAATAATATGTTATAAAACATCGTATGACGTACGTGCGCTTTAATAATTACAGCCTCTGCTTCTTATAACTCTCGCCTACGGCTCGACCTAGCAATATCGCCTCAGCTGTAATTTTCCATTTATCGCAAATATATCATAATGTACTATTACGCCAAAAATAGCTAACGCTGTACGTACCTTCTACTTCAAAAGCATACTTCGTGGAATTTCCGTAAAGCTCTTCTTTGCCCTTAAATCGACAGCTCGGAGGTTGACAGTCCCACGAGGGTGGTCCCGTGCTCTCAGCCCGCGCTGTCAGCAGCAGCTGGGCTACAATGACGCCGGCGCACAGGATAGTGCACATGTTGCGCGTTACACCGCTGAACTCTGTGAGCAAACAAACCATTTAAAGATCCAATACATTTTCTTGAACGTGCAACTGATCAGTATGACACCACTACCACCACTTTACACTGTTTCTATCGGGATTATTTGGGACTCGAAAAGGAGACATCGTTGATGTTCCGAAGACTCGAACTGTGAGGTTTCATTCTATTGTCATGATAAAAATATCTAAAATTTAGAATGCGTTGCCCGAGTGGGTATTTCACGATGTATATAAGCGGGATGTTTTCAATTCTAGAGTGAATCGTTTTCTTCTAGGTCAGCGCGCTCCATCGTGGACCGCATCGTCGCTTGACATCGGGTGCGATGCCGGTCAGGTGCAGGCCTTATTCTAATTCAGGTTGGGGGTGATTGGTCAGTTCTGACGTTCCAGTAGCCACTCATTAGTCCCGAAGGTATTTGCGTTTTACAATTTTGGCGGGAAAACGGGTATCAGGTTACCTAAGTGTGTTGTTTACACTTTGGAATATGAAGTGCCGCCGTACTCGTACGTTTTAAGCCCATTATTCTCAAGAGCGTTTCAAGATGCTTGTAGCAGTATCTTTAGTTTATAATTAGTGTACTTGATATTTATGTAAACAAACATTTTTGACACTTGACTCGATTTTTTTCGAGTTTTCAAGTGTTCTGAAGCCATAAGATTTTTAATTATAACGTAAGGTAAATGGACTTTAATTTTAAAGTAGTTTATGTAAAAATAAAGACCGGTTCAAGGAGATGTCATTAAATAAAAAAATATGGGTTTACTATACCTTCCCAAATAAAAATACGATTTTTTTTTCGCTCCAAAAAACCCAACCGCAAAAGATAAGCTTGTTTGGCTTGCATTTATTAGTGGTCCACAAACTCCCTGGGAGTTTCGAGCGGCTATTCACTCTCGACTTGAAGACACCAAGATTATAACTATCGGGGAAAATCTACTCTGGTAGCTCATTCCACAGCTTAGACGTTCTTATTACAAAAGTAGAGTCAAAACTCTTTGTTTGTGTCTTAGGAACATCAACCATGAAACGATGTCACTTTCTCGAGCTCCGAGCAGTCCGAGAGAAAAAGGGGCAAGGTAAGGCAAGGCAAGGCAAGGTACGCGACTGATCTGCATAACCTAATACTAGGTTATGCAAATCAGTCGCGTACTCTCCGAAATGTATCCGATAATAAACCGATAGGCTAGCAATTTTGCTTGCGATGTTCAAGACTTTGAAGTCTTTTTCGCACAAGAGTATCATTGCCTATGAGTCTTTTGGTACGTTTCTCGATCGATTCCAAAGCTTCGAGCTGATACTTAGCCGAACCATCCCAAAGGTACGAACAGTACTCCATACAAGAGCGAATCTGTGCTTAATATAATACAAGCAACTGTTCAGACTTGAAGTACCTTCGAACTTTTGAGAGGACGTCTAGTTTTTTTGCAGCTAATTTAGCTTTTGACTCGATATAAGAGTCAAAGTTGAGCGTAGAAGACAAGGTAACACCCAAAAGCTCGAGATGGTTGGTAACCGGCACGGATACACATCGAAAAGAAGGAGTCTGTTGAAATCGAGTCCTTTTTGCAGAGAACAGACACGCCTGTGTCTTTCCCTCGTTAAACTTGGCCAGATAGGCATCGCCCCATTCAGAGACTGCCTCAAGGGCCAAGTTCAAACGCTCGATCATACTTTCTCTCAGTAACTGGATTTGCTGCCCACTGGCTCTTGCGCTAGATATGTAACTCTCTACAATAGTGCTATCGTCTGCGTACCCAAAGATACCGGGCTTCAACAGATCGTTGATATGTAGCAGAAAGAGCGTCGCAGAGAGTACTGACCCTTGAGGGACACCGGCATTGATAGCCATTTGATCCGACGAGCAGCCATTAATGACGACCCGTGTGGATCGATCCCTCAAGAAGTCCGATATCCACGCAACAAACCCGTAGGAGACAAACCAAAACCAGAAAGCTTGATTATAAGGCCGTCATGCCAAACCCTGTCAAAAGCCTTCGAGATATCCAGAGAGACTGCAAGTGCTTCTCCGTGTTTATCGATGGCCTCACTCCTGATGTGAGTAACATACGCTAGAATATCCCCGGTGGACCGGTTTCGGCGAAACCCGTATTGCCGGTTACTAAGGAGGTCACTAGATTCTAGGTACGTCAGGAGCCTGTGGTTCACGTTCCATAGTCTTGCAGAGTATGGACGTTACCGAGATGGGCCTGTAGTTGGCAGTCTCACCACGACTACCCTTTTTGGGCACAGGTTGCACGTTAGCAACCTTCCATGATTTCGGTACTTGCGCAGTCTGGAGAGAGAGTCTAAACAGGCACGTCAGTATAGAAGACAACTCAGGCGCACAAGCCTTCAACACTACGGCAAGAATCCCGTCCGGGCCACTGGCTTTATTCACATGCAGATTGCGTAGCGCTTTACGAACCTCAATTTGGCGAATGTGTATTTCCGGCATAAAAGGCGGACTGCCTGGTGGAGTAGGAGGTATCGCGCTACCAGCATCTAAGCATGAAGATTCCGCAAACTGAGATGCAAACAAGTTTGCCTTCTCTATTGCCATGTAAGCCAGCGCTCCATCAGGTTTCAGCATTGGAGGCAATGAGGAGCGGCAGAAGTTCGATTCGACCGATTTAGCTACGGACCAAAACGCTTTACTGCCTGCAGGGTACGAAGCCAGTTTGTTCCCTATTCAACTAATATGGTCAAAACGAGCCCTCTGAAGAGCCTTTTTGCATGCCTTGGCAGCCTTGTTAAACGCCTTCTTCTTCTGGCGTATGTATGTATTCATGTATGTATTCTTCTATCTCTCTCGCCTTACGCTGTCGAGCTTCAACCCAGGCTAGGTAGGTCTCATGTTTAAATGCTTCTGCACTATAACATTGCGATCCAAACCAAGGGCGAGCTTTGCTGGATGATGCCAGAGTATGGATTAAAATATTCCATGGCCATTCGTATTACATCAGTCACAGCATCCGCGCAGGCTGACGGATCACCTGAAGTGAAGCACAATAACTGCCATGGGTAAGATGCAAAGAAAGATCGCATCTCATCCCAATCTGCTGACTTGTATCGCCACAGCCGCCGGTTGCCCCTGGGGCAAGGATCGGGTGGATGGTAGACGGATACTGACTTCACCAGACAGTGGTCGGAACTGCCTAATGGCGAAGATATTGCCACGGAATATCGGTCTGGATCCGTTGTCAGCAGAAGGTCTAAGCAATAGGGAGTATGCTACTCAATGTCTGGTACCCGTGTGGTCTTTTGGACCAGCTGGGTGAGGTCTAACGATAATGCTAGCTTTCTCGTTTCCTGCCCAGCGTGGTCGGTGTCCCAGTATGGTACAGCCATTCCTTATGGTGTCCGTTGAAATCCCCCAGTAACACCAATTGGGCTGAAGGGTACTTCTGCTTCGCTGCCACAGTTGAATATTCCATGAGCCTTATTGTCTCCTGATCCCCACTGTGGGACCGATAGACACAGGCATTTACAATTTTGTCTATGCCTGTGTCCATCAGTGGCCAAAGAACTGAGAATCTGGTATCCTCAAGATTTCGGAGACGCCGACAGCAGATGTCGTCACGGGCGTACAGGCACACACCAGCACGGGGCCGAAATTTGTGCTCCAAGATGTATCCTGGATAAGTAAGGTACGCCACGTCCGACGGACATCCTAGCTGCGTCGCCGTTAAAAACAAGAGTGACGGCTGCTCAGTCTCTAGATGGTAGTGGACTGCGGTGATTTTGGACTGCAGACCTCGAATATTCGTGAGGTTAACTTTGAGTAACGAGGAGTGCAGCTGCTTTATAACTTTGTTTCTTTTAATTTTCATGTTCATGTTAGTTGAGTGCGAGTCTCGGTGGGAAAACGGAAGTGGAACGAAGCTACACACTGCTGACCAACGATCACAGAACACAACACTGATACATCAATGGGAAACCAGTCTGGAAACTGCGGGGACGCCCGAGCTCCCCCGGGGATGTCTATCTGGCCTGTCATCCGGTCGCCAACCGCAAGACAGCGCATCCCGGGATGTTTCGCTAGATGGCGGGGCAGCCTTTCATGAGTGGCTAGCTCACTACTTGGGCCCCAACTATCTGCGGTCGGTTGCGGCAACCGTGCCTCGGATCCCGCTACCGCTCCATGACTAGCTTTCCGATGCAGAGTATAGGTGTGCGACAATCTGGTCTTGCAGTTATGCAGCAACTATTCCGACCCGTTTTCCCCTGAAGGTGTCACCAGACAATAAGCCTGAACTGAACACGGCTAGGCCGCTTGGCGGCATTATTTAGTCTGGTGGGTGGTCACCAGCCACAGCCGAAGCCTAACACCGGTATTTTTGTCACCTGATTGGCACCACCCAGGGACCACGTGTGGGGTTTTCTATTCACAGGTGTTTCTCCACGGACGGAGGTGACTCGGTTTCCAAAAATAATATCAAAGCCACACAACATGTAGAAAAATGTTTAACAATAATTTTATTATTTTTATTGTACAATCATCGTAAAAAGTTAGAGTAGCACTGGTTAAGGGTTAGTTTTATGCGAGTTCGGTCAGTCAGGCTTTTGATTTCGACCAAAAGAGTGCTGGCAAAAAAGGCTCGTAAAAAAATAATAATATATAGGTTTCTGTTCAGTGAAATGGTGCGGAAAGAATAGCAGGACATACGTAACTATTTAAAATTATTATTTCATCGAATCAAAAAAGTTCTCACTCAGAGTTAGATCATAGTTAATATTTGACTATGTGACTGTAGTATAATAGTACTTTAGTACTCGCTACCTACAGAACATTTTCTACTATGAGCCACATATCCTGCTCATCTCGTCACTCAAAATCAAATCAAATCAAAATCCATTTATTTTTCAGAATTCAAGAAAATGTGTGCCGCATTGAGCTCTTACACACATTATCTGCACTTTGAATGCTATTTCTAGATCTATCGAGTTTCCCCATATAATCAATCCATGAAGTAACAAAGAAGACACATATCCATGTCATGCAGTTAGACCTACTTGCACAGTTGCCACACGCTTCATCCGTTTTGAAACGTACACATAGCGATCCAATTTATTACACAGAATGTCAACACATGGCTTTTCCAGTTACAATGTTTGTCTATCACTATCCCTAACAAAGTTGTGGATTCTACTAGTTCTAACGCATTACCATCACGAATTATATCAAGTTTCAAAGGAATGCTATCTGTTTGAAAGTAAATAATTTTTCATCAGACTAATAGGTACTTCAATCAATATCTTTTGAGTCATTTTATAGTAGACTTCATTGATCTTTTATTAGCAATACTCTTCTAGTTGATAAGGTTTGTTTACATCACCCTCTATAAGAAGAGTCGTGTCGTCTGCATACAAAATACATTTATGTTCTTGTATTAGGAAAGTCATTTATGTAGCATGTAAAGTCTAAGGGCCCTATTACTCTACACCCTATAGTATATGCCAATGCTTAGGATCTTTTGTAATAGTACTATACAGACAGCGTCTATACTATTAAAAATGGCTTAAGCATTATCCAACCAGTTTAATAAATATAATAACAACCGATACCTACGTGTTTTTTAACGGCGCTTATTAATAAACAGGCTACACCGAACGACGGAGTAAGGTAGTTAGCTTCGACATAATATACAAATATATATATCTAAATCTATCTATATATATAAAAGCGAAAGGTCGCTCATCACGAAATCTCAGAAACTACAAGTGATAGAAACCTGAAATTTTGCATAGAGGTGTGTTTTAGCACGTAAGCGCTTGCTAAGACGGGGTTTTGCGAAATTCAATCCCTAAGAGGGTGAAACAAGAGATGAAGGGTTGTGTGAAAATTCGTCATTTTAAAGTTAAAAGCATGAAATTTTGTTTGCACGTTTTCGGTTAATTGGAAGTAAAAATGAATATTATGACTGTGTCTATAAATGGGTGTTTAGGAAACCAACCTTTTCGAAGGTAAAATATAAGGATTGGAGTTTATATGGCAAGTTACTTCTGAAGATAAAACCATGATACTTTGTGTTTAGACACTTGATACGAAGGGAATAAAATGTTTGTTCTAGCAATTTTGCATTTCAGAATTACGGGGATTGATCCCGTAATTCCTGGGGGGTGAAAGTTCATATGGAACTTCGTCATAGTTGAAGATTAAGCTATGAAACTTTATTATCTAGACATGAAGCTATCCATACATATATTACTAAACTGAAAGTAACGCAGTCTGTTTGTCTCTAACACTTTCGCACAACTGAACCGATTTTGTTATCGATTAACCAGTAAGCTGTTTTTAGTTAGCGTTTTTGTAGTGGTAGGACTCTTGGCAGAGTCCGCCTGGGGAAGGACCACACCTTTGCCAGTTATTCTACCGCCAAGCAGTAATGTGCAAACATTACTGTGTTCCGGTCTGAAGGGCAATGTTTCCAGTGAAATTACAGGGCTTAGAGATATAACAACTTAGATCTCTGGGTGACGAGCGCAGTGCAGTGCTAGGTAATGATTTGGAATCTTCATGTTCCAATAGCTGCGTGTCACTGTGTTGTTATGTGGCAGGCATGTTGCTTACCATCAGGCACATGACCTGCTCGTCTCATCACTCTATATTAAAAAAAAAAAAAGCGCAAGTTTGTATGAGTGTAAAGATACAAACACTGCCTGAGTTACCTACCTTAATATTTATTTTATTTCACGCGAACGAAGTCGCGGGTAACAGCTAGTTATATACATTGTGGCACTGATGTATAGTATATACGTTACCGTCATATTAAATATACAATCCCACGGTACGCTAACCTAGCTTATATATTTTGGCGCTCCACATACAGATTTTTCGTGGGCTGTGAATTGAATTCTAGCGTCACGTTCGGGAATGATAAGAAATATTTGGGTAAACTCGTGAACATGGCCACGCCCTCCAGTTTCTCCGGCGCAGTTTCCAAAGTAGGTACCTAAGGTATCAAATTCCGAGTTACAAGTTTTTACTTCTATCGGCAGCTCTTATGACTGCCAATATTTTTAATGTCCTTAAGATTATAATCTAACTGTGAGACGTACTTCTTAGCATTCCATGGATTCACCGTGCGGGTGCCGGGTCCATCGGGTGGCAGAGAGAGAAATCTCGAATAGACCCCAAGACTTGTGACTCGGGCGTAGGTTTAAAAGGGGGCCCTTATATTGACGTACGTCAACACTCACCTTCACTACTCTTTTATAATTATTTTACAGTGACGTAAATTTGTATATTTATGTATTGTAAGTCCCTTCGTACACTATGCTACGCAAATCTTGGATACTAATGTTGTATACTACATTAGTTTCGTGTCGCGAGTATCGAGTAGCGCACGGTCCGTACACACGGCATTGAATCGCAAGACGTGAATTGCCTATTCAGCCACTACTGACATAGCGGCTAAACAGATCAAACGTTTACAAAATGTCCACAAGTGATGATGAAACTATAATTTTGTACTATCTTTACCGGAAACAAAGAAAACGTCGTAACAGAAGATACTGGGTTCATCCGTACATAGAAAAAAAACAAAAACTGCAAAGTGTTTGTTGCTGCAAAAGAATTACAACAAACAGATGCAAAATTCCTATCATTCTACAGAATGTCTAAAGAGAGTTATAGACATTTAGTAGATTTAATATTCAATAACTGCTCCGCCATCATGAAAATCGCTGCGACTTATGTAGCGACGATCTCGGCAGGAAGGTAGCGCACGACTGGCGCGACGCGAGTCGCGGGACGAATGTCGGCGACGCAACTAGTGTACGAGCCTCAATGAATTTGTATGGCGGTAGTCGCTTGGAGACTAAAATCGTCGAGTATCCAAGATTTGCGTAGCATAGTGTACGAAGGGCCTAAAAGTACTTACGTATTAAATATCGAAGTTTTCAAGCTTTCTGTCGGCGCTGGACGAAGTTCTAATGTTTTTTTATTGAAATCGTTTTTTTATTTATTATTACGCAAAAGCATGATTTGGCTACACTTTGAATGCATAAATAACAGGCTTTAGAATGCAATAATGATACTTTAAAGAATAAAACAAATAAATAAATTTCCCCCGAGAACCACAGCAAGTTCTATATTCTCTAAACCAATAACCAAACGCCAACGTTAACCGGTTTAACTTGACCCCTGCAATCAGGTAACTATTTAGTTAATATGATATTAATGTAGATATTAAACATTTAGGATAATTTGATATGAAATCTAGTGCATTCAGATTGGTAAATCTGCCAGTTTTTTGGGCTTATTTGAGCCACAAACGGGACAAGTTTATACTATAAAAAGTAACGTGACATTTACCATTGTTATCTAATCTATATCTATATTATATATTATCTATATATATAAAAGCGAAAGGTCACTCATCAACGAATCTCAGAAACTACAAATGCTAGGAATCTGAAATTTTGCACAGAGGTTCCTTTTAGCACATAGACGCTCGCTAAGACGGGGTTTTGCGAAATTCAACCCCTAAGAGGGTGAAACAAGGGATGAACGGTTGTATGATAATTCCGTAATTTTCAAAGTAAATAGCATGAAATTCACGGAACCGATTTTAAGAAAATTTGGGACACATAATATTATAGACTTAATCCCTAAAAAGGACATAGGTAACTTTTTATTTCAGAAAAAAGATTAAAGAGGATGTAATGGGGGATAAAAGTTTAAACGGAAGTTCGTAATTGTTGAAGATAAAACAATGAAACTTCGTATTTAGACACTTAACGTAAAGCAAATAAATGTTCGTTCTAGCAATCATGTAGTTTCGATCTATACGGGGATGAAATCGGGGTTGAAATGGGGGATGACAGTTTATATGGAAGTTCGTCATTGTTGAAGATAAAACCACGAAATTTTGTGCCTAGACACTTGACGCGAATCAAATAAATGTTTTTTCTAGCAATTTTGCGTTTCCAAACTGTACGGGGATGAAATAGGGGTTGAAATGGAGGAAAGTGTTCACTTCGTGGAAGGAAGTTCGTCATTTGTTCATTGTTGAAGATAAATGAAATTGAAATTTGCAACTAAACACTTGATATTCATACTAATATTAAAAATTATGAAAGTAACTCTGTCCGTCTGTTGCGCTTTAGCGTCTAAACCACTGAACTGATGTTGATGCAATTTGTTACATATATTAGACTCAGGAAAGGACAAGGGCTACTTTTTATGTTGGAAAAAATAGTTAAAGGGGTGGAAACGAGGAGGCAAAACCGTTAAATTTTGGAACTAGGCTCTAGAAATCCATACTATTTTTACTCGACTGCCAAAAAAGGAGGGTTATGTTTTTCGTGTGTATGTATGTTTGTCTGTTTCGTTGTGGCCTCCTGTAGCCTAAACGGCTTGATGGATTTCGATATATGTGGTATCGATAGATTCGTCTTGATCACGGGAGTATCATAGGATACATTTTATCCCGAAATTCCCACAGGATAAAGAAATGAAATTTTTTGACTTTCACTTTGAAAGAATTTGATGTATGATTTCAATGTATGAGGTATCGATAGATTCATCTTGATCACGAGAGTGTCATAAGCCACATTTTATCTTGAAATTCCTACAGGAACATGTTATTTCTTCGTAAACGCAAGCCACCCAAGCGTCAGCAAGCAATGAGCGCCTTGTACTGCGCTCCCGCGCTCGATACGCTACTTCAGTGCCAATAGTCCAGATTGGCGGTAATGAAGTCATTATCACTAATAATTGGTTGTATGGAGACCCCAACATAAATTTAGGACCCTTTGATTGATTTGAAAGCTGCCAGCGTTCTGGAGACCCTGCCGCGCGGCAGTGATCTCAACGGCGTGTTTACTTTATAGGATCCTTCTTTTTATTTTTAATGTATATAGAAATTATAGCTATGTAAATAAATTTATTATGCATATAAAATATGACATATAGTAGTTAGTAGTTGCTGATAACCATTGTATCGAACATTTGTTGGTAAGAAGGTAAACAAATAAATATATAATTTCACTAAAAAGTTCATTATTATAAAAAAAATGTAAAAAAAATAATAACAAAAACCCGACTGCACACTAAAAAAAGAAAAGAAGACCCACAAGAATATTGTTTAATCAAATACTAAAACCAAGCTATGGAATACCGTTTAAACAATATAAAGTATACGAACGTATACGTAATTACTACGAAATGTATTCGTAATCGATACTTTAATAAATAAAAACTTAATAAGTCGAGCTAGTAAATAATAAGTCGAGCTGTACTAAATCTGTTCATGACGCCAACGGTACCGCAAAATATCCATAGAATTGAATCTTAAAAATATGAAAAGCACAGGATATGACGGTATCACCACACAAGTAATTAAGCACGTGTCAAGTATTATTTCTCACGTATTACTTAGTTACATAGTTAATGAGAGTATATCACAAGGTGTTTTCCAGAACGATTAAAAAGGCAATAATTAAGCCACTTTTCAAAAAAGGTGATGAACATGATTTGAATTGTTACAGGCCGATAGCTTTAATCCCTATTTTTTCAAAAAAATTTGAAAGACCATGTATGACAGTATTTATACTCGTACTTATTTTGAACATAACAAATTATTTGTTTCCGAGCAATTGGTTTTTAGAAAAAAGAAAAGTATTAAAAATACTTTATTTTACGAAATTACATCTAAGTACCTAAGAAAGCTGGTCGATGAGCCCCAAACTAAGCTTTGACCTTGTATCTTGGGACTAGCGAGTTATGTCTAAACTAAACATAGTACAAACCGCTTGCTACACCACCTGCTCTTGGCGTTTACAATTTTGGCGGGAAAGCCAAAGCCGTAAAACCCCTGTCCCCTGTATAAATTATTAATGTAATAGCTGATCGACTACTTGAGACATCGCAAAACAAATTATTCAAGTGTAAAAACTGTTAGTTTACATTTTAAGTACATTAATTATAAACAAACGATACCGCTGGAAGCGTCTGGAAACGCTCTTGAGAATAAATGGGTTCAAACGGATACAAGTAAGGCGGCACTTCATATACCGAAGCATAAACACCGCACTTATGTAACCTGACACTCGTTTTCCCGCCAAATTTGTAAACGCGAAGATCAAGCGGACAATTTCGAAAAACTCATAACTTGATGCGCCACGAACACTACTGATATGCTGTTATAAGTACTAGTATATGCTGATAAGATAACTTTTTATAATGCAGTAGCAGTGCCCACAGTTTTACCCGTGCAGTTCTCATTCCTACTGTGTTCCAAGTTTCAGTCCGATCTGTTCTAACATTCCCACGTGACTGTCCAAACATCATGACAAACACGTGACAAACATCCAAATATTCGTTTATAATAATATTAGTAGGATAGTGACGAGCCGAGCAAGACTCGCCCCTGATGGTCAGACATCATCAAGTCAAACTCAGCATGTCTTCGTATTATAGCCGTGTCGCGCATATATTTGAAGAATCTAAAGTACTCCCTAGCGCTGCACTGCGCTCGTCACTTAAGACAAATGACATGATTTATCTGTTTGCTCTGTAATTTTAACATTACCCTTCGAAGGGGAACATAGTAATGTTTGCAAATTACTACTTAGCGGTAATAACTGGATAAGGTGTGGATACTTTCCCAAGCAAACTCTACAAAAAGTACCACCACGACCGTTAACCGGTGTTAGGTATGTTACCTAACACTGGTTTATTTTGTGTTTTGATAATTTGTCGTCGAGAATAACGTCCCTGGCCACTAACTGCAGGATAAAATTCCTTGAAAATAATACGTAATATTCTGTATTAAATAATTGTATTACCATACGTCGCGTCGTTTAGGTAAGAGAACGACAAGGAAAAAACATAATTATCTAAATTCATGGTAATAGAACTGGCGAGCAGCACAGTGTGTAAAATATTACACGAACCATTTGGAGACACTTTCAACTCTTTTTTTTTTTATTATTATAGGTTCGCACTTGACCACCATTTCACCTGATGTGAAGCGCAGATGCGATCTACGATGGAGCGTGCTTACCTAGAAGAAACCGATTCACTCACTTTCACCCTCGATTTGAAGACACTAAGATTGTAACTTTACTATCGGGGAAAATCCCCTCAGGCAAAGCCTTCCACAATCCCTCATAACTCAAAGACTAAGTCGCGTAATCATGTGAAATTGCTCATACCTCGAGACTTGCAAGATAACAATATGTGCTCCAAATTTTATACCCACACATCAAACGGCTATTTAGATATTTACGTTCAAAAATCGACATTTTTATTACTGACTGATTTATAGACAAAAATAAACTGGCCAAGTGCGAGTTGGACTCGCCCATGAAGGGTTCCGTTGCAGCAAGTAACATAATATACATAGTACACATAGTTCTTGTAGTTCGTTGTAACTTTGATCGAAGTTTCAATAATAGTATATTTATGACGTAATAAAAAAAAACTACTCATCAGATGGAGTTCAAACTAATTTTCGTTGGTAGTTTACATGGTAATGTACATCATATATATTTTTTAGATTTTTCATTCTCTTACTTTAGAAATTAGAGGGGGGGGACACACATTTTACCACTTTGGAAGTGTATCTCGCGCAAACTATTCAGTGTAGACGAAAATGATTTTGGAAACCTCAACATCATTTTTGAAGACCTATCGATAGACACTCCACATGTGTAGGTATGATGAAAAAAAAGTTTTTGAGTTTCAGTTCTAAGTATGGGGGGCAACCCTAATTTTTCTTTTTTTTTTAATTTTTTTGTTTAAATCTTAATGCGGTTCACAGAATACATCTACTTACCAAGTTTCAACAGTGTAGTTCTCATAGTTTCGGCAAAAAGTGGCTGTGACATACGGACGGACAGACAGACAGACAGACAGACAGACAGACAGACAGACAGACAGACAGACAGACATGACGAATCTATAAGGGTTCCGTTTTTACGTTTTACGGAACCCTAAAAATTCTAACACGGTTCCAGATGACCTATAGTGCATTCCAGTAAGCTGTGTAGAAAACCAAAACAAACCAAAAAAAAGGTGATACCATAACATAAACATCGTTTAATCTTAGTATTTTTATGAAATTGCCTTAAAATATTTTTCACAAATAGGATTCGACTTTATTGCGATCTTAAATACCATATACTTAGATTTGTATTGATCAAATAATTCTATATTATCTTATTTTAAAAGTTATAGAAAGTAATGGTAGGATGATAGAAATATGATTTTAAGTACTAGCAATTTGATCTGTGTTTCTCAAACTCTCAATGTTGCATTCAAGACATTTATACTTCTTTTCATCAAATTATTCTAATTAAGGACGCGCCTATTTTTCTAACATACCCCTCTCCTGCCCATATTGCAAAAGTGCCCATTTCCATTATATTCAAGTATGGATTAATTTTACTCTATTTATTTTTGTCATTAATTTGGAATTTTTAATTGTAATGTAATTTGATTTTAATGTAATGTATTATTTGATTTTTATTGTAATGGGATCTTAAATTGACGTCTGTTTTTTTTTAAATTATTGACTTGTATTGGTAATATTTGAATATCTTGAATATTATGACATGTAACTACTCGTTATCAATAAAAGAGTAAGAGTATGACTAAAGAACTCCGAGAAAAAGGTTTCTTGTGTCGTAACGAGTTGAGAGAAAATCGCATACCTCTAAATACGTGTTCCAAATTACGCTGTTTACTATCAAAATCTTGTATAATTTTCACTCTAAAATGCCATAAATTTTGTGTTATTTTGATCGAAACTTTTGTATGTGTTTCCAGAATATTACATCATAGTGTTGTGATCAGTTTTGGGTAACACGAGGACAATTTGAACGAGATTTAATTATTGTTAAAAATAAAATGAACGTTTTTATATAAGGACACATCTAAATTACTTTTCTAAGTCACTGGTTCTAGTGTTACATTCTTCTCCGAACTCAAATGCTTTGCCTTTCCTTTTTTTACGTGGTGGAAATAAATGTACGTATGCCCGCCATACTCTCATTATGAAATGAGAGGAGATCTCCATCTACCCTCATTTGGGCTTCAAAAATCGCAGGGGGACTAACACTACACACAACACTAACCATATCAGATTTCTCCAAACTCAGTGCGCTATGCACACATTTATTTATTAGAGGGTTCCGCGACGCCGATAACCGTAAACCGGGTAGTTTTTGGTTATTGGCATCGTGATCATCGCGTCATAGTTGAAATATATACCTATGTTTTTTATTTTCCAATGCTTCCTGAACCATTCTTGCGTAGTAATGACATTTGGTAGATAGAACCTTCGAGTCGTGGATCTCGATCCAATGACCAGTTTTAGCATCAATCAGATGTTCAGCAATTGCAGATTCTTGTGTCTGACGATTTTTTACAGCGGCAATGTGTTGATTGTTCCAAGTCCCAGCAGTGGGAACATATATTTGGGTGTTTATGATATCCATACATATATATTTAGCCTTGTTTTGCGACGAAAATTAAAAAGGGCAAGCAATGAAAGGTACTACAAACTATCTTGTGAAACAAAGGTTGAGAAATGCTGATCTGTCATATTGAGAGTGACATTGGTTTGTTTACCTTTTATTCACAGACATTTGGAATGAGGTATAGTATGTTGATATTTGACATCCAAATAGATAAATAAAGTGGCCAAGTGCGAGTTGGACTCACCCATGAAGGGTTCCGTTGCAGCAAGTAACATAATATACATATTACACATAGTTCTTGTAGTTCGTTGTAACTTTGATCGAAGTTTCAATAATAGTGTATTTATGACGTACTAAAAAAAACTACTCATCAGATCGAGTTCAAACCAATTTTCGTTGGTAGTTTATATGGTAATGTACATCATATATTTTTTTTGAATTTGTTTTGAATTTTGGAAAATGTGTGTCCCCCCGGACACACATTTTCCCACTTTGGAAGTGTCTCTCGCGCAAATTATTCAGTGTAGACGAAAATGATTGTAGAAACCTCAACATCATTTTTAAAGACCTATCGATAGACACCCAACACGTGTAGGTTTGATGAAAAAAAAATTTTTGAGTTTCAGTTCTCAGTATGGGGGGCAACCCTAATTTTTCTTTTTTTTAATTTTTTTTGTTTATATCTTGATGCGGTTCACAGAATACATCTACTTACCAAGTTTCAATAGTGTAGTTCTTATAGTTTCGGCAAAAAGTGGCTGTGACATACGGACGGACAGACAGACAGACAGACAGACAGACAGACAGACAGACAGACAGACAGACAGACAGACATGACGAATCTATAAGGGTTCCGTTTTTACGTTTTACGGAACCCTAAAAATAGAAGCCTATTTTTTATTAAGTTTGATAAGTGTTCAATGTGATTTAGTAGCGAGATGCCGACTATCGGCCTTAGTCTATCTTGTATTTTTTATTTGCAGTATATAGCATAATGGCAATATTTAGAAAAGTCCATACATATCATCGCATTATGACAAACATCGGAATTTGGCAAAGATTATTCAAAATACACTAAATAGTCGCATAATGACGACTTTCGTTCTCACCAATGTTTTTGTTATTTGTTTAGCCTACAATATGTACAATTAAACACAAAACAGTAATTGTATGAACATAATAACGGTTTTATTTAATGTATTCTTATACCTAGTAAATAATTAAATAAACAACATATTTCTAAGGCTAACCGTACTTCACTTCTTTTAAATTAACATAAAGTTTATACTTCAATTACCAACAAAGTCAACGTTCATAATAATTAAAATGGAGAATTAATAAAATCTAGTGTTATAGGTACTTAACCTCATTAAAAAAACCGAACTTTGCTTAGTCTATGTAAACAAACCCCCATTTCAAGATGTTGGTCAAGAAAATCTTGAACAATTTTTTTTATGCGATCATTTGTTATTTGTTCTTTTTTAATTTGTCTTTTAGTTTTTGGGTACCTAATGGATCTGGCTCTTTCGTATATCATGATCGTATTTTATGCTTTCATTTTTTATTGTTTTAATGAACGGGAATAGGTTTGGTTTTTTCCTTTTAATTATTTTATTTAATCGTGAATGCCAGCCCTCTACTGCATTTATAGTACGGTGGGGATTATCAAAGCAGCTTACAGTATGAATATAATTTTGGATCCATCCACTGTTTTATAAAGTAGTTAACGAAGTCGTTCCAGCCCTCTACATTAGACAGAATCTCAAACTGTATACTGAGGAAGCCCTCAGGCATCAAAGTAGGTGGTAAATGTGCCAGTGCTACAAAAAGAGCTATTGTTTTATTATTAAGCAAATGCAATTGCTTAGCCTTTTTGTGAAGAGCTTGGGCATAATGAAAAAAACATCCTTTTATGTTTGCGATAGGGAATGTGATTTGAAGTGCATTCATCGCCGCAATTTCATAATCTGTTTGAAATATTTCTGGATTCATATCCGGAATGCGTGCCTTTATCAGTCCAAACAGCCTTTCATATGTATATTGCTCCTTATTGGGTAATAGACAATATATTAATGGAGTATTGTAAGCCGTAGTTAGTCCGTGAACGGTGTACACCTGTTTGAAAGGTACACTCTTAAATGTCCCATCTGCAAAGAAATGCCTGACATTTTTAATTGTTTGTCGAGCTTCTGTACTACAGAATATTAAAATGTTGTCTGCGTTACCATCGTCACAGAGTAAGAAGTCTTTATTTAAGCCTTCACTTAAGACCACATCTTCCAATTTTTTGAACACTGTCGCGTGTACATGTGTCGCGTGTGATGCGACTTTCTGGCTCTGTATAGTGAATCTTTTAACGATTCATAATTTGGCAATATATCATGGTATTCAGGATCGGATTTGTATGGTAGCATCACGCGTTCGTATATTTGGGGTATGGGGCCCAAGTCATCGCAAACGGCTTGTTTTAAATTCGCCTTAATCACCGCCAATTTGTAGGCACAGAAATCAGGTTGGCATGTATGGTCACTTATCCTTGTAATAGTTTCGTCATCTTCCATCCAAGTGACGGATCCTGAGCATCGTCGATTAGAGCATCGCCAAATACTAGAGCCATTTTTATTTGATTTTTGGCGTGTGTGACTATGTCCGTTTCTGCACAACGACCAGGTACCCTGTTACAAACATAATTATGTATGATTAAAACGGTTTGCATTTTATCGATTTTCTATAAAAGTGGTAGATGTTAATATGCTTACCCGAGTTATGTCTATGATGTTGTTACAGTCAAATGGCAAAATGGTTGGGAAAGGCCAATTAGGTTGGTAACTTTTAACTGTTTTATGTTTTTAATTGATTTCAGCTTTGTAACGCCTAATTCAAATAAACGTTCAATCAACTTTCCCCGGGACTCGCCGAGAGTCCTGCTTGGTGTCTTGATGTGGTCACTGCTGTAAATTCTGGTGTATAGGAGTCACAGCGGTGGGATTGTGGGAGTTATTGTAAAAAACTACATAATATACGTACCTTGGTATTTTTAATTAACACAATGTCACTGTTAGTGATGTATTTTACGTAATTATTATTCATTATCAATTCCATTTAATTCTTGGATATGGCTTTGTTGAGTAGTAATTTTCAACTGTAATCTTTATGCTATGTCTTTATGTAACTATACGACATAAATCATCCATGACATTCTTATATTATTTTATGAACTATGATTAACCTTCTTGCACTTACCAAGGAGATAAGCTATGATTTTAAATAAACATTTGTATGCAATGTATACTCAAATTATAACACGACATTATTAAGTAGGTAGGTACTTACTTCTTTTAAGACTTTTTAACACGACTGTATTAAATTAGGCATCTTAATATTCCCGAAACTATATTTCACAAAGTACAGCAAGCTGCGATATGACAGTAACAAAAACTAAAAAGTAGGCATAGTGAGACTACGTGTTTGAAGGTTATCTGAAGTAGTCGTTATGCTCCTAATTGTTTGAAAATGAAAAACAGTCAACCAAGGCCGATAGTAGGCATCTCGCTACAAAATCTTCATCGGTACGGTGAGTAACCGAGTACTATCATAGTTATATTTTCTGACTGCCAGAACGAGGGTTGCATTTAAAATTAGGAACATAATAAACAATTTACTACAAAAGTAAAGCAAAGTAAAGTAAATAAAGATTTATTTGCGTAGTATGGGTACAATGGTAGATATAATGGTCTTGGAAGTAGTTCGCCATACACTGCCTTTCGGCATGTGAATGTTTGTATTTCCATGACTATTTTGCTATATTATTGGATTTCAAATGTTTGAATGAACTGAATATGATTACATAATATAATAAAGTAGGGTATATTTATTTCATTGTCCAATCAGCGATCTCTTGAACTAAGCAAGCAAAAAACAAAATCTGTAAAAAAACTTAAATCTTGCTTTGTCAAATTATATTTGTTGTTGATATAGCTACATGACAATTTCTCAATATGTAGACGTGTTAGATTGAAAAAAAAACCGTCTAGCAAAAATACTCAATAGACTACGAAGTGGTTTCATAATCTATCATCCTACTGTTCATATTCTTTTCTGGTAAAATGTTATTTTTCACGTCAACCAAAAATTAAAAAAAAAATGGCAGTCATAGGAACTGCCGATACAAGTGAAAACTTCATCATCATCATCATCAACAGCCCACTAAACGTTTCCACTGCTGGGACTCGGGGCCTTCTCTCGCAAGGAGAGAGTTAAGGCCATAATCCACCACGCTGGCCCAGTGCGGGTTGGCGGATGATACATGACTTCGAAAGATTCTAGGTACATGTCGGTTTCCTCACGATGTTTTCCTTCACCGTTTTAAGTTAGCGGCATTACGCACATGACTTCGAAAAGACAGTGGTGCGTGTGGGGTTTGAACCCGGGGTCTCCGGATCGGCAGCCGCCGTTCGCCGCTGAGTAGTGAAAACTTACTACTCAGAATTTGATAGCTTACTTTGGAAACTATACGGGTGTAATCGTGTGGCCGGGTGGGTGGCCTGCCATTCATGGCATGGCCATCTAGAAATCCATCAGCATTTCTCATTTCTAGAAGGCCATGCCATGACGACTAGGCCACGCCCTTTCAGCATTTCCCATTGGCTGACGCATTTCTAGATGGCCAATAGCCATGATCTCGAGTTTACCCGAAGATTTCTTATCATACCCGAGCGTGACCCTAGAACTCAATTCACACCCCAGGAAAAATCTGTCCAGGCGCGCCAAAAGGAGTTTACACTTCAAAAATTAAGAAAAATACGTTGCGGGGATGTCTCAGGATACTCAAGCCACGCACATCACCGCAAGCTTTTGCTTCCTACATCATGACAACGCTTCTTCACACACGGCCAACAAAACCAAGTCATTTTCAGCTTCCGAAAATGTACAACTCGTCACCACCCATCCTGCGCATAGCCCCGAACTGGCACCCTGTTATTGCTGTATTTTCCCCAAAATCAAAGATTTGATGAGAGGATTCACTTTTACCAACTCCGAAGAGGCAGTGATAGCGTTCACGCTATCACTGCTGATTGCAGCACGTAAAAAACATGTCTTCAGATTTCTGTGGTTCTCTTGTTTTAATAAAAGTGGCCAAGTGCGAGTGGGACTCCCGCACGAAGGTTTCCGTTAGCCGTGGTCCGTACCATTAGCAAATAAATGACGCAAACATCTTTGGCTTTATATGAATTCTGTATACATAAACCATCGCAGTTTCCACAGACAGGCTGTTGTCCAAAAGTTTCTACTAAAATTTTGATATTACCTTACGATTTTAACTCGTCGTTAAACGTCGACAGCGTGTTTTAGTGTAATAGTGGCACCATCTAGTTTGCTTGGAACGGACTAATCGAGCAAAAAACGGTAAAAATCAAGTTTGTTGTATGAGAGCCCCCGTTAAATATTTATTTTATTTTTAACCCCTGACCAAAACCCCTGACTCCTATTCTTGGCTATGTTTGATTGATATCGAATCAAGATGGCCGCCTCCACGCAATGGCGGACAAAATATTTCTACACAACCTACCTCAATATGGGTATCAAATGAAAGGGCTTGACTAGTAAAATACTATACACTATAACAAATTTCAAATCCAAGATGGCAGCTACTACAAAATGGTGAAGTACGACAACTTCTTCAACAACTTTGTTTTTGTATTTTTAGTATTTGTTGGTATAGCGGCATTTATTTTTACTAGTGGCGCCATCTAGTTTGCTTGAAACGGACTAATCGAGCAAGAAACGGTAAAATTCAAGTTTGTTGTATGGGGCCTTAAATATTATTTTTATTTTATTTTTAGTATTTGGTGTTATAGCGGCAATAGAAATACATCATCTGTAAAAATTTCAACTGTCTATCTATCACCGTTCTTGAGATACAGCCTGGTGACTGAGGGACGGACGGACGGCCAAGTCCAGTAATAGGATTCCGTTTTCACCCTTGGGTAAAGAACCCAATAAAGACGGTGATAGCAGCCAGACAGCAGTAGCAGTTGTTTGTGTGATTTAAAATGCTGGACGCGATATTATCCTGAAAATAAATCGTGCTTGTGAAGAAGAACGAGACAATAACGGGCCAAAAATGCCGTTTTCCAAAAGCAGAGCTATTTGACCCGTAATATTTAGGGATACCATAACAATCAAATCTCCACTTGTTATCGGCATATTTTTAAGCCGAGGCTTTATTTTTGAGGCTGGATTGTTTTCATTGCCAATATCAATAACATGTGGGGGAAAATGTGTGTGCTTAAGACCGAATGTAAGAAACAAGATGTTTTTGAAGTGAAAACTTCTTTTGAATCTAAAGACAAATTTTTCATTGACTGTGAATTGAATTCTAACGTTACGCTCTGTAATCATAAGATCTTCGGGTAAACTCGGGACCATTGATGGCCATACTCAGGGCCACGCCCTCCAGTTTCGCCCACGTAGTTTCCAAAGTAAGCTTAGATATCTTATTCTGATTTATACATTTTCGCTTCTATCGGCAATGCTTATGCCTGCTTTTTTTTCAATTCTATACAAATCAAAATAGGAAACAAAGTGACACAGCAGTGATGATTTTTCTCGCTCGGGTACACTCGGCGGTTCTTCGTTCACCCGAAAGAGCCTTTCACCTAGTTATGTGAAAGGCCGTAGGTGGTAAATGAAGCGGACGCAACAGCGTAAAATCTATAGGCGGTGTGCCAAAAGAAATTTTACTACTTTTTTTCAACCATAGTGTGGATGCCCTTTGATCACTTAATCTGTATTAATTACTGTATTTTTTAATAAAGGCGTTTCAGAACGTATCACGTATGGACAACGCATCATACCACTGCACTCAGATAAATAAAGCGCCTACAATGGGCAATGTAAAGGCAGAACTACAAAAGTTAACAAAACTGGTTAGCTTAACAAAAATTAAATTATTTCGACGATTGTTAGACAAAACTGCAGTTACTCGAATAAAGAGGCACAAAGGAGACCCACAATACCAAGTATAATAACTGGGCCGCTTGACGGGTTAAAATAACATGGGCAAGAGGTTTTGCGGTTACCGCCGTGATCCATCGTGATCTTAACCCTACTGAAAAAAGAAGATGATCCTATGGAAGCCATTAAAGGAGCATTTATACGCCAAATTTTCAAATAGTGTTATTTATGTACTTAATAAAAGATTTACAAGGTTAAATTAAATTATTGTTATTTCGTTGTTGATGTAGGTTGAAAATTACAGATTTTTGATCAAGTAATAAACTTTACTCTCTCCTTGCGAGAGAAGACTCCGAGTCCCAGCAGTGGGAACATTTAGTGGGCTGTTGATGTGATGTGAATAAACTATAAAAAAAATTGGCGGTCATAGGAACTGCCGATAGAAGTGAAAACTTGTGACTCAATTGTTTTAACTTTTAATAGCATTATCTAATTAATTTATCTCCTTGTCAGAAGAAAAATTATTTGTTAAACCATCGTAGCTCTATGTACATTCGTATAATTTCAACACCGCCAGCTAAATCGATGGTTACGCCATCTAGTTTTATATCAACGTAATTATACAGAATATCGCAACTCTTTACTGTTTCTGTTGCCCTGGTACTGGTACCTAGGGGCAAACGCAACTCTTTTATATTTCTGTTGTCCTGGTATCTGGAGATAAACGCTGGGCTGTTGGAGGTAGGTAATCGAAACTCTTTACTGTTTCTGTTGCCCTGGTACCTGCCTGGCCGTTTTTACCGAGTTTACCCGAAGATTTCATATCCGATCCGATCCATTATCATATCCAAGCGTGACAATTGATGAATCCATTTCACAGCCCACGAAAATTCTGTCTATAGCGCGCCTAAAGAAGTTTTCACTTCAATAAAGCTCTCCTGGCAGTAAGAGATTCCGCCAGCCAATAACCAGTACCAATGATACTTGGTCATATTGAACCAAAGTAGTACTGCACCAGCGTTCCTTACTTCGAGACATTAGTTCTCGAGTCTCACTTGTTCTTCACACAATACCTTTTCAACCGGAACACTGGCACGCCACTGCTTCGTGGTAAAAATTTAATTGAATAAGAGTAAAAAGTGGGAAATATTAACGTTACAAAACTTATCAGTGTAGTTCTATTGCTACCCAGAAGTATCCCTTCCCTTACCTATTTTATGATGACTAAATTTCTCAGTGCACGGAGAACCTATTTTAGCTTAACCTGGCAACATTAAGTACGCCACCAGTCCCGCGCAGAGTTATATTGCGAGCACTATAGAGTAGAATTAATAATTGATTTCATGAATTGCTTTTTAGAGTATTAACAGAGTACCTATCTCTCTACTTAGTCTGTGGTATTAAAGCCCCTAAATTGACAGAGTAATGATGTAGTTGCTAAAAATATGACATACCATCTATCTTTTTCACTTTTTATTGTAATTTTTGCACGATATTACGATGCAAAACACCAGTTTAAAGGAGTACGCAATGCGGCTGGTAAGGTGCAAAGTCATACAACGACTGACGTAAAATTAGCTGGCGTCTGGCGTTTTGTCTGTTGTTGAGTGGGGCCCTTTTTGAACGCTGCCCTGAAATCCTATGTTTAAATATCGTTGGTTAGATGGTAGCACTTACTCCAGCTGAATCAGCGAAGAGTCCAACAACAAACTATAATTCTACTTGTTTCTGTGTTTTGAATATTCGTCGTCGGAAATACCGACCTTGGCTATCAGCAGAATAAAAATAATTTTTACATAATACCTAAACAAGACATTTATTTTTGTAAATATGTACCTCACCGTCTTACCTTACGTCGTTTTAGATAAAAAATCACTGAAAAAAAATAATAATATCCATTACCGTTAGAAATAAACCGTTATCAAAAGAAAAACATACCTAGTTTCTTCACTTGGATAATGAATGACAACAAAAAAAAGATTAATTAGTAGAACGACCATGCTTTGCTTGGTTTTAACTTTTAACATGGTCAACGACATTTTCTGACACGATTCTGGGACGATTTATCGCCCCCGACCCCCTGCATACTACTTACATGTCATGAAGAGAGTTGGTGCCATTTCCGAGATTCAGTTTCTATAAATATGTACGTGTACGTACCCACATAAATAAATAAATAATAATAAATAAATATTGGTGACAATTCACACAACACCAGCTGACCCCAAACTAAGCAAAGCTTGTATTATGGCGGTCAGATAGCTGATATAATACTTATATAGTTTTAAATACATACTTAGCTATATATATAAAAATCAATGCCGCTTTTCGTTGTCAGTGAACTCCTCCTAAACGGCTGTACCGATTTGATTGAATTTTTCTGTATGCGTTTAGGTAGGGCCCTCGATGGTTTAGATTTACAAATCAGCCCGGCAGATGGCGATGCAGTTGGTATCTAGGTTATTATCCGAGCAAAGCCGGAACGGGCCGCTAGTTATACATAGAAACACCCAGACACAGTGCAAACATTTGAATTCATCAAATACAAGAATTAATTGTGTTAAAAAATATGTAATACAGATGTCAATCAGTCGGGTAATAAATACATTGCATATTAAATTTGTTGTATAAAAATGTCAACTGTGAGAATACTTTTCGGTAATATCAGCGTCGTGGAATCCTGTTATAAATAAAATAAAGTGGCCAAGTGCGAGTTGGACTCGCCCATGAAGGGTTCCGTTGCAACAAGTAACATTATATACATAGTACACATAGTTCTTGTAGTTCGTTATAACTTTGATCGAAGTTTCAATAATAGTGTATTTATGACGTACTAAAAAAAAACTGCTCATCAGATCGAGTTCAAACTAATTTTCGTTGGTAGTTTACATGGTAATGTACATCATATATTTTTTTTAGATTTTTCATTCTCTTACTTTAGAAGTTAGAGGGGGGGGGACACACATTTTACCACTTTGGAAGTGTCTCTCGCGCAAATTATTCAGTGTAGACGAAAATTATTTTAGAAACCTCAATATCATTTTTGAAGACCTATCGATAGACACCCCACACGTGTAGGTTTGATGAAAAAAAAAATTTTGAGTTTCAGTTCTCAGTATGGGGGGCAACCCTAATTTTTCTTTTTTTTAATTTTTTCTGTTGAAATCTTAATGCGGTTCACAGAATACATCTACTAACCAAGTTTCAACAGTGTAGTTCTCATAGTTTCAGCAAAAAGTGGCTGTGACATACGGACGGACAGACAGACAGACAGACAGACAGACAGACAGACAGACATGACGAATCTATAAGGGTTCCGTTTTTACGTTTTACGGAACCCTAAAAATGTGTGCATCGCGGAGTTAGTTTGGAGAAGCCTGGTGATATGGTTAGTTTGCAAGAAGTTTTCATTATTTCGTAAATGTAAAAATCTGTGGGCCATGACATAGAGAACTTCCGAGAGCGAATGTATAAAAAACTCCTTGATTTCAAAATAAATCTTTGTTCCAATTTTAAATTTTCCTTCACATTATTTTAGTTGTCTTTTGTTTTTTAGTTCCTTATAAAAACGCGCCTCCAGCAGCTCACACGTGTTCACAGATAGATTTAAAATTTAAAAGTTTTATTGGAATTGATCTTATATTTTTCTCAAACTCCAACGCAATAGCTTCCTTAAGCAGTTACTGTTGTGTGTCATGGTGGTAACCCGGCGATTTATGAAGACTAAATAACAATAGATGTAGATCTCTTCATCTACTGATAAGACGACCCGCTATTTCTTTAGTCTTCTCCTGACCATGGTAGTGCTCTCGAAACGTTGAGGTAATTACATAATTTAAATAATAATTTATATCGTGAATAAGTTCTGTCTAATGTTTACATTACAGATTATTCAATAGTCCACCTTATTATCGTTATTCTCATTTCCACGTACTTATTTACAAAATTTGTAGTAAAACACTAATTCGTTCTACATTAAACCATAATATATTTAACTTTGTTTTAGATTTATATCTTATCGTCAGAACTTTTAAACTGACTTCAATGGCAAATTACATTTACCATGGTCATAGATCTATAAATTCTAGCGCATTTCTAGATGGCCATGGTAAAATGGTAATGAAAATTGCATTAGCAATTCTAGATGGACATGCTAAGAAGACGATATGACTTATTTTGACGATAATGCTATGAATTATTCCAGACTAGCATCGCCCTCTGGTTTCACCCGCGTAGTTTCCAATGTGACTTATTAAGTTCTGAGTTATAAGTTGTCACTTCTATCGGCAGTCCGTTTATCTGCCTATTATTTTGTATGTATGTGATAGGAAAGCTCAGTAATTATTTATGTGAATAGATTTTGATGATTATTTTTTGTTTGTTCAGAGGTGGCCTCAACAAACTGTGTTTATAAATTGTATTGCAATCAGTTAGGCGGTTTCGGAAAAATGATCAAAAAACTAAAATTTACCATAATTTATTTGGTGGACTTAGTTACTTATGAAATTTGGTAAAGTGTCTGAATTTAATCATTTTAAATTAAAATCGGTCTTTCTTATTTCTTAGAAAATAGTAACTATATATACAAATAGGGTATTTTGCTATAAAGCTATCTTTTGTTGGCAAAGTTACAAAAATTAAAATATTGTTTTACTTACCTTTTTCACTTACATTCAGCATCAATTCAATAAAATATTTTAATCTCTGTGTCCATTCGTATATTTATCTATTTCGTGTGCCTACACGCAACAAAACAATAGACCATATTGCTCTGTAACCAAATGCCAGATGTGACCTCGTTATCAAGGAATAGAGAATATATTTATGTAACTACATTTAAAATTAAACAGAGGTTATACGAGTACTATCGTTTAAGAAAACCATACTGAAATATATGTTACTAAGTAGGTAATTTCTTTATTTTCAGTGTCAAAATAACAAAAATAATATCTTATATGCACTGGATAATGAGAAATTAATGGTAATGTATTCCCTCAGGTGTTGGTATTGGGAATGTTACATCAGCACGAAGACTTGTCTGGGAACGGTGACTGCCGAATTCTCCGGAGAGACTCAGTGGAGCGGAGAAGATTCCTGACTTCTTGATAACTCGGGCTGAACAGGATGTAGCAGTGTGTCAGTGTGGGGCTGCGGTGTCTGGACACAACAGGTACTTATACAAATTATTATTTTTTTAAAGAAATAATATTATTTTAAAGTTGTTTCGGGAGAAAACTATATATCGGAATTTGGCAAAAAATTATGAATACCTATATCGAAATGTATATTATTGAATTAATTTTCTTGAACTTAAATGAGGTTCCGTCCATGATAATAATAAAGAGCATATTCGTTTTAAAGTATTATACCTGAATATGATAATTATAGATTTGATGTAAAAGACTTTATGTTTAGAACAGTACATGCACCAATATCTTATCATGTAATACTCTGGATATGTATAAGACACTATAAATAGGACTTAAGTTTTTTTTCTTCAAAGTATATAGTGATGAGACGAGCAGAACATGCGCCTGATGGTAAGCAATATCCGCGCTCATAACAGCACAGCGACACGCAGCTATTATCAGATAGAGTCCAAATCATTACCTAGCACTGCACTGCGCTCGTTTTATCTCTTTATTATCAAATTAAGATTTTTAACGTTTTAAAACACTATCCACAGATGGAAGAATTTGCGAATAACAAAAAGTTGTATTTTATGGGACACCAGGTATGAACAAAGTTCTTTTTCATAATACTGTTTCCAAGCAACACAATTTGTAAAAAAAAAATAGATCGTGCGGTTTTTTGAAGGAAAACTTGTCTTGGCGCACCGCGCACAGATTTTTTCGTAGGTTGTAAGTAAGCCGTAATCCGTAAACGCTCTGAAGTGAAAGATTCGTTCGGATAAACTCGGACAAACTCGGAACCGCCAAGTGTACCCGATTGAGAAAGAAAACATTTAGGTGTTCTTCACTGATGTTATTATTACAAAGTTTTCACTTTCGCCGTACGGTTTAAAGCACGCACATTTTTTTTATACGCGTCTATCGAGCGGTTGCGTTGGACAATTTCCACGCATCATAGTTTGCCAGCGCCATCTGTCAAGATGTTAATAATAGTTTGAAATGTAACACACTAACTGTTCTTTGGAACTTATGAGATCATTCGACGTCCATCCAAACTCCCGCATTTATAATATTAGTAGAATTTTCGATACACAGAACACAACCACAGAAAGGAAAATACAAAATATAGGTACTTACTTACCTTAATGCTGTTCGTCAAATTCAACAAGTTTTTAAGACTCTCGTTTTGAGACTCGAGAAATTTAACTCTCGAGTCAGTCGAAGCTAAAAACTTTGTTTTAATATCATTGGCACAGCACTCATTTAATGTCTTAATCTTATAAAGAAAAATTAATCGCAGAAATGTATGTACGCTCATAACTTTTGAGTGACTGCGGTAAAATGGATAATTCTTTGTTTCATGTATTCATTATTGTGATTACAAGGTTTGTGTAGAAGAAAATTCAGAAAGCGTTGATGAAAAATAAAGTATAGAGGTTTGATATTCTCCGTGTCAGCTATAGTTTTTATGAAAACTTTGGAAAAAACCATCAAATTTGTCGTTTGCCGTCGCCATTATGTCCTTTTGACAGTATCGAGCTATTCGGTCCTTCGGTGGAAAGTCGAACTAAAAAAGAGAAGGATGAGACAATGAGAGGA
Organism: Ectropis crepuscularia; assembly: GCA_963693475.1. NCBI lineage: Eukaryota > Metazoa > Arthropoda > Insecta > Lepidoptera > Geometridae > Ectropis > Ectropis crepuscularia. The sequence continues at coordinate 410,686 of OY856362.1, read as the reverse complement.
TTACACGTCAGTTTCGTTATATATATTTCTTACGGTTTTAATCTCACATTTCTCACAACCCTGTCGTAGGGAACTACCTACGTTCCTATTATTATAAATCTAATAAAGTTATAAAAACACGCGAATGTGGAATGACAATTATTACTGTGTGCGGTATGTGACTTTCGAGCAAATTTATGTATCCTCATGTATTGTAATCCAGGACCACAAAATAAATCCTCAAAACTAAATAAATACCTCAAATATTTGATTCGAGCAATATATTTTTCTAAAAATAATATTAATATAATTTTCTAATAATAATAATAGGACCATTAGAGTTATGTACACTAATGGTCCATTGTAATGAAAAAATGTTCTAAAACTATGTTCCCACCAAAAACTATGCGATTACTTTTTTATTTTCAGTCTTTAGTAGTACCACTGGCTCCAAGCATTTTGCCATTTCGCATTTTATTTTTTGTTGGGCGTTTTCACACTGCTACAATAACGACATTCGAACGAAGTTACGATATCGTCGAACCACATCGATATGTATCACGACATAACCAACAGCAGTTAGTCGCGTTACACCAGTGGAAGTAACCGCGCGACTCCAAATGAGTAAAACAATATTGGAAGTAAGTATCTATGTAGTATTGTATTGTATTTATGTTTCACGTTTCACTCTAGCGGCGCCTGCCCGTGTCACTCCCCCGCGGTCCTGCTTCACCCCCTGTGTCGTCACCCGATATCATGTAGTTAGGGGGCGTCCATAAATTACGTGAGGTCTTTTTTTAAGTTTTCTGTCCCTCCCTCCCCCTCTGGTGAGATGTCGTGAGATTTTATTCAACCCCCTCCCCCATCCCCCAAACTCACGTGAGATTTTTCAAGATGTAGGTTTCTTACGTAAACACGTTAGATTGTTTTATTCTTTGTGTTCTATTTGAGTAAGTATTCATTTTTTTAAGTGAAAACTTCTTTAGGCGCGACTAGACAGATTTTTCGTGGGCTGTGAATTGAATTCATTCGTCACGCTCGGGTATGATAAGAGCATCTAGAAATACGTCAGCCAATGGGAAATGCTGAAAGGGTGTGGACAGGCCATCCTGGCATGGCCATCTAGAAACGCATCAGCCAATGGGAAATGCTGACGCATTTCTAGATGGCCATGCCAAGATGGCGAGGCCACGCCCTCCGGTTACACCCGTGTAGATTCCAAGGTAATCTATCAAATTCTGAGTTATAAGTTTTCATTTCTATCGGCAGTTCCTATGATTGCCAATTATTTTTTTTGTCTCTCGACTCACAAAATGGTTTTCTTCAAAGTCTGAACATATGAAACAAATAAAAATACTCAATAATTAGTTTATTTTGATGCCTGAGATATAGGAGATATATCAATTAGTACATTGTCGTTTACAGACACATAAAATATCGTTTCGTTGTTGTTGTTGAGTAGGTAATGATTTTTTTTGTGCGACGTCGCGACGCCGACGGCGTCGATTCGATCGTCGATTATGTTTAAGATTAGGTAAATCTTAAGCATGTACATCTGGATTAAATGGACCTTTTTTTGTTTCAAGGAAAATAAATTACGTGATATTTGCCGAGACCCCCCCTCCCTCCAACGTAAGATTAGATGAGATTTGACTCGACCCCCTCCCCCCCTGAAACACCTCACGTAATTTATGGACGCCCCCTTACCGTTATCGTGTTATGTGAAAACGACTATTGTCGTTATCAGAGTGACAGCGGGGCCCTTAGTGACAGACAGCGGATGCGCGTGTTAGAATCACTTTGGATTCTGTGTTGTTATAACCTAAGAGGTAGTAGGATGAATAGAAAGAAACAAATGATGATATTTGAATGTTATTTATTCATAGTTTATTGATATATTTCTGATGGACCCCCAGAGGGTACTCTCATCATGTAGGTACCAAGGATCTAATGCTAATTGCTCACATAAGGAACCTGTACAGATTAAAGGAGCATAACAGAGTCAATCGGCGTCATACCTAAGTCCTAGTTGTCCCACGCACCATCACTGACAAACACTGCACATCACATCCTCAGCAACAGAGTGGTTTACAACTGGAACAGGTTGCCTGAGGATGTTATTTCAGCAAAGTAATTAAACTCTTTCAAGAACAGACTGGACAAATGGATAGTTAAAGACAAAATCATTTTAACAGACAATTACCTATAATTTGTTATTTCAACACTGAGATATAGGCATATCAGCTTATGCTGCTCGCCTATTATTCAATAAATAATAAATAAATAATTTCGCAAATCCCTAGGCGAGAGAAAAATAACGTAGCCAAGGAAACTCTGCATCATCACATACATAATCTGTACATAAGTAAATACTACGACGATAATAGTAATTACAGTAGATGCTTATTACTGAATACAATAGTTATGCATAACTTTGCTTAGTGTCAACCGTTCGTTCGGGAACAAGAATACAACAGTAAGACAGAACTACAATAAGAGCACGATCAAGAGCCAAGAGACCCGAACAGAGCGACGACCAGTTTCATACTAGTCGTTATCAACCTCGCTCGCCAACTTCATACCGCCGCCTCTCCATCTCCGGACAACTAACTAGTTGGAGGGGCGCCAACTAACCAAACAACAACTTATGGTGGCAGATTTGGCGTTGAAATACTTATGTTGTTTAATATCCACATTTTTTTAATTATATGTCCAGATAATATCATTTATTGTGTAGTCATGTTACTTAATTCCGGTAACACATCAATAATTATAAATCAAACACTTCATCTACCACGACAAGTAGTGGTAGACCTCTTTGCAAAGTTCGCTTGGTAAAGTATCACACCCTTGCCAGTTATGCTACCGCCAAGCAGTAATGTGCAAACATTAGTGTGTTTCGGTTCAAAGGGCAATGTTTCTTGGGAAATTACAGGGCATAGAGAAAAAACATTTTAATTCTCTAAGTGACGCGCGCAGTGCAGTGCTAGGTATTGATTTGCACTTTTCATGTTCCAATAGCTGCGTTTCATCGTTGTTATGTGGCAGGCACGTTGCTTACCATCAGGCGCATGTCCTTCTCTTCTCGTCATTCTATAATACTATAAAAAAGTAACGAGAATCTTGATTTGGGCACTATATGCTAACATCAACTGAATAATTGACAAAATATCATAATATTTTAACTATATTTTGAATTATTTATCGATAAAAGATAATTTTACACTTCAATAAACAAACAATGACATTGTTGTACTTACTTATTGTTTAAAAACATTTTCATAGTTTACCAAAAAAATAAAATAGAATAATAATAATTATTAGAACATTTTGTGCAGTATAGTCTCGAATATTTGAATTGTTTATTACAAATCAAAAATATAGAAAATTAAATAAAGATATCCAGAAATCTGTGTTTCTACAGGGTTACTGATAATCAGCTTGCGTCCGTTTAAAATGTTAAATGTTATGTTTCGCATGATGTCTCTTTACCAGTATTTAGCGACTGTTTAGTGTAATCACTTCGGCACATCATTTATCGAGCCCGTGCGCTTTTGATCCTTATTGTTACGAACAGCTTTGTTGCGTTCGCGACTCGCTGTATTACAAACAAAATAATATTTAAATAAGTTTCCCCCAAAAATGCAATCGGACTCACCGCCTCGTCGATTAGGTTGATGATGATGATTCCTTTTGGTATCTTTATTATCTGGATGAACACTTATTTATAGTAAACAAAATTCCACGACACTTAGTTCAATTTACTATGTATTTTAGTTTTTAATGTAATTTATTTGCGCAAGAGCCGGCACACGTTGCCATATTTTTAAACAGTCTCTTTAGTTCCCTTTTCCGCCGCGCGGTGGAGCACGCGTGCGGGGTTTGCACGGGGATGTTTTTGGCGGGAAGTTTGTAGTCCATGATGAGGGCCCTACAAGCTCGATACTTTTAGAGCAGGCAAAAACATTTTTTTTTTTGTGTGGGATAAACATAATCGATTTTTTATCAACTGTAGAACGAAAGTTGTGGTATATAATGTAATTAAAATCCCCGTAAAAGGATGCTGGCTGATTACCAACAACCCTGTATAAAAATCGTTATTACAAAAAATGCATTGCACTTTTGTTACAAAAAATACCCATATTATACATATGTTATTTTTTAAATTACTATACCCATAATTTAGGATATCATTAGTTAAAATCAAAAGCAAAAAAAATATATAAGTACTAAACTTCTAGTCAAAAAAAATTACAAAGCCTTACATTACAATACAATACAAAAACACTTTATTGGCCCCACAAACACATTACTTTACACATTACATCACATTTACATTGTCGCATTTATTTTAAATTGTACGCCGCTGAATGCATTCACTCATACTCAGTCGCGTTGGTGCCGCCTACTCCGCGTGACTTGGTTCGTCGAAGAGCGGTCCCGCGTTCCTAACGTAAGTGTTACAGGTGGAAGCTCGTGGAGTTTTAATCCGGTAGGGGCACCATGTCCGTCTGTGGTATCAAGTCTGACATAACCCAAACGTCTCCCACAGGCAGAAGGATATGCGTCAATGCGTTTCTTCAACGTACAAATAATAAAGGACAGGCAATCTCTATTAACGTTTAAAGAATATTTAAGATTCTATGTTGCTCTCTCCAATCAAAAAGTTATGTTCTTCAAACGAGTAGTTTTCTCGTGGTGGCGGTAATGCTACCGCCAGCTTGTTCCAGAAGAGGGCTTCGCCCCAGCGCAGGTAGGTGCGCGTGGCTATGTAGCCGCTCAACTGTTCCTCCATCCGCAGCTCTCGCGGGTCTTCCAGCAGCACGACCACAAGCCGTGGACGCTCGTCCAACATGGCCGCCAAGTGCGCTTCCCGGAACTCAGCCCGCGCCCACTTACTCGCCAGGAAGTGGCGCGACACAAGCGCTACAGTACGCCGCGAGTCCTGGACTGACTCCACGATCTGTGTCAGGATCATCTCGCCCGGCGTCCAGTCGCGCACGTGCACACACAGCCGGTAACGAGGTTCCAACCGAGTCATCACCGCCCGCGCTACTGCACTGTCCCTGTGTGAGAACGTGAGGAACGCGTCGAAGCGACGGTCGTCATTCTCCTCGGCACGCCTTGTCCAGCCCCAGCGGTGCATCACGGCGCGTGCGAAGAATCGCCGCTGCCGAGACCAGAAGAAGCTCACGGTAGCTGCGCCGAGTACGAGCGCTGATGCGAGACAGACGATCACAAGCACGAGCCAAGCGGCGAGAGGTACGCCAGACGAGCAGTCCATTGTGACAGCGGCGAACAACTTTCTACCATCACTACAGAAAGCTTCTTTTATATCCATCTGAGAAGGGTTGCGATCTTGCAGAGCACGTAAAAACGGCATCGTAAGACACGAGCAGTTTATCTGATTTCCGTTAAGTAGCAAGATCCCTTTAACGTTGTCTAGTCTTTTCTCAGTAATATCATCCATTGCTTCGAGAGGGTTGTTTCGGAGATCGAGTGTCTGAAATAAAATGCAATGCAACGATTACCGTTTCTAAAGAACTTAACTTCTTAGACGTAGCTTTAAAATCGTAATCTTTTTATGATTATCGTTCCAACATGTTGAAATAAGCGGTCTGTTTCCGACTAAGTCCTTTGAAGGCTCGGAAACCAACCTTCACGTGGTGCACCCCAAACGTCATACAACAACTTGCCTAACCGCTTGCCTGCCCGTGTCAACTAGTAGTTAGCAAAACGCAAACGCTAAAATGCCCGTGTCAACTAGTAGTTAACATCGCGATTCAGTCTATTATGCCTGTGTCAACTAGTAGTTGACATGGCGCGCTATGCCAAAATGCCCGTGTCAACCTGTGGTTAACATGGCCCGCGCGGTATAAAAAGTTAAATATACTTGTCTTTATCGCTCTAGGGTTTAGTTTGTATTATTTATCTCGTTTCTATGTTAAATTATCCAACATATTTATCCCAGTAGAGTATCTTAGTCATAGTAAAGAGCCCGGGGGGGCTCGGGCGTCCCCGCAGTCTCCAGGCTAGCTCCCCACTGGTGTATTCGTGTTGTGTGTTGTGACCAATGGTCAGTAGTGTGCGGCCTCGTTCTACTGCCGTTTTTCCACCGATTCTCTCCGATACTCAAATATGAAAAAAGTCAACAAAAGAAACAAGGTTAAAGAGCGGCTGCACGCCTTGTCGGTAAAAGTGCACCTCACTAATATTCGAGGTCTGCACTCCAATCTCTCAGCAGTCCACCATCACCTCGAGACTGAGCAGCCGACACTCTTGTTTCTTACGGAGACGCAGATAGGTTGTCCGTCGGACGTGGCGTACCTAACGTATCCAGGCTATACCCTGGAGCACAAATTCCGGCCTCGTGCTGGAGTGTGCATGTACGCCCGAGACGACATCTGCTGTCGGCGTCTCCGTAACCTTGAGGACACTAGATTTTCTGTTCTTTGGGCACTGATGGACACAGGCATAGATAAAATTATCTACGCCTGTGTGTATCGGTCGCACAGCGGAGATCTGGAGACGACTAGGCTCACAGAATATTTAAGTGAGGCGGCGGACGCGGCTCAACAGAAGTACCCTTCGGCTCAATTAGTGTTTCTGGGGGATTTCAACGGCCATCATAAGGAATGGCTGTACCCATACCGGGACACTGACCACGCTGGGCAGGAAACGAGAAAGCTAGCTTTATCGTTAGACCTAACCCAGCTGGTCCAAGAGGCCACAAGAGTACCCGACGTTGAGTCGCATACACCTTATTGCTTAGACCTTCTGCTGACAACTGATCCAGACCGTTATTCGGTGGCGGTGTCTTCGCCGTTAGGCAGCTCCGACCACTGTCTGGTGAAATCTGTATCTGTCTACCATCCGCCTGATCCCAGCCGTAGAGGCAACCGGCGGTTGTGGCGATACAAGTCAGCAGATTGGGACGAGATGCGTTCTTTCTTTGCGTCTTACCCATGGCAGTCATTGTGCTTCGCTTCTGGTGATCCCTCAGTCTGCGCAGATGCTGTGACTAATGTAATACGAACGGCTATGGAATATTTCATTCCATACTCCGACATCCCATTATCCAGCAAAGCTCGCCCTTGGTTTGGTTCTCAATGTAAAAGTGCTGAAGCACTTAAACATGAGGCCTACCTAGCCTGGGTTGATGCTCGACGGCGTAAGGCAAGGGACATACGCCAGAAGAAGAAAGCGTTCAACAAGGCTGCTAAGGCATGCAAAAAGATTCTGCAGAGGGCTCGTTTTGACCACATTAGTCGAATAGGGAACAAACTGGCTTCGTACCCTGCGGGCAGCAAAGCGTTTTGGTCCCTAGCTAAATCGGTCGAATCGAACTTCTCCCGCTCCTCACTACCTCCAATGCTGAAACCTGATGGGACACTGGCTCACACTGCAACGGAGAAAGCAAACTTGTTTGTAACTCAGTTTGCAGAATCTTCGCGTCTAGATGCTGGTAGCGCGACACCTCCTACTCCACCTGGCTGTTCGACTTTTATGTCAGAGATACGCATTCGCCAAAAGGAGGTTCGTAAAGTGTTACGCAATCTGGACGTGAATAAAGCCAGTGGCCCAGATGGTATTCCTGCTCTAGTATTGAAGGCTTGTGTGCCTGAGTTGTCACCAATACTGACGCGCCTATTCAGACTCTCTCTCCAAACTGGGCTAGTACCGAAGTCTTGGAAGCTTGCTAATGTGCAACCTGTGCCCAAAAAGGGTAGTCGTGCTGACCCTGTCAACTACAGGCCCATCTCGGTCACGTCCATACTCTGCAAGACTATGGAACGTGTCTTAAACCACAGGCTCCTGACGTACCTAGAATCGAACGACCTCCTCAGTGACCAGCAATACGGGTTTCGCCGAAACCGGTCCACCGGGGATATTCTAGCGTACGTCACTCACATCTGGAGTGAAGCTATTGAGAAACACGGGGAAGCACTTGCAGTCTCCCTGGATATCTCAAAGGCTTTTGACAGGGTTTAGCATGATGGCCTTATAAGCAAGCTTTCTAGTTATGGTTTGTCTCCTGGGTTCATTGCGTGGATATCGGACTTCTTGAGGGATCGATCCATACGAGTCGTCATTGATGGCTGCTCGTCGGATCAAATGGCTATCAATGCCGGAGTCCCTCAAGGGTCGGTACTCTCTGCGACGCTCTTCCTGCTACATATTAACGATCTGTTGAAGCCCGGTATCTATGGGTACGCAGACGATAGCACCGTCGTAGAGAGTTACATGTCTAGCGCGAGAGCCACTGGGCCGCAAACTCTGGTACAGAGAGAGAGTCTGATCGAACGTTTGAGCTTGACCCTTGAGGCGGTGTCTAAATGGGGCGATGCCAATCTGGTCAAGTTCAACGAGAATAAAACGCAGGCGTGTCTGTTTTCCGCTAAAAGGAGTCCCTTCCAACTGACTCCAACTTTTAGAGGTGTATCCGTGCCGGTTTCTGACCGTCTTGAGCTTTTGGGCGTTACTTTGACCTCTACGCTCAACTTTGGCTCGTATATCGAGTCCAAGGCCAAACTTGCTGCCAAAAAACTAGGTGTCCTCTCAAAGGTGCGAAGGTACTTCAAGTCTGAACAGTTGCTTACATTATATCAAGCACAGATTCGCTCCTGTATGGAGTACTGTTCGCACCTTTGGGATGGATCGGCTAAGTATCAGCTGGAGGCTCTGGAATCGATCGAGAGACGTGCCAAAAGGCTCATAGGTAACGACACTCTTGTGCGAAAAAGACTTCAAAGTCTTGAACATCGCCGAAAAATTGCTAGCCTATCGGTTTTTTATCGGATACACTTCGGAGAGTGTGCGACTGATTTGCATGATCTGATACCACCTTGTCCTTTTTTCTATCGGAATGCTCGTAGCTCGAAAAAGCGACATCGTTTCATGGTTGATGTTCCAAAGACACGAACGAAGAGATTTGACTCTACTTTTGTGATAAAAACGTCTAGGCTGTGGAATACGTTGCCTGAGTGGGTTTTCCCCGATGGTTACAATCTTTGTGTCTTCAAATCGAGAGTGAATCGGTTATTTCTAGGTAAACACGTTCCATCGTAGACCGCATCGTCGCTTAACATCAGGCGAGATGGCGGTCAAGTGTAAACCTATAGAAGTTAAAAAAAAAAAAAAAAAAAAAAAAAGAAAAAAGAACAGAAATTAAAAAAATACATTCCTTGTCAATCTTGTCGTTGAGTGTTGATTCAGTGCGCGCTGTGTAAGTTAGCTTCTGCTGATTTTACTAAAAATTTAGTTTCAACAATCGAACAAGACATAATAAACGCAATCAAAGATTAAAAACCATTTGTCATAACTTTAATTTTAGATGTACCTATGAGCTTTTAAAAAGACAAGCTTTAAAACGCGCTATCTCAATTTCAGCACAGCATAACTCTGCACCAAAGTCGTAAGCTGAGAAACAAAAGACAACATTGTGTAGCTAGTTTCATATTAATTATAAAAAATAGAACACTTGATAATCTTTCAAAACAAATTGATTCACAAGGAACGATTGCGTGAATCCCGACTCGCGCGCTGCAGACGTAAAAACCGCGGGGCATAGCGAGGTGCACACGTATTTTTCTCCGGGCATTTGGCGACCAACGCTACAGGGGGCGGGGCATAGTGAGGCGCACCGTTTGCAGCGCCGGGCAAGCGAGCGGATAAGTGGCAACTAGACGAGCAACAGTTCAAGGGGAGCTTGTTGAGCGCAGGTCCTTGAAATCGAGGTAGGGCCGCTCTTTGGGGCTCCAAGTCAACACACACGCGATCAAATGAAGAACCGTAGCTATTACTAACCGGTCGTGGAAGAGGATTGCTCACTTTTGACCATCTTTGTATTTGAAATGCTCGACAGTGAGAGATCGTGTGAGGCGGAGGAGCAAGAGAAGAAGCCTTGCTCGTACGCCGAGGCAGAAGCGGACACAGGGGAGATTCTACAGCGGATACTCTGCCTTGCATTTCGTCTTCACTTGGAGAATCTAACCCTCGGATGTTTAGGGTAGTCCAGCACCATACTTTAGCATAGGACCTACCAAGTAGTTGATGAGCTTCAGGCTTCCAGCGCGTCATAGGAACCAGATACAGTGGTACGTCCTCCGTTAGGCGGGACAGTAAGGGCGGTGGCAGTAGCAGGGTTGCAGTTGAATGCAAAGCCGTCCTATTGGTTACGTAGGGACACGACGGACAATACATAAATGCATTGGCCCCATACAGAAAAAAAAGATCAGCATCCGCTTTCGTAATAAGAAGAGAGCAACGCAATTTGTTGCCTAAGTGTTTTTTATTTGCAAATAATAAATACTTTATCAAGCACTGTATTCTAAAGTTTAGAATTATAATTACGAAATCCTATCCAACTTTCCAACCTCTCCAAACTCTCCAATGGTATCCAACCTCTTTGTTTGACTCTTTGAAACATCAATCACGAAACGAAGTCACTTTTTCGAACTACAATTTCATAGTCAGATAAAAAAAAATTACACTAACATTATGTTGGCGTATCTACTATAAGATATTCTTATTTTTGCATTTATGCAGCACTAGCAGCGTCCCATGATTTTACTTGCATAGTTCTCGATTTTGGGATAAAAATAGCTCATGTGCTATTCCAGATCATTAATTATCTACCTATGTCCCAAATTTTATCCTGATTATTTCAGTAGTTATTGCGTGAAAAAGTAATAAACATACACCCATTCTTACAAACCCTTGCATTTATAAAATAAGTAGGATTTGATCGCCAGCCTGCATGCCCAAGGTCACCTATGAGCGGAAACGTCGCATGATAGGCCAACATAAGAAACGGCTCCCAGGTGCCGTAACCGTGCTAGGCCTGGCCACGGTGGCGGCCATGATGAGGGCAGGTAGGGGTAGCAGAGGTGCTAGGAATCTCTGGGTATAGCAAGCTGCCAAACCACACACTGTGACAACATATATAATAGAAAAACGAGAAGTGTTGTCACACATTAGATGGCACGTTGTGGTGTTGTGTGAAGTCCGTGGACAGGGAAAGGATTCCAGATTCCAAGGTTATGGTAACCTCGGAATCTGGCCATTTCTTGTATTATCAAATTGACAATACGATATCTTAAGGCGGTGTCGGGTTTTAGGTCCATAGAACCATCCGTAATAACGTACTAGAAATTTCAATTGTCTTTTCCAGGGTTGCTTACGTAATACCTAATCAAATTAATTCCAAGATACACCCCGAGGGTAAAGACGAGAGTATCATTTAAGCACTCAGGAAGGCAAGAAACTCTGTATCGGGACTTCACCAAGGTGTTAACACTCCGTCCAAAACTAATTCCAGCCTCAGTTACGTTTGAAACAATCCATTTCAACCTGGAGCACCAAATCACTGCCTTGGAAACCACAAACGACGTTTACCGAATATTAAATAAATAAACAATAATTGTGTACTAGAAGTCGTTAGGGATAAGATATCTGTATGACATGACCGCACAAAGGATAAACCTAAGTTGAGGAGTAAGATAAGGGTACAAATGACTTAACTGATTTTTTCCATCGCATCAGTCTCCGAATGAACTTGGACAAAACCAAAATCGTGATGAAGGAGCTCATAACTCAGGGACAGATTACTAAATATTAAAAATGATAATGGAGAGTTTCCCACAATATGTGTACCTAGGAAAAACGCTCCAATTAGGGAAAAACATACATAAAAGTGAAATATAAGAATATTTAAGCATGATTATTATTCACTAGCAGCGCCCCGCGGTGTTACCCGCGTAGTTCTCGTTCCCGTTGTTTTTCCGGGATAAAAAGTAGCCTATGTGTTCCTCCAGACTATTCTGAAATGCAGTCCAACATAGGGTACTGAAACAAGTACACTGACAGATTAGACCATCCATAAGTTGAAAGTCGTGCAGCGTGTTATATATATCGTTCTATCGCTAGTCCAGTAACTTTCGTCGCCTGAAAGTATGGAGTAGTGTGCGTTAAATCCGGTAGATCTGATTGTTTGCAGACTTGTTTATGATGTTGGCCTAATGATTATCCCAAGTTTGTGACCTCGAGCGACGAACGCAACTTTGTCAAAAATCGAAAAAACCCTATCTTGCAAACCAGCTACCAAAATATTGCTAAAAATTGCGAAGTACGAAAAAAATTATAAACTTTGAAAGACTTATTCTCAGAAATTATTGGGTGTACAGAGACAATTCTAGTATCATATTGTATTAAATGTAGTCTACTTTATAAGCGCCATAAGAAAGTTTTTACAAAAACTAGTCGTTTAGGGTTATAATCGCCAAAGTTTGAAAAATAAACGATTTTTTCCCGGTTCTTTCGATTTTTGACAAAGTTGCGTTCGTCGCTCGAGGTCACAAACTTGGGATAATCATTAGGCCAACATCATAAAAAAGTCTGCGAAAAATCAGATCTACCGGATTTAACGCATACGGTAATGTATAAAGTTACTGCACTACGCGAGCTATGCTTAGAAATTATCTGAGGTATTGTATACCAAACGAAGTCATCCATCAGAGGACCAGATTTATTGACAAAGCTCAACGTGTTAGCAAGCTGATGTGGGAGAAGGCTGGTAAAATCTGTTGTAGGACCGATAATCGTTTGGGTAGATCCTAGAGTGGAAACCGCAAATCAGTAAATTTAGCAAACACAGCCTGAAACACGATAAAGTTAAAACATACGTAACGCAGCAGGCTGTTTCTAGAGAAAAAAGTTGAGCATAGAGCTGAGTGGCGTATCATGGGAAATATCTATGTCCCGCAGTGGACTAGGATGGGAGTATAATGATGATGACGATATTTACATACTCTGCTTATTTATATCATAGAGTTTCGATATTTTATATTATTGACCGTACTTCGCATGCCTTTTAGGTCAACATTTTCTTGGGGCTTATTTTTAAGGTATTTTATGTAACAAATAGTTTACAACAAAATAAAGGAACTACTTGTTATGATATAATATTATTATGATCAAAATGAATAAAATGAATAATCCTAGAAATAGGTAAAAAAATCCATACGTACCGAATATAAAGTTGAATAAATAAAATTGTAAAACTGTTCCCCTGTCTCATCGGAGGTACGATTTGTAAAAATAAATACTTACTCTTATATCGTGTTGAAGGTCATGGTCCAGCACCTTTTTAATGTTGTTATGTGCTAAATGCAAGTCATAAACGAATGAGGAGTTTTGTGGTAAGCTTGGAAAACTTGACAATGAGGCATTCTCGCAATGCGCGCGTATTATCCATCGCTTCTGATCAGGGTTTTCATCCTGGTGAGACGCACAGGAGCATTTGTCAGGCAACGCTACTGCTGCGCAGTCGTCACTCCGCTGACACCAGAAATCATCAACCAGCCAGTCACGAAGCCGGCTGCCGTTAGTACAGTGTATATTAGAGGTATATTTTTTCTCTTTGAATTTTATCTGAGGTAGTTGCAGGGTACGCCAAGTCCAGTAAGAATCACACGAACAGTCCAGTAAAGGTGGCTTAGTAAAGTACACTGTAACATTATTTCTGATGTCACGTGTTTCCACGAACTCCTCGCGAGTCGAGTGTGTAAACTTCAGTCTCATGTACTTTAATAGAACTTCTACTGATACAGCCTTCTTCTTGAACTGAAGATCTTGAAACTGTGAACAAAAAAGTTATTTGTAAATAAAGGCCGTCGCAGACGTAGCAACAATCTATATTTTCATCCTACTAATATTATAAATGTGAATGATGGATGTTTGGATGTTTGTTGCTCAATCACGTCCTAACGTATGAACGGATCGGGCTGAAATTTGGAACACATATAGATTATAGTCTGGAAGAACACATAGGCTACTTTTTATCCCGGAAAAACAACGGGAACAACGAGAACGGGAACTTCGCGGGTAACACCGCGGGGCGCTTCTAGTATACCATATTAATATAAATTACTAGCGGCCAGTTCCGGTTTCGCTCGGATAAATAACCTAAATACCAACTACAACGCCATTTGCCGGGCTGGTTTGTGATTCTAACCATGGCAACCCTAAACTTTAATAATAAAAATAAATGTTTATTTTTATAAAACAATTTTAGATTTGCCATAAGCTCCGGGAAATTTTAAACGAAATAGAGTGAAAAACATTTACAAATAAAGTGGCCAAGTGCGAGTTGACCTCGCCCATGAAAGGTTCCGTTGCAGCAAGTAACATAATATACATAGTACACATAGTTCTTGTAGTTCGTTGTAACTTTGATCGAAGTTTTAATAATAGTGTATTTATGACGTACTAAAAAAAAACTACTAATCCGATCGAGTACAAACCAATTTTCGTTGGTAGTTTACATGGTAATGTACATCATATATTTTTTTTTAGATTTTTCATTCTCTTACTTTAGAAGTTAGAGGGGGGGGGGGCACACATTTTACCACTTTGGAAGTGTCTCTCGCGCAAATTATTCAGTGTAGATGAAAATGATTTTAGAAACCTCAACATCATTTTTGAAGACCTATCGATAAACACGCCACACGTGTAGGTTTGATGAAAAAAAAAAATTTGAGTTTCAGTTCTCAGTATGGGGGGCAACCCTAATTTTTCTTTTTTTTTAATTTTTTTGTTCAAATCTTAATGCCGTTCACAGAATACATCTACTTACCAAGTTTCAACAGTGTAGTTCTCACAGTTTCGGCAAAAAGTGGCTGTGACATACGGACGGACAGACAGACAGACAACAGACAGACAGACAGACAGACATGACGAATCTATAAGGGTTCCGTGTTTACGTTTTACGGAACCCTAAAAAGATGATAATTGATCAGTTATCGAGCGGGATGAAAAATTATTAAATTACTAAAATGGCTATTGAAAAATAGGGGTTGGTGATAAAAGGGTAAAAATTTAGGGTTGCATGTATTTTTAATACCACATTATAAAAAAATAAAAACAAAAAAAGTAGTCCATAATTAAAAAAAAAAAAATAGGGGTGAACAACCTTTATCACTTAGGGGTATGAAAAATAGATAGTAGCCGATTCTCAGACCTACTGAATATGCATATAAGATTTGGTAAAAATCAGTAAAGCCGTTTCGGAGGAGGAAGGTAACTAACATTGTGACACGAGAATTTTATATATAATACCCCATTTACATTATTCCAGTCCAGCGGTCAAATCCAGCGCTGGATTGCTTACTAGAATAAGGCTAAATTAGCCGCCATTATACTGCTGTACCTTATTTTGATCTATCTCGCAGAGTTCTGCCAGCGTTTGCAACGTAATCGCAAAAATGTGTTTATAACACATTTGCTCGTAAAGGGTCTCCTATTGCACCGATTTCTGTATCGTAATGTATGTCATTACGTACTTGTGCGGTAATGTATAATGTAAATCGCGCGGTTTCAAAATGCTCCGTCTAAAACGAACGGTATCTTATCAAATCTTTTTTTTTTTATAGTTTAGAGTGACGAGACGAGCAGGTCATGTGCCTGATGGTAAGCAACATGCCTGCCACATAACAGCACAGTAACACGCAGCTATTGGAACATGATAGTCCAAATCATTACCTAGCACTGCACTGCGCTCGTCACCCAGAGATCTAAGATATTATGTCTCTAAGCCCTGTAATTTCTCTGGAATCATTGGCCTTCAAACCGGAACACAGTAATGTTTTCACATTACTTGGCGGTAGAATATTTGGCAAAGGTGTGGTACTTCCCCAGGCGGCCTCTGCTAAGAGTCCTACCACTACCAATCTTAGTAAAGAGTTTCAATGTCAGAAAAGTGGTCAACATTTTATGAATAAAATTAACTTTGAGAGGTAAAATTATTTAGTTCCTTAATTTAATTAATTTTGACCATAAATTACAACAATTTATCTGTAACAAAACACAAAAATATTAATTTACTTTAATACTAATGGCATATTGGCTGGTTCTGTGCCGCTGCTTAAGAAAAAAAAACGCCGATGTGTGCGCATAGCTAATCTGTGAACAAGTAAATATTATTCTGCGCCCTTTTATTTTCGCTGTATTGTTTTTAATTGAAAATGTCGTCAGAGTTTTATTTATTTCCTCGCAAATATGTTATAAAACGTCATATGACATACGTGCGCTTTGATAATTACAGCCGAGGCGTTATTGCTAGCTCGAGCCGAAGGCGCGAACTTAGCGCACTTATATCTACTATTATTTATTATATTACTATTATTTATGACATTACATTAGACACCTTATCAGTGTTTCTCTACTACTGTGCACGTATTATACATGACATGTATAAAACTTCGTCTTGAATCACTCGTATCTGTTAAAAACCCGCATCATTTTCCTCTTTGATTATACTATAAATATATATAACTATATTTTGTAGTAGTAGGGTTCTTGGCAGAGCCTGGGGAAATACCAAACCTTTGCCAGTTATTCTACCGCCAAGCAGTAATGTACAAACTTTACTGTGTTCAGGTTTGAAAGGCAATGTTTCCAAAGAAATTACAGGGCTTAGAGATATAACATCTTAGATCTCCAGGTGATGAGCGCAGTGCAGTGCTAGATAATGATTTGGACTCTTCATGTTCCAATAGCTGCGTGTCACTGTGATGTTATGTGGCAGGTATGTTGCTTACCATCAGGCACATGTCCTGCTCATCTAGTCACTCTTTATTAAAAAAATGTATAAAATATACTCTTTGATTCAAGAATTCGAAAAAAAATATTTGATCGACGAACAGTACTGCATGCGAAACTTACCGAGATACGAGAAAGATTCGAGCGACTCAGATCCAGCCACTCGAGCCTTGGCATGTCCTCGAGCCAGTCTCGGCAAATCTGTTTTACACCGGTATCAGACAATATCAAAGTCTTCAACTGACTCATTTTTCTTAGTGGAGAAAAGCCTGTAAAGAAAGACGAATTATAATTAAATAGTCAATATATACCATAAACTAGCAGCGCCCCGCAGCATCACTCGCGTGGTTCCCTTCCTGTTAATTATTTCGTTAAAAACATAAAAAACTCGTTTATACAAAAGATCCAACTTAACTGTAAGAAAACTTTTATCCACTACCCCTACTTTTATACCCTACTTTATCTTCGTATAGTTCGAAATTACAAAATTGCTAGAACAAACATTTATTTGCTTCACTTCAAGTGCTTAGATACGAAGTTTCATGATTATATCTTCAATTATTACGAACTTCCACATAAACTTTCATCCCCCATTTTAAACCCTTCAACCCTTTTTCTGTAACAAAAAGTGACCTATGTTCTTTCCTGAGATCTAGTATATCTGTGCACCGATTTCCTTTAAAATCGGTTCTGTAGATTTCATGCTTATAACTTTGCAAATTACGGAATCTTCATACAACCGTCTATCCCTAGTTTCACCCTCTTAAGGATTGAATTTCGTAAAACCCCGTCTTAGCAAGCGCAAAACGACGTGCGTTTTAGCATGCAAAATTTCAGAATCCTAGCATACATAATATATGTAGTTTCTGAGATTTCGAGAAGAGTGACCTCTCGCTTTTTTAATTATAGATGTAAGGACCTATTATTGCAAACCAGAGAATACATAAGCCACTTACCGTCTGGCTCACAGATGTCATAGAAACCTGGATTGTTACTGAGGTCTAGTTCTGTGAGATATTCTAGTGGTTTTAATACATCGCATCAACTCGGAGGTCATTATGTGACAGATCCAGCTTTTGTACCTGACGCGCATTAGCAAACAGATCTCTGAAACAATGTATTAAAGGTTAGCTGTCGCCGTTCAGCAGAGCAATGCCGCCATCGATATAACCATTTTTGCACCAGGTCTATACCTGTACCTATATACCTAAGCGGCTCGTTATCTTATTCATTCGTCTTTATGTACTTATCTACTTTGCATCTAAATCTTTTGAAAGATCGAATTCAATAACAATTAATACATCATTTATTAAATATATATTATATATTATTGGAGTGATAGTACCGGGAAAGTACCACAAATTTGCCGGTTATTCTACCGCCAAGTAGTAGGTATACATCCCTGGCCAAATTCTTAGCCGCACTGCAGTTTTTTAGGAATTCGAAGTTTTGACGTTATGTATCGTAATTTTATGTTTTAACTTAGATTTTATTGATTTTTATTCAGGACATTTAATATGTTCTAGCCTTTTGTAATTATTTTTATAACATATTTGCTCGTAAAGGGTCTCTTATTGGACCAATTTCTGTATCGTAATGTATCTTATTACGCACTAGTGCTGTAATGTGTAATGTAAAACGCACGGTTTCAAAATGCTCCGTCCACAGACTAGGTAGAGAGATATGCTCCGTCTAAAACGAACGGTACCTTTTTAAATCTTAGTAAAGAGTTTTTATGTCAGAAAAGTGTGGTCAACATTTTATGAATAAAATTAACTTTGAGAGGTAAAATATAATAAAGAATTATTAAATTCGTTAATTTAATTAATTTAGACCATAAATTACTTTATTTTTTCTGTAACAAAACACAAAAATATTAATTTACTTTATTATTAATGGCATACCGGCTGGTTCTGTGCCGTTGCTTAAAAATAAAAAGCCGCCGATGCGCGCGCATTGCTAATCTGTGATCCATATTAGAGATTACTTACTCTGTGCTGTGATCAAGTAAATATTATACCGCGCGTTTTTTTTCGCTGTATTGTTTTTATTTGAAAATGTCGTCAGAGTTTTGTTTATTTCCTCGCAAATATGTTATAAAACGTCGTATGACATACGTGCGCTTTGATAATTACAGCCTCTGCTAATTATAGCTCTCGCCTTCGGCTCGAGCTAGCAATAAAGCCTCGGCTGTAATTATCAACTTACCGCACTTATATCATAATGTACCATTATAACATATTTGCTCGTAAAGGGTCTCTTATTGGACCAATTTCTGTATCGTAATGTATCTTATTACGTACTTGTGCTGTAATGTGTAATGTAAAACGCACGGTTTCAAAATGCACAGACAGACAGCGGTTCCACAGACTAGGTAGAGAGATATGCTCCGTCTAAAACGAAAGGTACCTTTTTAAATCTTAGTAAAGAGTTCTTATGTCCGAAAAGTGTGGTCAGCATTTTATGAATAAAATTAACTTTGAGAGGTAAAATATAACAAATAATAATTTAATTCGTTAATTTAATTAATTTTGACCATAAATTACTTTAATTTTTCTGTAACAAAACACAAAAATATTAATTTACTTTATTACTAATGGCATAATGGCTGGTTCTGTGCCGTTGCTTAAAAAAAAAGGCGCCGATGCGCGCGCATTGCTAATCTGTGATCCATAGTGATTACTTACTCTGTGCTGTGATCTGTGATCAAGTAAATATTATTCCGCGCCTTTTTTTTCGCTGTATTGTTTTTATTTGATAATGTCGTCAGAGTTTTGTTTATTTCCTCGCAAATATGTTATAAAACGTCGTATGACATACGTGCGCTTTGATAATTACAGCCTCTGCTAAATTATAGCAAATATTAGCAATAAAGCCTCGGCTGTAATTATCAACTTACCGCACTTATATCATAATGTACTATTAACAAACGACCACACAATGCTAACTAATTGATACACAAACGTAAACAAGTACAAACTTAAATACCGTTGTCTCAGTTGCGCGTGTATTTTTGAGACTTTACGCACTATTTTTATTTGTTTTATAGTTAAATACTGTGCTGTTATTTGTTTATTTGTGCGTGCAGTGTTAAATAGTCAATTGAAACATTTTAACCATGTAAAAAAGGTGACCTTTCACATCGCTTATTCGCATATAAGCTGAATTAAAAGACCCACGAGAATGCTAAAACATTTTCAAACCCAAAAATATCATGGAAATTGGGGGTTTCTGAAGTAAGAGTACGACGTATAAAGAAAAGTTGAGTCTAAGGATGATTTGAGTCCAAATCGATGGAAAAAATTTCACTTCGAGGTCAGAGATAATTTAAAAGAAAATTTGTGTGGGAAACAAATTTGCTACCACAATTATGGTAAAATTGCGACTCCAAGATTCTAACGCCAATGCTTCTGAACACACTGTTGTAAAAAAGTTGAATGAATCAGATTTAAAAGCCTTGCTGCCTTGGTGCATATGTTGCTCATCCCGTCACTTTAAATAAAAAAAACACACACTTGTCATGTTGGAGGGATTTAAAATATCGTATTTGTATATTTACCTCGGAAGCGTGTGTAAATTATTTCTTACTAACTGTACAGATTGTAAGTTCGGTGAAAAGTTAAATAGTCTAGCAGGCAGCATCTTTAGTTCAAGAAGATCGAAAGATAGACTTTTCAGTGAACTTGCACCAAATAACAGTTTAGGCGTTAGCGTAAAATTCTTCACTTTCGAAATAGCTAGGTGTTCTAAACGTGAGCAGTTCGCTACCCAGTAGTCCGGTAGATACTGAATTACTGAGTTAGATACGTAGAGCATCCGTAATGCCTCGCAGTTTGATAATGGCTGCGGTTCAGGGTCCCTCCAGCCGTCAACAGAAAGCTTCTCCACACTAGACGACACAGGCATTGCTCTTCTGGCGTTGAAGTCACTTCTCGCATAAAATACTCCGAGATTTCCGACTGACTTTGGTAGAATTACGTTTCGTAAGAATAATTTCGAAAGATTCTGCAGCGGAACCAGAAAATTACTTTCAGGTGTTATGGGATCATCCACGTCAATAGTTAATGTCTGTAGTTGTTCAAGTCCTAGGAAGTGTGAAGCAGCGAGGGATGGCGTAGATGGTATTCGACTTAGATGCAGTTCACAGAGAGATTCATGATCTTCGCTGTTGCAGTGTAGCGCCACGTTGATAGCAGTGAGTGCAGCGTGGAGAGAACTTGCGGCTGGCAATGGACAGCCTGTCAGCTGCAGCTTTAATACGTTCCATGTTGAGGACGCACGAGGCAGCGCGGCAGACTCCAGAACATTGTTATCTAGGCATTGTACGTCAATTTTCTGGGGTTCATGCACTAGCCACATAGGTTTTCCTAAAAAAAATATCTTTTCAACAGCAGGGACAAATTAATGTTTCCACGTGACGGGCTTGTCCCGGTTGCAAGATGTTATGGTGGGAGAGATGGTCTAAAAAGGTAAGTAAATGACTATTAGAAGACCGAATAAGTAGGTATAACTCAATGTAATAATATTATGATAGCCACAACCGAATAATCTATTTAAAGTCGGTGGTTACCTTAATAGATATGACATATTCCCACTGCTAGGTTTCGGATCCTCTTCTCACACGGAGAAGTCAGGGCCATTGCCCACCATCCGGCCCAATTTGGATTGGTGAAAATCTCAAGACAAGGTGTTTTCCTTCACCAATAAAGCCAGTGGCGATGAGAAACTAGTAAACCTGCTATTGGAAAAATATTCAGAGAAACGTGCGAGATTTGAACCCACACCCTCCCGATGGTGCCGCCGGCTCGGTGATAGACTCTAATCGGACCGGTTGTCAAAAGTAAATGACAGAACCATATCAGAACTGATGGTTTGCAAAGACAATTTATTGGGTACTTTCAAAATATTTGTTCCAAATTTCATTTCAGTAAATGTTAAATTTGTAAAATGACTATTTTATGAAATAAAAAATGTACTTCAAACAAAATGTCACTCGATGTATCTAAGTCTATCTTTGATCTAATGCTGCGGCCCCACCTATGAGGCGAATATTCGTAACGTGTTGGCGCAACAAAAACATCGTATTCGGACTAAGACGATGTTGGTGTCTACATTAGCAGGCGAAGATTCATGTCAAATTAGTGCGATGTATTGTGCTTTGATTATTTACTTGTCTAGATAGACCGCTCCGCGTAGAAACATCAAAAATATAAGTTAAGATAAGTTCGTCCTGTCGGTTTAATTGTCGCAACAATGACGTTGCGCGGTAAACACATGTTTTGTGACATTTGAATATTTGTGCTATAAAAGTCTGCATAAATTACAAAGGACGATTGAAAACAACAAAAAATATTAGCTGATATCGTTAAGTAACCATTACCATTACCATTTAGTTAAAGAAGTAAACGATAGATTTTTAATACATGTAACTTTGTCTCAGTCTTAACACTACAATATACATACATACAAATTTACTAGGTATCTACTGTCTATTGTCTATAATATTCATTATACCTAGTATTAAATTCAGTAGCGACTATATTCAGTAGCGACTAAATTCAGTAGCGACTAAATTCAGTAGCGACTAAATTCAGTAGCGACTAAATTCAGTTGCGACTAAATTCAGTAGCGACTACATTCAGTAGTGACTAAATTTCAAAATTAAATATTCAGCAGTTTAGTAGATGTTGTAATTCGCGCAAATTAACATTACGCCATCTGACGTACCAAACAGCCTTCATCTGTGTTCCAAATGTCAGCCCGTTCAGACGTTACGACGTGATTTAGTAACAAACATCCAAACATTAACATTACGGAAACTACGCAGGTAAAGCCGCGAGGCGCTGCAAGTATCTAAACAAAACTTATGGTTTCCGTTGTTTTTTTTTTGTTGTCTTTATTTGTTAAAAAAATCTTATAATGGAATTTAGAGAATAAATCATTCTCTACAATAGTCATGTCTTAATTTTATAGCATTGATATCTTGAGATATATCTAATTTAAGTGAATTGAACACTGAATTGAACGAATTATAGGTCTCTATAAATCTAAATATATTTTTACCCACTTTAACAGGAAATACTAGGGGAGCTTGTATCACTTAGCACGCATACCATTGACATAAGAACAGTAATAGCAGGGACAGTGACAGACAAATAATTGTTAAACTTGTGTTTGAAACCTGGCCTCGTACTTTTGTCGCAATTACAGCGTAACGCGTCATCTAGACAAGTCAATAATCAAAGGCATAGTGCCGGATAGGGTTGTTCAGATTGTTGTGCGTCGAGACGTAGGCAGTAATTTAAAAATGAAGGAAATAGTGGCTTTGCATCATATGTCAGTAAACTATAATTTATTAAAATTGTACGAGTATCATTTACGAAATAATATGAAAAAGAGAAGAATGAGGAGGCGCAAGAAGATAGCCGTGAGTGTATAATAATTGTTGACGATTGGCTGGAACATTTTCTTTTTCTATTTTTAATTGTATTTTATATTCTATTTTTCTTGTGACTTTAGTTGTTGCTTTAGTTACCTTGGTTAAGGAGCGTTTTGGTTTAATTTTGTAGATGTTTTAAATAATGTTAATATTTTTACTATCATTGTGCGCCTTTCTCATTTCCTATATTCACCAGCTAGATACAGTTCACCCCTCCCCAATAATTATAATTTAACTTTATTTTTCTCATGTACAGCACAGGAATGGAAAGTATGTTATCTGACTTAGCCGCAGAGAGTGGCATGGAATTTCCTGGATTTTTACGTATGTCAACATCTGGCTTTGAAATACTACTACAAAAGGGTCGCACCTTTAATTACCAATAATAGTTTAAAAAACGAAAAAACACGCTTTTAGCACGCACTAAACATTTCAAAAGCATTTCAAATAGCCTGTTCACCATCTTGGACATCCGCCATATTGAATTTAAGTCACGTGACTATTTTTTTCGTATATCTGACAGCAAACCCTTTCATTTGATACCCATATCATGGGGGTGGATTTCAAATAGCCAGTCCGCCATCTTGGGGAGGGCGCCATATTGGATTTGTAATGACGTTTCTTTTACAAGTCATGTATTGTCATCAGAATTCAGAGCTTGTGTAAAATTTAATCCTAATCAAAGACCGGGAAGTGGGTCAAATTAAGATTCCAAGATTTTCTTACATACATGAAATGAAATGAAAAAGATACGAAATTCAGAAAAGCTAGTAACGCTATCCAATACTTAATTAAGTCTTTCACATTCCTTTTGTGACGTTTGAAATTGATTGAATGAATTGTAGGTATAATTTATGGGGAACCTTACCTGAAATAAATGAATTTTGATTTTGAATTGACGTAGGTCAAGCGAATATTACCGCGACAAATCCCTATGATTAACGCCAGTTTACCAAGAGCTCTCCGATGCTTCATCGTCTTGGTACGAATACATTGCGACAACACGATGTACCCGGCCACACTAATCGCGCCAACACGAATATTCGCTGTAGGACGCTAATGAATCCATACCATAAGTGAAACGTTTGCCATTGATTGTAAGATGTTTTTTTTTTTAAATAAATCATTTGTTGATGTACGATATTTTTCAAATAAATATTTTGCAAAATGTTGTTTGTAATATAAAACTTTTTAATTTATAGAGTTTTTTCAGTTAATATTATTACACGATTAGTTGGTTTTAAAGTGATTTTTTGTCAAAAAATTATTTCTTCGCCACTGATCTTAATTGTGACTGAAACCATCGTGATTGTTCCAAAAAAGACGCTTACCCGCACTTGGCCAGCGCGTTGGATTGTGGTCTTAATACTTCTATTAAGATAACAACATAAAGACCGAACATAGAACTGAACATAATGTGCGCTGCTTTTGCTTGCCATCAGGCTCTCGTCGTGCACGCTCCATCAATTTACATTCCATCTAATTACAATATTGTAGTTTTTCACTAAAAATACTTCGATACGTTGTATGTACCTTCTATTTCAAACTTATACGTCACGGTTTTTTTTCTTATGCCATGCTCAGTTTTGTTCATAAATCGACAACTCGGATGACGACACCTCCACGAGGGATCTTCCGTTCTCTCAGGCTGAGCTGTCAACAGCAGCTGGACTACAATGCCGGCTGTGCACAGGATGGTGCGCATTTTTCTAGTCGCCCAACTGAACTCTGTGTACAAACAAATCATCAAAAGCTTAGATAAATTATGGAGAGTGTGCTTGTCCGTAGCATGGTCTAACACCACTTTGCCCTGTAATTTCTATCGGACTAATCGGGGCTCGAAAAAGCGACGTCGTCATGTTCCAAAGGTTCAAAGTAAGATATTTAAGTCCATTTTCGTGATAAGAACATTTAAACATGGAAATGAGCTGCCAGAGTGGGTAATCCATGACGGATATAATCGGACTGTCAGTTCTAGAGCGAATTGTTTTATTTTAGATTAGCGCGCTTCATCGTAGACCGCGTCGTTGCTTAACATCGGGTGAGACGGCGGTCAGGTGCATGCCTCATTCTAATTCAGGATTGTCCTGCACTGACGTCCCGCTAGGTGTATATTGTAAATCCGGCCATCCTATCCAAACCAGCCTTGTAAACTTGTAATAGCTTCTATTATAATGAGCTCCTTGTAGTACCGGTAATGGTCGGCCGTGGGTCGCTGGCACACCAGTTCCAGTCCCATCTCCACAGGATGTGATCCGTCTACTAGCTCTACGTAATTGATTCACATATTGCCTTCACAGCGCAGAACCACGTGTTCCAAAACACGTGTGTGCGTGATATTGTATACATAAAGGACGTAGGACACCAGGTACCAACGAAATGGCAAATAAATTGCTTAATTTTATTCTTTACAGTACGATCATCCGAAAAATACACCGTTATTTTTAAAATTTAAACAGGTTATGTAGAAACCATAGCACATAGTAACTGTGCAATAAGTTTACTCTTAAACTTAATATTAAAGAATATGTGCTGTATTAAAAAACCAGTTGAAATTTACAAAAATCTTGCCTACAAGTACGGTCAATGGTAGGGTAATGGTATGGTATGGTCGTGTTTGTAAACTTTTATTTACACTACGACTTCATAATCAATGAAAGATTACGTCGTAGTTATTCTCTTTTACACAGCTAGTTTCATCTCTCTTAAGGGGTTATTACACCACTCGTGATTCAGACAGTCTTAAGGCCTGTTATCATTTTGATTATTGCGAGTGCATAGTTATCAGTCGCGATTACTCACTCGCACGCGCAATCGCACTCGCACTCGCACTAATCAAAATGCAAACAGACCATTAGTCTAAGAACCGTAGTGTAATAAGTGTCAGACTGTTAGACTCTGAATTCAGACAGCAAGATCGGGTTCGGCGAGTCTTACTGGCTTACAGTCTGAATAACGAGTAGTGTAATAAGACAAAAACAGTTAAACCGACGAATACATATTATGTAAAAAAGTATTATGTTTTTTTTTCAAATATTAAGTTTGATTTATTGATTGTTTGAGACTGACTGTGACTAAGATTTATTTGTTATAATAATTGCTTAAATAACGTATATTATAAGGTTGATTATGATCTCATCACAATAAACAAGTATAATCAATCTAAAAGTGTATTAATTTGACCAAGGGCTGGCATAGACTTGTCTAAGAGCCCCCATACAACAAAAGAATAAAAAAAAAGTATTAGAAAGCAGTAACTGTACGTACGTATACCTACCAGAGGCAGAAATAACGGCTGCTTATAAAGCTTATTAAACGATATTAACGACCTTAAGTATATTTTTAACCCCCACAAAAATGGCGGAACGGGATATTGTAAGTTGGACGGATCTCTGCCGTAAATTTTTTGGCCGATTATCATTTGCCAACTAACGTTTCGCAGAATTTTATTTAGCTGAATAATCATTTGCCAAAGCAAGGAACAGTTGCCAACTGTTCGTTTGGTCTGCTTTTTACAATGACGTTTTTCAAAAGGCCAACTTCCAAGTAGCGAATGATTCAGTTAGAGTAGTATACATTTAGTTGTATATTGTTGGTAAGTATGCGTGTTAGATTTCGAAAAAGCTGCTATACTGAGTCTTTAATAAAATTTTGAAGAAATTTATTTACAGGTTGCCATTTTCATTTTGGGACAAAATATATGTAGATTGTTATTATTATTGAAATAATACTATCCATAATTGTTTTTCTGATATAGCACATATTCAAGTGCCCTGTGAAGTGAAAAAAAGTGATTTGGTTCTGGCACCTCGCCGGCCGCTGTCGTGGCACGCTCGCTTCGCTCGCTGGGCTCGACCATTGTTGGTCACAGTTCTAACCTAATCTAACTGATTCCTTTCTCGAAAGCAAACATGTGGCCCAATATATTTTATGTAGTGGTAGGACTCTTGGCAGAGTCCGCGTGCGGAAGTACCACACCTTTTCCAGTTATTTTACCGCCAAGCAGTAATGTATAAGCGTTACTGTGTTCCGGTTTGAAGGGCAATGTTTCCAGAGAAATTACTAGGCTTAGATATATGTTATGTGGCAGGCATGTTGCTTATCATCAGGCATATGTCCTGCTCGTCTCGGCACTCTATAGTAAAAAAAATATATAAAAACATTGGGTGTTTTATATGGTTATTTGAATTTGTAGCTGTATATATAGCGATAGCCGTGTGTAACTCCGGTCTGAGCTGGTTCAAATATACAGATAAAAACTATGACTCGTTGAGTCACGGCTCAAATAATAGCAGCTCACAGCTCAAGAACAGTCAACAGTGCAGCTTTTTGTACAAAAGTAATATTTGACCACAGACTGCTCAACAGGTCAATCATCGAATCAAAAAGTTCAAGAGTCAGATTATAGTGAACTAGCTGGTACCCGCGACTTCGTCCGCGTGAAATAAATACTAAATAAACTCAGGCAGTACATATAGACTACAGGCCCGTGAACAAAATTTATGGGTCAAATGAACCAGCAGGAGACCTATGTAGGATGATAGACGGGTACAAAATAATAAGATTCAGCACTATGCCATCACCTGTAAGCTGTCCAACTGAGTGCAGGTGAGAATTCAAAAGGGCAAGTAGAGTGCGTACATTTTGGTCATTTGTTTTAACAAATAAAGTAGCCAAGTGCGAGTTGGACTCGCCCATGAAGGGTTCCGTTGCAGCAAGTAATAATATAATATACATAGTACGCATAGTTCTTGTAGTTCGTTGTAACTATGATCGAAGTTTTAATAATAGTGTATTTATGACATACTAAAAAAACTACTCATCAGATCGAGTTCAAACTAATTTTCGTTGGTAGTTTTCATGGTAATGTACATCATATATTTTTTTTTAGTTTTTTCATTCTCTTACTTTAGAAGTTAGAGGGGGGGGGACACGCATTTTACCACTTTGGAAGCGTCTCTCGCGCAAATTATTCAGCGTAGACAAAAATTATTTTAGAAACCTCAACATCATTTTTGAAGACCTATCGATAGACACCCCACACGTGTAGGTTTGATGAAAAAAAAAATTTTGAGTTTCAGTTCTCAGTATGGGGCCCCCCATAACCCCTAATTTTTGTTTTTTAAAAAAACTTTTGTAAAAATCTTAATGCGGTTCACAGAATACATCTACTTACCAAGTTTCAACAGTGTAGTTCTCATAATTTCGGCAAAAAGTGGCTGTGACATACGGACGGACAGACAGACAGACAGACAGACAGACAGACAGACAGACATGACGAATCTATAAGGGTTCCGTTTTTACGTTTTACGGAACTCTAAAAATGTAAAATGTTATTTTCTACAATAATAATCTCAATAATTTTTGCTCTAAAGTACATAATTTCCGAGTTTCCGAGTTTCTAACTAAGTGATACCTACATATTAAGTTACGGTGGTCTAGTCGGGAGATCGGCGGCTGCCGATCCGGAGACCCCGGGTTCAAACCCCACACGCATCACTGTCTTTTCGAAGTCATGTGCGTAATGCCGCTAACTTAAAACGGTGAAGGAAAACATCGTGAGGAAACCGACATGTACCTAGAATCTTTCGAAGTCATGTGTCATCCGCCTACCCGCACTGGGCCAGCGTGGTGGATTATGGCCTTAACTCTCTCCTTGCGAGAGAAGGCCCCGAGTCCCAGCAGTGGGAACGTTTAGTGGGCTGTTGATGTGTGTTGATGTGATACCTACATATTTTGTTTGATTAAGGGTTAAAATGTACGGCATTATTTTTTTCTAATTTATTTACTTGAATACTATTTAAAATAATGATAATATGTTGAACATTGCTATAGTTAATTAATCTATGGTTATTCAAATAAATGAAAACTTGCAGGTTTTGTTGGTTGGCTCATTTGACCCGTAAATTTTGTTCACGGGCCTGTATTCTAATATTTTTATACCCAGACACATTTACGGTTCCTAAAAACAATTTCGTACAATTTTTTTAAAATCGGTTCAGTTGTTTAGGTTTGATAGTGTAAGAGACATTCGTCCCCCTTTTCAACTCCAATTTCATACCCATACAGTTCGAAATTACAAAATTGCTAGAACAAATATTCGTTTGCTTTGTGTCAAGTGTTTTATATTCAGAGTTTCATTTTGACGTGACAACGTCTTATAAATTGGTTTGCCGGGTGACACTTCAAGAAACTGCGTTACGCTCCGCTCACGTTATGCGCTCACAACGAGAGCGAGTGAGAGGCACGCGTCCCTTCCACTCGGGCATGGTTAGCCCGCCTAAGAGCGAGAGAGACAGACATAAAAAGTGAAAGGCACGCGTCCCTTCCGTAAAATTATTTTACCACTCAAAGTCGTTGTCACGTAAAACTTTCGCCCGTATACCGACTTTACAGGCAACCAATTTTTTTTCTCTTCAACGGTTGGGATTTGGGATCTTCCATGTTGACATTCATCCCCCATTTCAACCTCAAATTCACCCCCGTACAGTTCGAAATTACAAAATTGCTAGAACAAACATTCGTTTGCTTCGTGTCAAGTGTCTATATATACAGAGTTTCATGGTTTTGTCTTCAACTGTTGGGAACTTTCATATTGACATTCATCCCCCATTTCAACCCCAATTTCACCCCCGTACATTTCGAAATTACGAAATTGATAGAACAAACATTCGTTTGCTTCGTGTCAAGTGTCTATATTCAGAGTTTCATGGTTTTATCTTCAACGGTTGGGATTTGGGATCTTCCATGTTGACATTCATCCCCCATTTCAACCTCAAATTCACCCCCGTACAGTTCGAAATTACAAAATTGCTAGAACAAACATTCGTTTGCTTCGTGTCAAGTGTCTATATATACAGAGTTTCATGGTTTTGTCTTCAACTGTGGGAACTTTCATATTGACATTCATCCCCCATTTCAACCCCAATTTCACCCCCGTACAGTTTGAAATTACAAAATTGATAGGACAAACATTTAATTGCTTCGTGTCAAGTGTCTAGATACAAAATTTGATAACTTTGAAAGTCTCGAATTTTCATACAACCTTTCATCCCTTGTTTCACCCTCTTAGGGGTTGAATTTCGAAAAACCCCGTCTTAGCGAGCGCCTACGTGCTAAAAGGGACCTCCATGCAAAATTTCAGATTCCTAGCATTTGTAGTTTCTGAGATTCCTTGATGAGTGACCTTTCGCTTTTATATATGTCGTAGGATAATTTGATACTTCGAATCTTCGCGGAAATCCTAGGGGTTTTGCGAAAACGCGGATAATTAGACATAGGCGAAAAATTATCAAATCTTACTGGACAAAGTCAGGATTTTTGCGAAAATACTCGTTACTATAGTAAGATTTGATGTGCTCAACACTGATTGGCTACAATTTTGCTGGCTGACTTCTAATTGGTTCCTAGTTTGCCGATGATTAACTTCAAGTATTGTATCATAGAGTTATGAAGGTTTAGAATAGGTGAGAAAGGAAAATCACTAAATTGATTTTTATAAACTTTTTATTGAAAATTTTAGTATGTATGTTGTTTTCTACAGACAATAGGAGATCTCAGTCGTAGTAAAAAAAAATGATCCAATTTTAGGGTGTAATCCATAAATTGGATGAAACTGGTTAGGTAAACAGTTAGTTTAATAGTGCAACAATGGAATTGATCAGTCTTGTGAATTAAAGTCTTGAGATAAAATCACTCATTCATCAGCCTTCTCTTCTCTTATACAGCTAAACTTAAGATATATTGAGGCAAAATTATTATCACATTCTGGTTCACTTATAGTGAACAAAATAACTACAACAAATTATTATTGAATTAGCAAAAATAGGAAAAAATAGACTTATTCAAAGAAATTAAAAGATAACTAGAAAAAAATTTGAAAAGCGAATAATCACAGAACAATAGATAATTAAATACGTCACTAATGTGAAACTTACGCTGAGTTGCATGGGTTGGAGTTGCAATGCAAGCACAGCTGCGTTTAGTAAATAGTAATATGAAAAAAAAGAAAAGGTGTGTGCTTAAGACCACACGGCAGAAGTGAAAACTTCATTAGCTGATTTTTGTATTAGTTGTTGGCCGGGGCCGGCTTTTTAAAAGTTACTCTAACTTTGTTTGCATTCACACGGTGCATCCCTATGATGCCCCTAACATTGTCCGCAAAAAGGTTGGTGAGTGTAATAGGATTTTTGTTACCGACTTTCTCCTGTTCAGTTAATTCCACATACACTACACAGTCTCCACTACGATTTTCTGGGAATAGTCTCTTATAAAGGGGTTTTCTAAATAGTTTGTAAGAAACATTTTCACTTGGATTTGGCTTCAATAGTTTTCTTTTTCTGGTCTGTTCGACGGGGTCACCCCCGTCGCTAGCGACGCTCATATTTATTTATACTATTGACTATATACAAAACTAAATATTTACACGAAAGAAACGAAATATTTACACAGCAAAACGAATTAATTTGATTGTGAAAATTTTAGTGCACCCGTCGTGTTTTCCCGCCCAAAGAAAAGTCTTAGCCGTCAGTGTTGCCACTATGATTTTGAGCTTGTCGCCAAATAGTTATGAAACAAAGTCGCCGGTTTTGATTGAATTATTAAGGGAATAACAGTCTGGAAGAATACATAAGCTATTTTTATCCCGGAAATATAGCTGCTAGTAAGAATATAAAATGCCACTGGTCTAAGTACCTCCAATGTTAAGCAATTTAAATTAAAAAAATACTTAATTTCTTTATAAATATGATCTGACTCCCAATGACCTTGTGTTTTTCCTTCTCCAACCTTCTACACTACACTAGTATATTCCCCTTTGTCGGTAACACGTCGTCTAAATCCGCTAAAAGATTTTAAAAATTCGCCAGTTTCAGCGACTAATTCGCTAAGGTGTCAACACTGGTTGCCGGTAGCGAGCAGCGACAGAGAGAGAGAGTATATATTGTCCCATCTCCTCCTCTAACAATTATCTTTCTCGGTCTGGCACGTTTGTTGACCACATTATCTTTCTCGCTCTAGCATCCCGAGTTTACCCGAAATTTCTTATCATATCCGAGCGTGATGATCACGTGACCATGAATTCATTTCACAGCCCACGAAAATTCTGTCTATAGCGCGCCTAAAGAAGTTTTCACTTCAATTATTAGTAAGACTTTACTTGTTACAACAATTCAAAGATTTATGACATTTGGAATTACAAAGCAAACCGTGCTTTTTACAAGCACACTTATTTGAGGAACATTGTTTGCTTGATTTCTTGCAATGACATTGCTTAAACCCTTGTCCGCCGAATGGTGATAGTTGTGAGGAAATACCACGAATAGGTAATACTACCTCGGGAACGGGGCCGGTAAATTGAGCTCCTGGAGATATTTGAAGTGCGTTTCTTGGTAGCCAATCTTTAATTATACCAACGGAGGTACCAACTTGAAACAAACCATTCTTCTTATCAATTACTCGTCCTGTAATGTTTTTGTTATCTAAGGGTGCACGATCGTACTTCGGAACATCAACCAAAATTGTAGTACCTACATCTTTTTCTTTAAATTTTTTGTTGGATGTAGTACACATAGTCGCAGCTGCTCTTTTTAAATTTTCATGCGAACTTGTTCTTTTTTTCTTAATAGAATCTTCTTGCCAGCATAAGTTACATTTAACATTAGAAGAACTACTACCTTCTCTAACTTCAGACAATCCACATGCGCCGTGAATCACTTGTTGGCATTTTGAACATTTGAGTGAATCGGATGTGGTAATTTGGCAAATACAACATTTAACTTCAGTAGCAACAATATTATTGGAATGTTGTTGTTGTACATTTGTGTGGGAATTTGTGTCATTTATAGCGATATGTATGGTTGACTAAGACTTTTATGATATATGACACTATGTACATCCGTGTAGCATTTTTATTTACCACTTTATTTAAGTCCAAGTAGGTACACTATTTACGATAAAAAACAAAACACTTCTGCAATTTAAGTCAGACACAAACGTAAACAAATAACGTGCGGCAACAAATGATTGACATTTAAGACGTCAACCAATCAGAGACGATCTCTTATTGAACGCGCTGACCGACCAATCAGCGTTCTTATTTCATAACAGCCAGCGTTTCGTTTCGCAATATTGCTATAATAACGAGTATTTTCGCAAAAATCCTGACTTTGTCCAGTAAGATTTGATAATTTTTCGCCTATGTCTAATTATCCGCGTTTTCGCAAAACCCCTAGGATTTCCGCGAAGATTCGAAGTATCAAATTATCCTACGACATATATATAGATATCTGACTCTGTGACAGTTACTGTGACTGGTATAGTACCTACTGTCTATCTACAGAACATTTTCTACTATTGAGCCACAGACCACAGAGTAGTCAGTATATTTAGTATCAGTATATTTGTATAATTTGTAAGCCGTTTGATCTGATTTGTAAGCCGGTTCACAGATGCAGTTCAAACGCTTTTAGAAGTGGTAGGACTCTTAGCAGAGTCCGCCTGGGGAAGGACCACACCTTTGCCAGTTATTCTACCGCCAAGCAGTAATGTGCAAACATTACTGTGTTCCGGTTTGAAGGGTAATGTTTCCAGAGAAATTACGGGGCTTAGAGATATAATATATATAAGTATTATATCAGCTATCTGGCCGCCATCACACAAGCTTTGCTTAGTTTGGGGTCAGATGGTGTTGTGTGTGAATTGTCCACCAATATTTATTTATTTATTTAATATCTTAGATCTCTGGGTGACGAGCGCAATGGAGCACTCCACTATAATAGGTAATGATTTGGACTCTTCATGTTCTAATAGCTGCGTGTCACTGTGCTGTTATGTGGCAGGCATGTTGCTTACCATCAGGCACAAGTCCTGCTCGTCTTGTCACTCTTTATTAAAAAAAAAACGCTTGAGCCGTGAGTTGAACCGCAGCTGAAGTTTTTCTAGCGAATGACCCATGTACTATGTACCGGTAACTAATTAATAAAAGCGTTCATGAAGTTTGTAAAGAACTAGCTGTTCCGCTAACGTAGCTCTGCCAAATGATGAGCTATTATACTACCTTGTCTCTAAAGTTGGACCAACAGCACGCAGTATGCAAGATTTGATTAAAATCGATTCAGAAGTTTAGGAGATGCGATGAACGCAGACTAACAACATGGCATGACATTATTGTAAATAATATCTAGAGATACATTAAAATAAGTAATAGAAATACTATTACCTAGTTATATTATTATAATATACCCACCTATAAACACTCTATACGAATGGCCTAAGCATCACCCAATCCGATGATTGAACGTAGAGACAAACGATACGATATCATAGGCCGCTAGTTCAACGGCGCTTTTTAATAAACGGGCTCTGGGCTGAATGGCTGATAAGCTAGTTGGCACATACATACTGCAGCACCGATGTATAGTGTAGGTATACGTTACCGTCAAATTAGAAATACAAACTTGCGGTACCTACGGTAAGTTAGCTTACAATTTTGTATGGGCTCTATATGGGGTAGCATAACATTTTTTGTACTAATTTAAGTAGGGCATAATGTTTTTTGGACTAATAATAATTTACCATAAGAACTAAACGCATAAATGTTTTTGCATAACGATAACTAAGCATAATATTTAAAGGCACACATCGAAAAAAGTAGATGGTACACCTAAGAAATATGACACTTTTTGACTCCGGGTGGGCTCCCACCAGAAGCTCAGCCCTGAGTGTCGCTTTTCTATACTCGGCCTACGCTCCACTACGGAGGTCGCCTGCTCGCTTCGCTCCTCCTTCGCTACGCTTGGCTTTGCATGGATAGCTTCACTCAGGACCTCCCTTGAGCTTATGGCTCTCGCATTTTTTATATACACTCTAGGGGTAGTAGCGACAAGACTAGGTGGAGCCGGGGGTTTTTCAGTCAGATCTGGGTCCTATGTAACCTGGGTCTATGTTTAGTAGCACAACAACAAATTAAAAAATGCCTAAAGAATATTATGCGTCTGTTCAATATGCCGAAAGACTATTATGCGTCTCATCAATAGTCGAAATTAATGTAGTACAATAGATTGTTATACTTAAAACACATTATGCCAAAAAAATATTATGCAAAAGTCGCATTATGACACTATACACTATGCTACATTCATTATGACAAAGTAAATTAGAAACAAAACATTATGCGTTTTAATAGGCACCCTTTTGTATGTCCTTAGATTATAATCTGACAGTATTTATAATTTTACAATGACGTGGAGACAGTCATAATACGTTTATAATATTTAATATTGTCAACGTACTTACGTATTAAATGTCCCAAGTTTTCAAGGCTGCGGTCGGCTCTTCCCGGAGTGCTTTTGTTTTTTTTTTATTGAAATCGCTTATTTATTTATTAGTACGTAAAAGCGTGATTTGGCTACACCTTAAACACAAATGGCGGTCTTTCAAATTCAACAGCGATACCACCAAATGATAAACAAATAGTTAAATTTTCCTCGAGAACCACAGCAAGTTCTATATTCTCTAAGCCAATAACCAAACACCAATGTTAACCGATTTAACTTGACCCCTGCGATCAGGTTACGAGTTAGTTAGTTTGATAATAACTAGGGTGGTGACTCCCGGTCTGGCTTATGATGATGCAGTTGATCTAGATCTGTTGTCATTTACTTTGGTAATGACGACATGGGGTTTTTGAGTCAATCTGGACCTTTAATCAATTTGCGGGTTAAAAAAATTGGTAAGGACTTGCGAAGAGCATATCTGTAGTGTCAGTATAGTATACACAGAGGAGTGTCAAATGTCTTTTTTTTAATTATGCTTAAAAATATTATACATCGAAAAAAAACATCACGTACACTAAGATGTATCTCATAATCATCATCAGCCTGTGTTCGTTCGTTGCTGGACATAGGCCTCTCCCATAATACGCCACTCAGCCCGACCCTGGGTCTTACGTCTCCACCCGCCACCACAACCGTTACACGCAATACTAAAGACGGCTTTCGTGTATTTCTGTGTTCTAAATTTCAGCCCGATTCGTTTTGACGTTCCGATGTAATTGACCAACAAACATCCAAACTTCCATATATATAATATTAGTAGGATAGTGACGGGACGAGCAAGACATGCACCGGATGGTCTTCAACACGCCTTTTAATTACTACAGCGCTACGCAGCTATATGAACATGAAGAATCTAAAGTAAGCACTCCCTAGCACTGGACTGTGCTAGTCACTTAACACGTACGTTATCTGTTTGCCCTGTTACTGAAATATTACTCATCAAAGCAGAACATGGTAATGTTTGCAAACTGCTGATTAGCGGTAGAATAACTGGCAACGGTGTGGGAACTTTCCCAGGCGAACTCTGCTACGAGTACTACCACTACCTGTATACATAACACTGGCGTGTTTTGTGTTTTGGTTGTTCGTCGTAGGGAATACAATCCCTGGCTCTCAGCAGGATAAAAATCCTTAAAAGTAATACGTGATGCAAACTTTATAAATATATTTTAAATGAATTATTGGTATTACCAAACATCGTTTAGGTATAAGATCGATAAGGAAAAAAAAAATATCCAAGTAGGTACACGTTGAGGCCCCTAGTACACGGCGTATTTTAAACGCGCAGACGACACGCAGCTGGCGCGCGTATACAAATACAAATTATTTATTGATAACACAAAGTTACACGTCGGGATTTAATTAATGTCACTAACGCACGCGTGTGAGAAATTGTATACATATACGTAATTAATAAAAATTACAATAATTTTAAAATTAAATTAATACAAGTAAGATGAAAACATATTTTGGTATTATTTATTAACAGTCTGGCAGCTTCATTAGATCGTCAAGGGCATAAAAAAGGTGCCCATGCAACCAAGCTTTTAACTTCCGTTTAAATCCCGCGGCGGAAGGTGCGTCCCGTACAACCGTCGGCAGGCGGTACGCGCTTCAATCGAGATTTGAACATAACCTTGTGACCTAAGCATATGGAGCGATCGTGAACCGCGCGTCTACTGCGCGTATACACGCAGACGCATCGATACAGACGCGCTGTAGTCGCTCTTAGCTTCCGAGTTTTAATCAAATACTTCTCGACAGTTGTACAATGATTCCTCTGCCCCTTTTTCGCCCCTATGAATGCGTTTCAAACAAGATTCGAATGCACTTTACGCGCGTGTTATCGCATTTTACGCGCTTTTGTATCTATACAAACGCAAAAATTGGCGTCTGCAGCGCAGAATCCGCGCGTTCCTAAAACGCGCGTCGTCTGCGCGTTGACTAGGGGTTCTAACAAAACAGGCGAGCACCGCTACACGAATTATTTTGGAGCAATTTTTGACTGCCTCAAAACTCAAAGTCTATTTCACATAAACATGTCAAAAGGCTCATACAATCGAAAAAGTAGGTACTTGCAAGATAACAATAATATATAATAAATATTGGTGGACAATTCACACACAACACCATCTGACCCCAAACTAAGCAAAGCTTGTATGATGGCGGCCAGATAGCTGATATAATACTTATATAGTTTTAAATACATACTTATTATACGTAGAATATGTG
This sequence comes from Ectropis crepuscularia, assembly GCA_963693475.1. Taxonomy (NCBI): domain Eukaryota; kingdom Metazoa; phylum Arthropoda; class Insecta; order Lepidoptera; family Geometridae; genus Ectropis; species Ectropis crepuscularia. The sequence continues at coordinate 373,102 of OY856362.1, read as the reverse complement.
CTCCAAATTTGGATAGTACCACTTTTCCTCGTGGTCTGGACTCATTTTTTGCTACATATTGTCCACACATAAAACCCACAGCAAATAGTATATTATATTATTGGTGCTAGTAACTTTTGATATGGCGTCACAATAATCGCACCACGGGATTTTTTTTCTTAGCTGTACATTAATATTCAAAAAATTCAACTAAGACAACAAAATAATTAGCAAATTCAGTTGTAACTTTTGTTTTTTTACTAATTAAAGAGTGACGAGACAAGCAGGACATGTGCCTGATGGTAAGCAACATGCCTGCCACATAACAGTGACACGCAGCTATTGGAACATGAAGTGCCAAAATCATTACCTAGCACCGCACTGCGCTCGTCACCCAGAGATCTAAGTTGTTATATCTCTAGGCCTTGTAATTTCTCTGGAAACATTGCCCTTCAAACCTTCGGAACACAGTAATGTTTGCACATTACTGCTTGGCGGTAGAATAACTGACACAGTGGTACTTCCCCAGGCGAATTCTGCTAAGAGTCCTACCACTACACTGGGCTAATACAATATTAATATTATGTTAGGCACACGTGTGACGCTAGCTAACACTCAATAATTGCTACGCCTGCATCGCCCTCAATTCCGCGGTAAGCAACGAGGACCGCAGCGTCATTTTAAACTTTGAAAATGTATATACAATTTGTATGCTCTTTAGTTTGTTTTTATTGAAGTGATAACTTCTTTTGGCGCGCTTAGACAGATTTTTCGTGGGCTGCGAATTGAATTCTAGCGTCACGCTCGGGTATGATAAGAAATGTTCGGGTAAGCTCGGGACCATAGCCATTAGCCATCTAGAAGTGCGTCAGCCAATGGGAAATGCCGACGCATTTCTGGATGGTCATGCCACGATGGTTAGGCCACGCCCTCCGATTACACCTGTGTAGTTTCCAAAGTAAACTATCAAATTCTGAGTTATAAGTTTTCAATTCTATCTGCAGTTCCTATGACTGCCATTTTTTTATTAATTGACGTGTAAATTGTACATTTATGAATAAAGTACGACCTAGGCTTTGCGACCTAGGTGTGACACTTCCACAACTAGTATTTTAGTTACTACAGATTATATACGTGTGTAAAGAAGTAGGTACTCTATAAAATAGTATTTGTATCCAGATTGGCTCATTATTTAAATAATATATTTTAGAATTTAAAATATAGTTGTTTGGACTCTTATCCGATCCGATCTCTTATCTTATCCGATTTTTGATCTGATCGACTTCTTTTGGAACGACACAACTTATTAACCGTTGTTAAAATATATTACTGTTCTTATATGAAATGAAAGTATCGAGTAGGTACCATTTTTGCGCAATACAACTGCACCTTTTAGCATATTGCATTGATTTTCTAATTATTTTTGCATCGTAAAGAATCCTCAATGACAATCAATTGATGCTGACTTGAACGAATCGGCGACGACAAGAGAGTTCTTACCCGTGCTGCCGTTGTTCAGACAATCGTGCAGACTTTACAGTAGCTATAGGTAAACTCTTTGTTGTTTTACATACTAGTCTTTTCGTCTACTAAATCAATCGGTTGGTATTCCGCTAGTTAGTTTACGACACACAGACCGGCGCTTTTACCGCCTAACTAAATCGGCTATCGCTTTGCTAATGCTGTCTCTATCACTTCAAGCGAAAAGAAAAGAGAGAGAAACATCAAAGCTATGACATTTTTCGTTCGGCGGTAGACCCCCAGTAATGTTGTTGTGTAGTGAGTGGTGGGACTCTTTACGGAATCCCATTGGACTATCACACTTACGTTACCATAGGGTATATTAATTTATCAGAGATAACGAAAAATAGAACATAGCATAGTACAGCTATGTGATTTAATTGCAAATTTTATTTTTGAATATAGGCAAAATTGAATACTTAACATAACTTATTGTAGTTTTAACTAATTTAAATTATATTAACATTTTATTTTATTGACAAGTTTAATTTCCAAAAAAAAGTGGTCGTTTCCCTAAAAGCGTTTTCTTCCAGAGTAATAAAGATTTGAACGACGAGGTTGAACTCTATTTTTATTATAATAACGTCTAGTCTTAGGGATGCGTTGCCTGATTGGGTTTTCCCCTATGGTTACAATCTTGGTGTTTTCAAATCGAGAGTGTTGCGGTTTCTTCTAGGTAGGAAGCACGCTCCATCGTAGACTGCTTCGTCGCTTAACATCAGGCGAGACGGCGGCGGCGGTTAAGCCTATAACAATAAAAAAGGGATGTACCGAGTGTCGTAAGATTTGATAAGCCGCAATTTTCATATAATAAGTATGTATTTAAAACTATATAAGTATTATATCAGATATCTGCCTGCCATCACACAAGCTTTGCTTAGTTTGGGGTCAGATGGTGTTGTCCACCAATATTTATAATTATTCACGTATTTATTTATTTTATTAAATCTAAGTTTTTACAATATTTATATTTATAAAATAACATAAAAACATTATAAAAACCTAAACCTAGTTTGCCGCAGTGCCCAAGCTACCGGTGGTTAGGGCTGCAGAGTAAGGAACCTCCTGACGATGCGTGCTGTGTCGAGGATGACCGCCTTCTGCATCTGACCCTTGATCCAACCGTCTAGCGAAAGTCTTTTAAGGTGTTGGCGAGACTTTTCGCTATAAGGCCGTTTGCCGACACGACTATTGGGACTATGATCGTCGAATCAACATCCCACATCCACAAGTCAAGGTACTTGCTTATTATTATTATTATTATTTCAAACCTTCTTACGATATACTTAAACATATGAAGGTGGCGGCCTCTACAAAATGTCAGGTTTATTTTAAACTAATTATTTATTTTAAATTACAGTTTGTCCATGTGAATCCTTTTTGGATGGGTGCTGGCTGTGCCACTTCAGATCGGGTAGAACTCACCACGGAACCTACCAAAGTTAGTGAGAATAGTGAGTCACTGAAGTGAGCTGCCTAACTTCTGACAGTGTACGACCGATCACATAAAACACTGAAGCAGTACTCACTAGAACACACACACTAATATGATATCTTATTGTCAAGTACATTAACTTACTGCTACTCTCACACATAAAATGTAATTATCGTAGTAATATATATTGTTACCTATAACTGAATGTAAGCCAAACGCAAATTGTTTTTGTTGACGGGATCTAGGGCACCCATAATACAAGATTTGTAGAATATGGGGCTCATTGAAAATGCTTCATATCATATAGAGCAAGAGCCCGTGAACCTCCGATCCGTGTTTTTTTTTAACAAAGCTGAAAGTTTATCAGCGCTTGCTTCCAACCAGGGATGTTACGGAGCTTCGACTCCGACTCCGATAAGTCGGAACTTCCGATTATTATTACACCTTCGGTTCCGACTTCGGCTCCGAAACTTTTATATCAGAGGTTTTAATCGGAGGTAAGGTGTATTAATATTTGAGATAATTGTGGTGGTAAGTAAACAGACATACAAAATCCCAACACCGTAAATCAATTGCCCGGCAATGTTTATCGTGTCCAAGTGTTTGACAAAATAATGTTTTATTTGTCCCCAATAAAAATGACATTCTTGCAAAAAATATCACTTTTGATTCTGCCTATGCATCCGACTTCGGTTCCGACTCCGGTTCCGTCTCCGATACATCAAATTTAAAAACTCCGACTCCGACTTCGGTTCCGATAAGATGACCTCCGTTACATCCCTGCTTCCAACATAGATAAGAACGATGGACCATTATGAAGTTTGGATCCTGGGTATGGCAGATAAACAAACTCTCTAGTAGTTATAAATAGCAAACCTTTTTTTATGCTACGTTTGTTACGCGATTGATTGTGAATTAATTTCGATGATTATTTATTTTTTTGATGGTAGAAATTTTTTCAGACGTAGCCCCATATAAATTTTATCAAAATCCGTGAAGCGTTTTTCAAATAAAAACAAAAACCTAAAATTTGCATACATTTGTCTAGGTAAGTTAGTCACAGCTAGCTGCTTATGAAATTAAGAAAATTATATTGATTTAACAATATAAATTTTATTTATTTTACTCGAAATAAATCTATGAATCTTCAACGATCAAACTTAATAATTCTGTTTGTTAATATTTTAAGGTGTCTAAGGAAACCGGTTAATGAATAAATCTACGCAGAATTAAAACAGGTAAAATCATGCATAATTATAATCATCTATTAACCGGTTTTCAAACGAAATAATAAAGTACTATCAAAAACTAAATAGTAGACCATAGTACAGTATGAACGAAATTGTACTAATCTTCTTAATAATATAAATTACTTGTCATGTTTTTTGGCCGTGATGGGGTCACTAAACTACTTTACCGATTTTAATTAAATTTGCAAACCGTGTGCAACTTTAATTCAATTTGTAAAATAGGACAGTTTTTATTTCGATTAATAGGGTACCGGACTGGGTCAAAAATACACCATCCTAATTAGTCCGTCAGCTAGATCATGGAAAAATATTGGACACGTATTTTTTGTTTTTTCATAATATTAAAAATCGTCAAAGATATAGACCATCAAACTTCGAGAGAGGGGGGTCGCGACGTCACTCGTGAGTAAAAATCGTACTCACAAATGACGTCACACGAAACTTCTTCGTCATTTTTTGTTTGTGAAACAAAAGAAAAATACGTGTGTAATATTTTTTGCCAATCTAACTAACGGGCTGCTTAGTTTTTTTGAGGATTGTACCATATAATATGACAATATTCGAGAAAACCCGGAATGTGCCACTAGTATTTTTTCATTATCATTTTCTCTAATATTATAAAGATATAACAATAAGAAAGTTTGGGATGTTTGGATGTGTGCTGATGAGATATTCCGTATAGTTTCTTCCAGAATACCCCCAAAAAAGTCAAAAGACATTTACGGTGTGTCGATGGAGCTAATTAAATTAGCAATTCTGCCTCTAGCTCCGGTTCTCGCCACACTGTTTAATAAGTGTCTTAGAGAAGGCTCGTACCCGTCGTCACTGAAAATATCGAAAGTGTCCCCGATATTTAAAGGCAAAGGCAAAAGAGGGACGATATTGATGGATATAGACCAGTATCGATTATGCCAGCAATAGCCAGAGTGTTCGAAAACGGCTTGAGTTCGCGATTAGTGGCCTACCTATCGGAAACCGAGGCGCTGTGTGTACAATAATACGCATACCGCGAAGGGAGGTCTACGATTTCTCTAACGCGTGAAGTGATTCGTAGTGTGTTGGCTGCCCGTGAACGTAAAGAGCAAGTAGCTGTCTTGTGCTGTGACTTATCGAAGGCCTTCGATGTCGCAGACCACGAAACCTTAGCTTTAAAGCTGAAACACTATGGCATAGCTGGGAAATCATACGAGGTGTTGACTGATATGTTACGAGGCCGCTCTCAGGTAGTGGATGCTGGCGATGGCGATAATAAATCAGATCCGCTGCCTTCGTCTATGGGAGTACCGCAGGGTTCGACGGTGTCAAATGTAATGTTATCTCTCCTACTAAACGATCTCCCCAATGGCGTAAAGGGTGCAGGTATATTCATGTATGCAGATGATGTGGCTGCCGTAGTAACTGCTCTTTCAACAGAGTAATTGGAAGAGAAATTAAATTTTGTAATTAACGGCTTAAATTCATGTTTTAGAGCTATTGGTTTTATATTAAATTCAAAAAAGACTCACTTCGTTCACTTTTGTCTGTCGGGCCATCATATAAAACCACTTAAAGTTTCGCTAAACGGTGTCAGAATTGAGCAAGTACAGAACACCACATTTTTGGGATTCGAGATTGATCGTAGCATGACGTGGGAACGCCACATCGACAAGATGTGTGCTAAAGTCAGCAGTGCGTGCTTTGCGCTAAGACGAATATCCCGAGTGGTGTCTGCGGATGTGTCGCGAGTGTGTTACTTCGTCACAGTGCATTCTCGGTTACAATACGGCGCCGAGCTATTTGCTCGCGCTGCCGACTGGGGTTGCGTTCCGCGCCCAAAAACGTGCCGTACGTGCTATCGTTGGCGTATCGCAATGCACATCCGTCAGACCATATTTCAAAGAGCTTGGCATACTTACGTAACCTGCTATATTGATATACCAGGTGGCTGTGTATGTCAGAAATAATCTAGAATCATACAATACGCGAGGAGAGAAACATTCTCGCAACATACGTAACGCGGATAAGCTGGATGTTATACCACACTCTCTCACGAGGTCACGGAAGTTAACTCACATTATGGGACCTGAAGTTTATAACACGCTTCCCAAAATAATTATGCCCCAAGTTTCGTCAGCTTCAAAAATAAATTAAAGTGCTGGCTTATGGATCAAACTTTTTATAGTTACACCGAATTTTTAGAGAGTGATGGCAAAGTTCTATAAAAATGTATGCAAACATTTGACATGGAACATATTATACTCGTATAATGCTTGACAGTTTTCTGTACAATAATTATTATAATAATACAGTAAAGTAGTCATTTTAAACTTTGAAAATGTATACAATTTGTGTGATCTTTCTTTTGTTTTTATGTTTTTATTAATTGACGTGTAAATTGTACATTTATGAATAAAGTACTTTGACTTTGACTTTATTGCTCAATAAAGTCGGAAAACTCGAACAAGTTAAAATTTTATCCGAAGTCTGGAAAACATATAGGCTACTTTTCAATGGTTTAGAATAACATCAACAACTGGAACTTTGTTTTTGTAGTAGTACAGAGTAACGAGACGAGATCTGTGCCTGATAATAAGCAACACAAGCCTGCCCATCACAGCACAGTGACACGCAGCTAATAGAACACGAAGAGTCCAAATCATTACCTAGCACTGCATTGTTCTCGTCACCCAGAGATTAATATTAAAAGGTAATAGGTATATAATAAATAATAAGTTGATGAAACCGCGAGCCGCTGCTTCTAATTCTAATCAATGCAATTAATTTCCGTTAAATAAAACATTCGTATAGGAATCACTCTGTATAATGTTTATAATTATAGAGCTACAGAATATATTATTATTGCAACGTCTCTGCCAGTGTATCGACGCGAGGTGAAGGTCCGTCATGTCTCGCGCGATTAGCGTGTCTGTGTTTTATTTGCTTTTGTGTGTTGTTTTCTGTGATTTAGACCTGCCTGAAGGTAAGAAATATTATTAATAGTTACTCCCTAAATATCACTTATCGATATCATCAATCTATCTTTTTAAAGGCTCTACAGACAAACTCTTTTATCAGAGGAAGTGACGTAGAAATGACGTAAAAGTGGGTTGGACCCGATAAATTGCATCAGGAATTGTCTCCAAAAAATCAGACCGAATAATTGCCAACCGTATGATTTAAATCGTATTTCTACGACTTTTTGGCTATGGTACAATATACGTTCGAGTAATCGAAATCGTACACAACATATTCTCTTAATTACCCGACTGAAAGAAGGGTTATGGTTTTTGATATGATAAGATACGCCTTATATGTTTGTAAATTTCTTTATTCCCACGTATCTAAACGGCTTGGCGGATGACAATTAAGGTATCGTTAGATTTGTCTCAATCACTCAAGTGTCCTAAGATATCCTATGTGCCAAATAACACGAGAATAATACCCGGTTTACATGATTCCAGTCCAGCGACCGAATACAGCGCTGGATTGCTTACTGGAATAATGGAAACCGGTACTGGAAAGCATCAATCCAGTGCCAATGCATTCCAGTGCCGGTTTACATTATTCCAGTAAGCAATCCAGCGCTGGATTCGGTCGCTGGACTGGAATCATGTAAACCGGGTATTATTCTCGTGTTATTTGGCACATAGGATATCTTAGGACACTTGAGTGATTGAGACAAATCTAACGATACCTTAATTGTCATCCAGCCGTTTAGATACGGTCGGTCGCTGGACTGGAATCATGTAAACGGGGTATTAGGTTCATTCCCTGACCTTCACCACGAGGTATCTTTTTATGTTTAGAAGACAGTGGTAAGACTTTTTGGCAGAGTCTGTCTGGGGAAGTACCTTATCTTTGCCAGTTTTTTTTTATATTTACATATATATATTTATTTACAAAATGTACACGAACTTAATCTAGAAGACCAGTGCCAGTGGGAATCGTGCCCAAAATGCTGGCCCCGTTGCCACGTTGAATGGCGATACTTATTCGCTGAGCAAAATAAAGACCTGCATTTTGGTCACGAGTTGCATCACAAAGACTTTTGGATAAGTCTTTGTAAATTCTCTTGGCACTCGGTCCCCACGAGAATAATAGTAATAACATTTTGCCAGTTATTCTACCGCTAAGCAGTACAGTGCAAACATAACTATGTTCTAGTTTGTAGGGCAATGTTCCCAGTAAAATTACCGGGCATAGAGATAAAACATCTCATATCTCTGGGTGACGAGCGCAGTGCAGTGCTAGGTAATAATTTGGACTCTTCATGTACCAATAGCTGCGTATCACTGTGCTGTTATGTGGCAGTCATGTTGCTTACAAATCATGTCTTTCTCTTATTGTCACTCTATAGGTACTATAATAAAGGCGTGGGTATGTTTTATTTTTAATCGTTGAAATTATTTAACCACTTGAGGTTTAGATGATTAGGTCTATTTTATTGTAGAAATTAAATGAAACCAGAACGTAGCAATTCTAAGCCCTCCGACACGGAATCTCACATCTCGTTCTTTGTTTTATCTGTATAGAATGACAAAGGCAAAGAAATAAATTTTGCATGGCGATTAAAATATTCAATAAATTACCCAATGACATAAAGAAATTGCCCTACAATAATTTTATACAAAAATTGACAGAATATTTACTTGACCACTGCTTTTATAAGGTTACGGATTATTTAAACTATCGGAAACCTTTCCATAGTTAAGCAATACTTGGTTTAACATCCTTTTGTTCAAATGTAATTTCTTGACTGTGAATATTAGTTTGACAAACGTGTTATTAACAAAATTTTATTGACATGGATATATTGCCCAATTATAATTTTAATTTTATTTGTAAAAGTACTTAGTATTTACATTCAAGTTTTGCACGTCAGACATGACAGAATACAAATGGACTTCAAAGACAATGTAACATACACAAACTCCAAACAGGTATTCTTGCAAATAAATAAATTTCATTTCATTTCAAGGCAAGGATTATCCGCCGTTTGGATTGCGCCCAGAACTACTACCCAGTACTACTTTTATCTGCAATATAAATTCGAGATCCATCACCATCGATGAATATCGATCATCCCTGATCCAGACGGTACTGAGTTCATCTTTATATTTCCTTCATTTCATTTACATTCACAGCCCATGAAAATTCTGAGTGCGTGCGCTATAAGAAGTTTTCACTTCAAAAAACATCTCAAATGTTACCCTATCTAATATCTATCTCAAATAAATGTTACCCTATGTCTGTAAGTTAATTAATTATGTCTTCAACCTTTTCTCAGAAGTAAGTCCCATGGCAACACCTAAGTATGTTTTTTGTTCTGAGTAGGGCGTAACTAGGGTATGTAATATCGGAAGATTATGAATTCCGGAACTGAGTCACGATTCTAAATACCCAATGTCGGAATTCTGGAACAGCTCCGAAACTGGAAAAATATTTGGATAGTACAGAAAAGTAAAATTGATTATTATCTATTTTTATACACATGTACTTTTTATTTTTAAAATTAATAAAAAATTCTAAAGTTCTACAACAGTGGGCGGCAAATCATTACCTAGCACTGCACTGCGCTCGTCACTTTCAAATGAATTACTCCACTGAATGATTTATTTATTGAATCTTTAATAACTTATCGTGTGTATGTGTATCTATACATCATGGCTGCGTTTAAAAAGAAGTTAGTGGTCAAAATACCGACATTGGAGTAACGATATTATAGTTTCAAAATTCAAAATTGAAATATCGAAAAAGTTTCTCCAAGATTTCGGAATTCCTGAATACATGCCCTAGTTTTTAGTCTATCGAAACTGGAACTTACCAGTACTTAAATAAATGTATGAAATTTACCAGGTACATGTTTTTTTTTAAAACTTTTATAGGTTCACACTTGACTGCCATCTCGCCTCATGACACACCCCGGACACGGCCTAAAATCTATACAGACGGTGCAGTTGACATACCTACACTCACACAACTACGCATATGTCGTTCGAACACATTTACGCATGTGTGCGTGTCATCTAGGGTTACTAAATTATTTTATGGAATAGCTATGACCCGTGAGTTCACCTGCCTGTGTTAAGTGTCCTATAATCTTACCTAGTTAGTGTTCGATCTTTAATGTAGGTAAATATAACTTTCATCAACAATCAGTTTGCTTATGCTGAAACCAGTCGGTTGCACCCGAACCGACTCATCCGATAGCGGTCCCGCTACCGAATGGTTCGGAATCTGCGATTCACAACGCCAATCGGATTGGCGTAGGAATGTCTTTTGGCCAGACCAAAGACAAGCTATCCCACCTAGTTTTCGAATACAGATACAAATTTGGTAGAAAAGTTAACTCATGGTAGGAATATACAAATCGTCAAATAACTGTATTTCGGGTTTATTTTGTGGTTTTGAATGACTCTTTTTTTACATAGAATTTGTATAATAAACGAGTAAATCGAACAATAACCTCTGGAAATTTGCATCTGCAACACAATAAATCATAGTGTACATTTTTCGTTTTACCTTCAATTTGTCAATCTGTTGATGTTGTCAAAGTCAACGGAACTATTGTTTGTTTTGTTTGGAAATAACCAAATAACAACAAAAAGTAATAGCTTCATAGTGTTTGTCCATTACAGTTATATATAACATATCTAAAAGTAACCACTAACAAAAGTATCTACACTCCACCGATCATCTGAATCAATAATCCTACATCTTCACTGCACATATGCCAGAAGTCTGTCATCAAACTGAAGACTACCTGAAGTGGATCGGTCATCTGAACCAAGACTCCTACCTACCTGTCATAGTACCTATAACTTTGGGGATTTTGTCCCACATATCTAGCTATATCTAAGTAAGTTTAATGTTTGTTAAATCACATGCCGTACACCGGCAAGGTGCTACTTTTATATACACCTACGGGGTCTGCGTTGTCATTATAGGGATTGGGGACCAATAAGTTCTGGCAGAAGTACATTTAAGTAACCTTTCCTTCATCTATAGATAGAACTAAAGTCGAACAGATAGGTACGAAAATACTGTTTGTTATACAAGGACCAGAGGGGTTCGTGGGTCACCCTTTTTGGGCTGGCACTAAGTAATATTATAGACGCACGCACTTATCACACGGTCTTCTTACTTAGTTAGCTCCGACTATGTTTGTGACCACCACTGACCACTGGGGCCAAAGTTGTTTCCGCTCTTGCTGTTATATCGTTGTTTGACGTGATGTCTCGTATCTCCAATGTTTCTTTGTGGTTTCTTGGCTTTTTGCTCAAACAACAAACATGTTTCATATTTTCATCTCAAAAACTAAACAATATCAACAAATCAAATGTGGCAATAATCTATTTCTAGCAATTCTTTTGAGCACAAACTGCCAACTTTGAAAATTTCATAACCCAAAATTCCAAAACCTAAACACATATTACACACTAAAGTTAATAAAAATTCGTTTACTGTCCATAATCTTACAGAAATATTGAGAAAAACAGAGAAAAATCAAGTAAATACAATAATCTGAAAATCGTATTTAGCTATCCACGACAAAAAAGCTGTCCGAATCCCATCCGATTAGAAAACAGCTGGTACTCGGTTGCAAACTTCAAAAGTAATCGGAATTGGCGTTGAGAATCGCAAATTGCCCGAACCAGTCGGTAGAGGCCAGTTTCCGTGGATCAGCCCGATCCGAATGGTTTCAGAATCGCTACGCAGAATAGCTTAACACAGTTTATAAAATGATTCAATCTTTGTAGAAATCCTTATGAAATCAAAAATCTCTTATTCTTAACTTAAAATTGTGAACTTATCAAAACACAGTAGAAAAACGATTCAATCCTAGTATATTATAGAAATTCTTATGAAATAATTAAAAATCTGTTATTCTTGTTTCGTTGAACAGATGAAAAAATTGGTACCTAAATTTAAATAACACAGCAACACAGCGTCATGGTCGTATTCTCATAGAAAATTGTCGTCCGATATAACCCTTCGTTGAGTGTTTCTCGCGTCCTTGCGGGGTAGGAAGCTTGAAACTGGCGGGGGGTGGGGAGTGTCCGTTCTATCTGTATTATCTATTCTATGCTCATGATAAGCGACGATGCGGTCTACTATGGAGCGTGTTTACCTAGAAAAAAACCGATTCAGCGAAGTACCTTCGCACCTTCGAGAGGACACCTAGTTTTTTGGCAGCTAGTTTAGCCTTGGACACGATATACGAGCCAAAGTTGAGCGTAGAGGTCAAAGTGGCGTTACTTTGTCAAAAGCTCAAGACGGTCAGAAACCGGCACGGATACACCTATAAAAGTTGGAGTCAGTTCGAAAAGACTCCTTTTAGCGGAGAACAGACACACCTGCGTCTTACTCTCGTTGAACTTGACCAGATTGGCATCGCCCCATTTAGACACCGCCTCAAGAGTCAACCGCCTCCATGTCTTCTATCTCTTTCAGTAATCTGTTAGGTTGGTACTCGTCTTGTTTTCACGAAGATAACCGTTTCCACGAAGTCATTGCCATACGGTTGGTATTGAACAGACATGTTAACTGCTCTTATTGGTTTGTACTGAGTGCCGACTTCTACGTAGTAATTATATTCTCTTTGCTCTGATCAACGACCGGTCCGTTGCACGGTCGGAATCGTACTGACTAACTGACTGGTATGTACGTGTGTAGAGTAATAGCCAATTTTTATTCCCTAGCGCTTCTATGTAACTTCCCCTGATAAAAGGGTACGTGTGTGGTCGTTTTTAGTCCACTAGTGGACATAGGCCTCTCCCTTGGCTCGCCATTCAGCTCTATCCCCAGCGAGCAGGACATATGCCTGATGGAAAGCAACATGCCTGCCACATAACATCACAGTGACACGCAGCTATTGGAACATGAAGAGTCCAAATCATCACCTAGCACTGCACTGCACTCGTCACCCAGAGATCTAAAATCTTACATCTCTAAGCCCTGTCATTTCTCTGGAAACATTGCCCTTCAAACCGGAACACAGTAATGTTTTCAAAATACTGCTTGGCGGTAGAATAACTGGCAAAGGTGTGGTACTTCCCCAGGCGGACTCTGCCACGAGTCCTACCACTACAAAAATTGTGAATTAATTTTGATGGATCTTATTTTGGTCGGCAGATCATAGTTCAGAAGTAGTCCCATTGACAAATGCTACACGTTCAATATGTATCGCGATCATTTAACTTGCTATAATATCAAGTCAAATTTTCATTTACTACACATATGATAGGAATCGCGTCAGTACGTAAATATTTATTAATATAAATTTTATTGATACCGTGTTTTAAATAATGAACAAAAAAACAACTCAAATTTACTTTCGTTACCTCGATGATATAGTGATTGCTCCCTATTGAATTTGGTGGAATGATTGAATGTAATTTGGAATTAAAGTCGGCTTTCTTTTTACTTTAAATAAATTATAATTATATTTATTTTTATGTTTCAGGCAGCAAGTGTACTGCAAACGGGGTGCAGGGTAGGTGTGTCGTGTACAAGAGATGTCTGTCTATCATCCAGGATCGGTTGGACGGGAAACGACCAGAGGTAACTATTCTAACATCAGTAGTTGTAAGACTCTTTGCAGAGTCCGCCTGGGGAAGAGCCACACCTCTGCCAGTTATTCTACAGTAGTGGTAGGACTCTTGGCAGAGTCCGCCTGGGGAAGTACTACGCCTTTGTCTGTTATTTTACAGTAGTGGTAGGACTCTTGGCAGAGTTCGCCGGGGGAAGTACCACACCTTTGCCAGTTATTCTACAGTAGTGGTTAGTGGTTTCGATTTGCTATCATGTATTTAAATGACGCGACGTAATGATAGATTCTTATGAAATTTGGTGGAGTGTCTGAATTTAAATTGATTTTTATTAAATTAAATTGATTGATTTTAATTTTATCTTAGGGTTGGCTCATCGGATTGTGTCATAAATGCGTTAATCATTTTTGTTAAATATCATTTTTTTCTATATCACATTTTAAATTATTATACGTTACTTTCAGGTGTGCTCCTACAAGCAACGGTTACCAGTTATTTGCTGCACTGACTGTGATCTGGTCAAGGATGTGGAGTAAGTTTCCAAATGTAATACTAAGCCAGTAAGCCATCTCTATTTAATACTCTATACTTATAGTTTAGTTTTAATTGTGTGGTCTCTATTATAAACACCTTTATTTCTCTTAGGCTAAGAGATTAATTCTCTCATATATCTGTGTGACTAGCGCTGTGCGGTGCAAGGTGGCAATTCGGACTCTTCAAGATCAGATAGCTGCGTGTCGCTGTTCTGTGATGGGCAAGTCAGTTGCTTACCATCAGGCGCATGTTGCTTCGTCTCGTAATGACACACCAGTCAGGAACAGGAGGAGTCAGGAAGATCCTTCAGATAATATCTAAAGAAGCAACGCAATTTGCGAAAATACATGCTTAATTTTATTATTTACCAGCAGTGCCCTGTCTAGTCACCCGCGAGTTCCCGTTCCCGGAATAAAAACTCTATATTATGTTCTTCCACACTATTTGCTAACCGTCTTCCATATTTCAGCCCGATCCGTTCATACGTTACAACTTCATTGAGCAACAAACACACAAATTGTATAATCTTTTGTAGTGGTAGGACTCTAAGCAGAGTCCGCCTGGGGAAGTACCACAACTTTGCTAGTTATTCCGCCAAGCAGTAATGTGCAACCATTACTGTGTTCCGGTTTGAAGGGCAATGTTTCCAGTGAAATTACAGTGAGTTAGAGATATAACATCTTAGATCTCTGGGTGACGAGCGCAGTGCAGTGATAGGTAATGAGTTGGACTCTTCATGTTCCAATAGATGCGTATCACTGTGCTGTTATGTGGCAGGCATGTTGCTTACCATCAGGCAAATGTCCTACTCGTCTCGTCACTCCTTATTTAAAAAAAAAAACTAAACATCAATTCATTGACTTTCATAATAATCCTACTAGTATGATGTACCATCGTATGAAAAATATAGTTGACAACATGAGTCACGGGCAGTTTTACGTGCCACTTCCGTTATATATTTTTCTTACGGTTTTAGTCTCTCATTTTTTTTAGTTTTGTCGCGCAGCAATATACCTGTAAAGGAAAATGTGCTTGATAGTTTGTATTTCTTCTATTTTCAGTGAAATCGTTGTTGACCCGACAGTTGGATATCGCTACAGAAACGGATCGAAGTCATGGAACTGTGAGTATGTGTGACTGAAACACAGCCGGGCAGGAGACACGAGACCGCGACACGAGACGAGACCCCGACACGAGACCGCGACACGAGACCGCGACACGAGACCGCGACACGAGACCGCGACACGAGACCACGACACGAGACCGCGACACGAGGCCGCGACACGAGACCACTATACGAAACCGCGACAGGCACTTGACATTATGGAATGGTATTGGGGTCAGTTCGCGCCAAGACCGCGACAGGAGACCGAGACACGTGTCTCGTCTTCGTGCGAACCGCTACCTTTAGACAATAACAAGACGATGTCGAGTCGATCACTAGCAGAGTCCCGATCGAGAGTAATCGGCTCAACGGACGAAGAGGCATGAAGAAGATTTATTGAGACATGGAGAGTCCAAATTATTACTTAGCACTGCATGGCGCTCATCACCCAGAGATATGAGATGATATGTATCTACGTCCTGTAATTGTTCTGGAAACATTTCCCTTCTGCTGACTATCAGGCTCTTCTTCTGCTAGTCCCATCACACTTTACTATGAAGCAATTAAAGCCATAAGATTTTCTCCTAGCGAAAATTTCTTAACAAGTTTTCACTTCAAAAACTGTTTTTTTTATAGTATAGAGTGACAAGACGAACAGGACATGTGCCTGATGGTAACCAACATGCCTGCTACATAACAGCACAGTCACACGTAGCTATTTGAATACGAAGAGTCCAAATCATTAACTAGCACTGCACTGCGCTCGTCACCCAGAGATCTCAGGTATTATCTCTCTAAGCCCTGTAATTTCTCTAGAAACATTGCCCTTCAAACCGGAACACAGTAATGTTTGCACATTTCTGTTTGGCGGTAGAATAACTGGCAAAGGTGTGGTACTTCCCCAGACGGGCTCTGCCAAGAGTCCTAACACTACTATATACTACAGTAGTGGTACTGTTCCCAGATTGCCTCACCAGCTACCAGACTCTGCCGTATGACTGTAAGAAGCACTTCTCGTTCGAACTAGTCCGGGACTGGAACGAGACTCGACTCTGCCACGACATCAGGTTCACGGCCGTGGGCGCTGCCGGGGGAGTCGACGCTAAGAGAGAAGAGTTCCCACACATGGTGAGGAAACTTTTATACCATTCTATGGCAACCCTCTCAGATTGACATTAAATGTCATAGACATAGAGTATCACTACACAGTATACAACAAAGTCACTTCCCGCCATCTATCTGTGCCTGTATGCTTATAACCTTTAAAATCACCAAACAGATTTTATAACCTTTAAAATCACCAAACAGATTTGGATGAGTTTTTAATAGATAGAATGATTCAAAATGTTTATATTAAATATGTAAATTACGTGCATTAAATAGTAGAGAAACATTGATATTTTTAAAAGATTCTAATGACATAAACAAACACATTTTATCGCGCTTACATAGCAAACTTCACGATGGCTGAACCTGAAACCTATGAAATAGATCAAAATAATGTACTACAGTATTGTACCTCTAAAAAGGTCTGTAATAAAATACGCGATGGTATATTATGTCCATCGTTAGGGATACACCACAATAACCATTTGTGTTTAGTTTCAGCATTGACTCGTGCGAAGTCGGGGCGGGTCGCTAGTATGTAATATTTTACTTGTCAAGTTTTTTACCCGACTGAAAGAAGGGTTATGTTTTTCGCGCGTATCTTGTATGTTTGTAAATTTCTTTATTCCCACGTATCTTTCAAACGGCTGGACGGATTTTGACGATTCAGATATCGTTACATTTGTCTCAATTACCCAAGTGTCCTTAGATAGGTATTAAATAAAAAAAAATCAAAATAGCCGATTTTTGAGGCAAAATTGTGAGTAGTTGAAAAAAAAAATGTTATCTAGCATATCGAGTAAAGTATCAAAATACAGAAAATTTAACGAGCATTACAAATATGTAAATATGTTGTATAGTTAAATGCCATTTGGAATAATTTCAAGCATTTTAATTCAATCAACAGTGTTTTTCTTACGTGTTGTTTTTTAGTCGGGCTTTATAATTTTTTTAATTATTCTTGTTTATATGAGAGCCATGGTTGAGGAAGTTGTGATTAAATATAAGTATGTAGCTGATCCGCCATTTTGTAGTGGTGGCCATCTTAGATCGATTGTCATTTTACTTAGCTAAGAACACTTCTGACCAAAGATATCGAATGTAAGCAAAAAATAAAGTGGCCAAGTGCGAGTTGGACTCGCCCATGAAGGGTTCCGTTGCAGCAAGTAACATAATATTCATAGTACACATAGTTCTTGTAGTTCGTTGTAACTTTGATGAAAGTTTTAATAATAGTGTATTTATGACGTCCTAAAAAAAAACTACTCATCAGATCGAGTTCAAACCAATTTTCGTTGGTAGTTTTTATGGTAATGTACATCATATATTTTTTTTAGTTTTTTCATTTTCTTACTTTAGAAGTTAGAGGGGGGGGACACACATTTTTCCACTTTGGAAGTGTCTCTCGCGCAAGTTATTCAGTGTAGACAAAAATTATTTTAGTGACCTCAATATCATTTTTGAAGACCTATCGATAGACACCCCACACGTGTAGGTTTGATGAAAAAAAAATTTTTGAGTTTCAGTTCTCAGTATGGGGGCAACCCTAATTTTTCTTTTTTAATTTTTTTTTTTGTGAAAATCTTAATGCGGTTTACAGAATACATCTACTTACCAAGTTTCAACAGTGTAGTTCTCATAGTTTCGGCAAAAAGTGGCTGTGACATACGGACGGACAGACAGACAGACAGACAGACATGGCGAATCTATAAGGATTCCGTTTTTATGTTTTACGGAACCCTATAAAACGAAATACAACCTTGGACTAATTTACTTTTGAAGCAAAAAAAAAACATAATCAAAATCAATTCACGTGTTCGAGTGATATGATACTACAGACATACACACAGAGATCTCAAACTTCTAACACCACATCGTTTTTGCTATCCATTTAAAACGTAAAAACGTAACGTAATTGCCATTAATAAGATTAAGTCGATAAGTTTGATTTTGAGTGGAGACCGCCAATTGGCAAACGTAGTATAGTACACCCTGAGACTAGATAAAGTGACGATATACGGAAGACAGCAGACAGTGGGTGGAGACGTATAGCTGAGGATAAGGCTGAGTGGCGTACCATGGGAGAGGCCTATGTCCAGTAGTGGACTAAGAGAGGTTGATGATGATGATGATAAGCTAGCGCTCCGTTCCAGGCCTTGCTCGGGTACGGTGCCGAGGAGAGCTCTGTGCAGTGGCTGTGCGGAGGCTCCCTCATCAGCGAGCGATACATCCTGACGGCAGCGCACTGCATTTCTAGCAATACTCTGTAAGTACCACAACTTGTACTATTCTACCAAGATTGCTTTGACTATTGCGTGTACGTTTGCTACTAGGGTTACGGTAGACCGCCATCTTGCCCAAGTTTCAGCAAAGATGCGGTCTACGATGGAGCGTGCTTACCTAGAAGTAAACTATTCTTCTAGGCAGGGCCTGATTAACCCTTAAGCTAAGCTACAGCCTAGGGTACGCAGTTTAGACGCGTTGCGTACTGAAATCGTGTCTTCCGATGATTTAGCAGTACGAGGCAACTTTTCTCATAAATTCAGAGCTAGAGTCAACTAACCTCATGAAGTCACAGGAAAGGCAAGAGGCAAAAAATACCTATCCAACATTTTGTACGTTTTATCCCCAGGGGTCCGGTGACGCAAGCCGCGCTGGGGATCCTGCGCCGGTCAGACCCCCCAGAGCTGTGGCAGAAGTACCTGATCGAGGAGATAATCCCCCACCCGCTGTTCCGATCACCCGGGAAGTACAACGACATCGCGCTTCTCAAGACGGCTACAACGTGAGTACAGCATTTATTGAAGTTAGAACTCCTTTTGACCCGCCACACGCAGATTTTTCGTGGGCTGTGAATGAAGCTCAATGACAGTCAAAGATACTTTAATAGTCTTTGAATATATGATCTAACGAGAGTTGAGCATAATTTGGAAGCCAATCGTTACGTTCGTAAACGAAATAAATATTTGGGTGAATTCGGGAACGCCGAGCGTGCTAAAGCGAGAAAATAACAGTCAGCTGCTGTTCTGCATGCTGACACTGTTTAATTTTTTTAAATTTTGTCCAACGCTACGAGTACTTCAACCGCATCTGTCACTATTGTGCCGCTAAGTTTACTATGTTAAATGTAATCTTTTTTACTATTAATCATTAAAATAATTCATAAGTTTTAAATAGTTTGTTCTTATTTCAGCTTTCACTCCTGCCGTGTGATGTATATAAACATGGGACAGTGGGATGTGTACTGTGATATGGTCTCACATTGCTTTCAGAGTCAGGTTCTCTTCAGCGGTGCTCCCTGCCTGCCTGAACTCCAGAGACACTGTGGGCAGTCGGCGGACGTGGGCACAAGCCATGGGGTGGGGCGCGCTCGGCCACAAGCAAGCATTAGCTGACACACTACAGAAGGTAAATAAAATAAGACTTCATCGCTGTTCAGAAACCTATTAATATATCTTAGCTTAATTACCTGTTACTATTTTTTTTTAACTATCGGCGTTTTGGTGTATTTGTGCCTATAAACAGCTTGTCTGTCGAGAAAGGCCTCCTCTAAAGGTTTCCATGTTTTTCGTGATTGTCATGAGAGATACATGTAATTTGGCTGACCTGGTGACTTAGTTCATGTTAGTCTGCCTGCGAAGCTGAGAGTCGAGGATTCGATCCCCACACAGTGCAAATATTTGTGTGATGAATAAAAATATGTGTACTGTTCATGGACGTTTTCTATGTATTTAAAAATATATAAGTTTCAATTCAATTCAATTCATTTATTTACGTATATGGGTTTACAAAGATGTTCACAAAAACGTATATAAAAATGACCTCCATATACCACCTTTCGGTATGCAAAATAATGATGTTGAGCAATAATATCAAATGGATCATAAACACCAACAAAAAAGCATGATTGAACACACAATCAAATAAAAATAAGCCAATCAGCTATAGTTGTCCGTTCTATAACGAGCCCGCATGAAATAAAGAAAACTGTTCGCGGTCATACAGTGCTTTGACACAGTTATGTACCAAATATTATCAATTCATCTCGATCCTCTCTCGAATATCAGCTATCTGGCTAGCATAGCACAATCAATGCTTAGTTTGAGATAAGATGGTGTTGTGGGTGAAATGTCCACTGATATTTATTTTTATTCATTTAATTTATTAAAATAGTAAGACAAATGAAACAGTTAGCAAATAATTTTGCAGGTAAAGCTAAATGTATTTTGCAGGTGGTGGTACATCAATTTACGGAAGAGGAATGCTCACAAATGTACCAGCCACATCGTCATCTTGTAAACGGATATGATCACACCACACAGATGTGCTACGGCGATCGGCAAGAAGTGAAGGACACGTGTCAGGTTAGACAGATGGACGTCCGGTGACAGCTGTCACTTTAGCTGTCAGCATTACTTTTACTTACTTATTTTTATTTTCGAGTTTCAAACTTTTTTTCGTAGTGCCCTCAGATTGTTCCGCAGGCTGTATGATCCGTCACGCTGTTTTACCTCACAGGTGAAACGGTCAGTCGGGTGAACTCGAGATCACCGAATGTGCCCAATGCAGTCAGCTACTGAGCTTTTCAGTGCTGTATTGTTGTGTTTACTATTTTGATTCATATAGAATTAAAAATATGTAAATACATATTATACGAGTATAGACATTTTGGAATTGTTTCTCATTTATTATTATAATACGATCCATAATAATAATACATTATTCAGATAACTAAGTTTTCACTGCTGCCGTGCGGTTTACACATTTTTTTTTGCTTTTTAGTCTTTGGCAGTATATCACAGGCTCTAAGCATTTTGGGCGTTTTCACACTGCGACGGTAATGACACCGACAATCGTCAGTTCGGACGACAACGATATCGGCATGTGACACGATATAACCAACAGCAGTCAATCACGTTACACTACCATAAGTAACCACGTGATTTCAAAAGTGTAATAGAATATTCGAGGTAGTATTGTAATTATAAATATAAAGTGACGGCTGGTCTGGTCGGGAAAATGGCGACAGCCGATCCTGTGACTCCAGGTTCTAATCCCACGCGCACCACTGTCTTTACGAGGTCGTGTGCATAATGCCGATAACTGAAAATGGTGAAAGAAAACATCGGGAGGAAATCGACATGTTTCTAGAACTTTTCGAGGTCACATGCCATCCACCAAACCGCACTAGGTCAGTGTGGTGGATTATGGCCTTGATTCTCTCCTTACAAAAGAAAGACCAAAGACCAGCAGTGAATACATTTAGTGGGCTGCTTTTACATTGTATCGTATTTAGTATTTATCTTTCCCTATAGCGGCGCCTCCCCGTCCCACTCCCCCTACCCTGCTTCACCCCGCACTGAGTCATCACCCGAATTCTCCAACGATATCGTGTATTTATCGTTTTCGTCTGATGTGAAAACGCCCATTATCGTTTTCAGGGTGACAGCGGAGGCCCCTTAGTGACAGACAGCGGATGCATGCTTGACGTCACAGGAGTGACGTCATACGGCCGCGCTTGCGGGTTTCCGGGGCAGGCCGGCATGTACACACGAGTGCGGCCGTACGTGCCCTGGATCGAGAGTATAGTGTGGCCAGACCTTTAAATGTCATCAGTAACTGTACTTCTTTAATTAATACAAAGATCTACTGTACTTCTAACTACAAAAAAAACACGTACTTATGTGATTTTTTTATTACTACATATTTACATACATTACGATACCACTAATTAAAATCAAAGGCGAAAAATGAAGAACTAAAGTCTTGGTTATCAAAAAATTTAGCAATCCTTACATTTAGGTCAGTAAAAATAGAATTTAACTTTTTAATGAATTTCCGATCCAAAATTCTTTTTTTATGAGGTTAGGGATCACTTACTGAGCATAAAATCACAAAATGCTGACAGATTTAGGATGAGCTTCAAGCGCCATCTTCAATTAAAGTTTTTGGCCGATATCTCGGAAACTATGCACTGTAGGGCAAACACTATTGTCAAATGTTATTGCAGAAAATAAAATTTTGAATAAAACGCATCTATCCTTTTTTAAAGATCAGTTAATATTCTACAACTTTTCGTTAATTATTTTTTTCTAATGACGGATGAACGTTTTGAGTTATAAGACGATTAAATTCTATTATTCTGCCAAAAATATGTATTAAAATGAACAGTTGTTTTATGATGGGTTATTAGACGTTAAAAACTCTGTTTTAGAAAGAAAGAAACGGATACTGAGTCTAATTAAGCCAACATTAGACGAGGCGAGCGTAAACATGTAAGCATGTTAAAAGAGCTTGAAACTTAACGGTGAATAGGATATAATATATTATCCGTATGTGAACCCTCACACAAACACATACACACACACACATATACACCCTTATATGTGTGTGTGTATGTTTGTGTTATTTTCAGACAATTCAGTAATTTTGGTTTATTTTAGGGTTCAAAAGAATTATACGTATGAAAGGTCCATCAAAGCTGCGCGTGAACGGAAGAGTCTTAGCACAATTCTCACTGCTGTCCACGTCATTGCAGTCTCGTCATCTGTGCCACCTGAAAGCTCGTCATCTCCGTTAATGCTACCGTTTGGATCTGAAGATCCAGGAGTTCATTTAACGACCTGTTTTTTGTGCGACGCAGAACCGGTTGGCTCAAAAAAGAAGAAGCGAAACAAAAGAAGCGAGGATTCGAGAAAAAATAAGTTTGGATTTTTGAGTGACTGAGAAGATGCGATGACGTGGACGGCAGTGGAAATTGTGCTAGACTCTGCCGTTGCGAAGCTTTGATGGACCTCTCATCCGTATAATTCTTTTGAACTCTAAAATGAAACTAAATTACTGATATATCTGAAAATAACACAAACACACACACATATACACCCTCACATACGGATAATAAATATTATAATCTGTTCATTCTTCAGTTTCAAGTTCCTTTAACATGCCTACAATACAATACAATACAATACAATACAAAAACACTTTATTACACCACAAAACAATACAGAAAACAGTGATTAAACTTAAAATTAAAGCATTTTGGGTACAAAAGGCGATCTTATCGCTCATAGCGATCTCTTCCAGATAACCTTTTGGTAGAACTAGAACAAGGTGAAAAGTACGGGCATGTTTAGTCTCGCCTCGTCTAATGTTAGCTTAATTAGACTCATTATCTGTTTCTTTCTTACAAAAACAGAGTTTTCATGTTCTAAAAGCCCACCGTAAATAAAACAATTGTTAATTTTAATACAATTCTTTAATTTATAATATTTTTGGCAGAATAGCCGAACTTAAACGTCTTAAAACACAAAATGTATGAGCGTTAGAAAAACAAATTTGAGGCAAAAGTTGTAGAATATTAACTGATCTTTAAAAAAGGATAGCTACCTTTTATTACTTAACCTTATATTTCAAGAGTTATTGGCCGCAAAAGAAATACCGTCTCATTAAATGGGCATTAACTGTAAACGGTACGTTTCACAGAAAAGCAGCGACAAAAGATGCAAAATTGTATTTTCTACAATAACAATTTCAATAGATTTTGCCTTAAATTGCATAGTTTCCAAGATATCGGCAACAACTTTGATTCAAGTTGGCGTTTGAAGCTCATCCTGAATGTCTCAGCATTTTGTGATTTTATGCCCTGTAAGTGATTCTAAATCTCATAAAAAAGAAAATTTGGATCGGTAATTTATTGCAAAGTTGACCAAAAAAAACATCTATTTTTACTGGCCTAATTGTCGCACATTCTTTTTTATCTGATTGCGGCGGAAATTGCATTCGCGTGAATGCACTCAGCAAACGTACCGGTGCCGCCGTTCGTACGTCGGTGGTGCCGCCGGTACGTTGCGCAGCTTGGTTTGTGCATGACCGGTCCTGCGTTCCCACCTTTAGCATGGAACCTCGTTAAGGTGGACACCATGTCCGGCAGTGGCGTCGAGTCTGACATATTCCGAGCGTCTCCCATAGGCAGAAGGACATACATAAGTGCATTTTCTCCAAGTTAAAATGGATGTAAAGAATATTTAAGATTCCAAATGTTGTTCCTTGTTCTCTTCAATCAAAAAGTTCTGTTCTTCAAAAGAGTAGTTTTGTCGTGGTGGCGGTAACGCTACCGCCAGCTTGTCCCAGAAGAGGGCTTCGCCCCAGCGAAGGTAGGTGCGCGTGGCTATGTAGCCGCTCAACTGTTCCTCCATCCGCAGCTCTCGCGGGTCTTCCAGCAGCACGACCACAAGCCGTGGACGCTCGTCCAACATGGCCGCCAAGTGCGCTTCCCGGAACTCAGCCCGCGCCCACTTACTCGCCAGGAAGTGGCGCGACACAAGCGCTACAGTACGCCGCGAGTCCTGGACTGACTCCACGATCTGTGTCAGGATCATCTCGCCCGGCGTCCAGTCGCGCACGTGCACACACAGCCGGTAACGAGGTTCCAACCGAGTCATCACCGCCCACGCTACTGCTTTGTCCATGTGTGAGAACGTGAGGAACGCGTCGAAGCGACGGTCGTCATTCTCCTCGGCACGCCTTGTCCAGCCCCAGCGGTGCAGCACGGCGCGTGCGAAGAACCGCCGCTGCCGAGACCAGAAGAAGCTAACGGTAGCTGCGCCGAGTATGAGCGTCGAAACAAGACAGCCGATCACAAGCACGAGCCAAGCGGTAAGAGATACGCCAGACGAGCAGTCCGTAGTTAAAGCAGCAAACAGCGTCCTACCGTCACTGCAGGAAGCTTCATTTAGTTCGATCAGAGAAGGACTACGAGCTTGCAGAGCACGTAGTAGCGGCATGATACGACACGAGCAGTTAATTTGATTCCCGGCGAGACGCAGGATCCCTTTGACGTTGTCCAGTCTCTTCGCAGTTACGTCATCCATTATTTGGAGGGGGTTGTTCCTAAGATCGAGTGTCTGAAAGAAAATACAACACAATATCTACCAAGTCTATTGGATTAACAGGAAGATTAAAAACACTAGGCTATCGTGGTTTGGGCATGTTATGCGTAGGGATAAAGACTACATAACCAAAAGATTTTTGAATATGCCATGAGAGAGGTCGACCAAAAAAAGCGTGGAAGGATTGTGTGAAAAACGACATGAGTAGAAAAGGAGTAAGCTTAGATCTGACGAATGACTGAGATGAGTGAAGAAAACGTACAGTCATATTGTACCGACCCCAACTAAAGTGGAATAAGGGTAGGCCAATCTACCAAGTCTATTGGATTACCTGCAGCTTGAAAAAGTGTTATTATATCATTATTGACTTTCCAAAACCTCGAACTAAGGGATCAATCCTAGAGTGCGAGGCTCGAAAACCTCCACGTGGTGCACCCTAGGTGTCATAGAACTACTAACTTCGGTGTCACCTTGTTATGCGATGGCTAATCCTAGTCGGATAGGGGCTTGTGTAGGAGTTTGTTGACTCACGCATTCAAGTAACGCCCCTGGAAAATTACTTGGCTGATAGTTATATTTGATCGCGTCACAGTCCAAAGCTATTCCTGAAGGGCGCTCCTTATGCGTGAGCTCTGGGACCTGATGTGGGGCTGCACGCCAGAGCTTTAAGCTTTAAATCAACGCCGATGCGGCCAGGTATAAAACCATGGTTGTCATTAGCCGTTGTCGTGAATGTGTACATCTTACTACCGACCATCTTTATATCCGTGATGATCGACAATTAGAGGTCGTGTGAGAGGAACCCTCTCACTTATACGTGGAGGCAAAAGTGGACACGGGAGCAACCTCGAAGAGGGATGTTCTGGCTCGCACGTCGTCTTCACGTGGAAGATCTGAGCCTCAGACGTTTAGGGTCGTCTGGCACCCTACCTAGGGATATACCCTTTCGAGAAGGTGATGCACTACTGATTTCTGGCACGTCACTTGAGCCTAACGCGGGAGTTACTCCTCTGGGAGGCAGATCCGCAAGGCGTGTGGCAGTCACAGGGTTACAATTGAATGCGATAGCAGTCCCACAACTCTGTTCTCAAGTAACGCTGGAGACCGCAGTAGGGGTTTTAGTCGGTAGGGGCACCTATCTCGAGCCTAATATACCCGCCGTATAGGGACATGGGGGACGATGAGTAAAGGCATTTTCCGCATACAAAACAGAGATCTGCCTCCGTTTTCGTAATTAAAAGAAGCTTATGGAATTCTTTGCCTAAGTGTTTATTTCTTTTGGCATACCTTGTCAAGCTGCGATTCCAAAGTTTGGAATTTTTATTACGAAAGTGGATGACTCCACTCTTCTCTTTTTGTTAAATTTGTTGGAACATCAATCATGAAACAAAGTTCCGTTTTGGAGCTACGATTTAGTCCAATAGAAAAAATGTTCATGTGATATTACATCATGTATATCAGCTACACACTAGCAGTCTAATAGCGTACCTTCGCTTCTGTGGGATAAGGGCATATTTCTATCTTCAAACTTATGTTAGTTCCATTTATGCAGAGACGTGTTAAAAGGCTCATAGGCAATAACACTCTTGTGCGAAAAAGACTGCAAAGTCTTGAACATCGCCGAAAAATTGCTAGTTTATCGGGTTTTTATCAGATATACTTCGAAGAGTGTGCAATTGATCTGCATAATCATGATCTGATCCGCATTGCCCTTTTTTCTATCGGAATTCTCGTAGCTCGAAGAAGCGGCATCGTTTCATGGTTGATGTTCCAAAGACACGAACGAAGAGGTTTGACTCTACTTTTGTGATAAGATCGTCTAGACTGTGGAATGAGTTGCCTGAGTGAGTTTTTCCCGATGGTAAAAATATTGATGTCTTCAAATCGAGAGTGAATCGGTTTCTTCTAGGTAAGTACGGTCCATCGTAGACCGCATCGTCGCTTAACATCAGGCAAGATGGCGGTCAAGTGTAAGCCTATAAATGTAAAAAAAAAAAGCTTAAAAATCTCATAAACATCCTACCTACTACATCTAACCTACTGAAAAATTAAAAATGTAAAATGCCCTTGAAAAAATAACGTGCTCTTGACCCTCCGAAGGCACAACTTTTAAAAACAAATACTCACTTGTATATCATGTTGAAGGTCATGTTCCAGCACCTCTGTTATGTTGTTATCTGCTAAATGCAAGTCGTAAATGAATGACGAGTTGTTTGGTAGGCTTGGAAAACTTGATAACGAGGCATTTTCGCAATGCGCGCGTATTATCCATCGCTCCTGCATTGGGTTTATTTCGCATTCATCTCCGCATTCATCATGGCGAGACTTACAGGAGCATTCAGCAGGAAACGCTACAGCTGCGCACTGTTCACTCCGCTGGCACCAAGATTCTTCAAACGGCACGTTATGAAGCAGTCTGCCGTCAGTACAACTTATCTCTTTTAAGAACTTTAGCTGAGACAGTTGCAGAGCACGCCGGGTCCAGTAACTATCACACGAACAGTCTAGTGAAGGTGGGTTGCCAAAGATCACTGTAACATTATTTACGATGTCACGTGCTTTGACACATTCCTCTCGAGTCAAGGGTGTAAACTTCAGATTCATGCCCCAAAATTCCACCACTAGTGACTCAGTCTTGAACTGAAGATCTTGAAACTGTGAACGAAAACAAAAAGTTAATTATTTTTCGAACAAGTTGTTGTTGAGAATGTTTTCACGTCGCTCGATTCCAGAGCCACCAGCTGGTACTCAGCCGATCTATCCGAAAGCTGCGAACAGTACTCCATGCAAAACTTACTGAGGTCTGTGTAAGATTCGAGTAACTCAGGTCCAGCCACTGGAGCCTTGGCATGTCCTCACGCCAGTCTCGGCAAATCCGCCTTACACCGGTATCTAACAATACCAGAGTCTTCAACTGACTCAGATTTCTTAGTGGAGAATAGCCTGTAAAGAAAGGCCAATTGTACATTCATTATGATATAAATATTGGAACTAGGTGTAAGTTGTAGGTGTAGGTAGGTAGTAAATATTGTAGACGTGGTCTAAGATCCCAGTCACCCCAGACTTACGTCGTTTTAGGAAAGATGAAATTTTCAGGATTTCTATAGTATAATCTAAGTTTAGAAAGGAGTATTGTAGGTTGTTAAGAGTGAGTAATCATCTGGGATGTTACGGAGCTTCGACTCCGACTCCGATAAGTCGGAATTTCCGATTATTATTACACCTTCGGTTCCGACTTCGGCTCCGACACTTTTATATCAGAGGTTTTAATCGGAGGTAATGTGTAATAATATTTGAGATAATTGTGGTGGAAAGTAAACAGATATACAAAATCCCAACCCCTTAAATCAATTGCCCGGCAATGTTTATCGTGTCCAAGTGTTTGACAAAATAGTATTTTATTTGTCCACAATAAAACTGTCATTCTTGCAAAAAATATCACTTTTGATCCTGCCTAGGCCTCCGACTTCGGTTCCGACTCCGATAAATCAAATTTAAAAACTCCGACTCTGACTTCGGTTCCGATAAGATGACCTCCGTTACATCCCTGGTATTCATACTCACTAAGCTGAAAGCGGGACCGTTTTACAGGTATGCATTATCAAAGGTGCAAAAAAAATATGCACAACAACAACCTACGTCATTTTAGAAAGGCTGATTTTTGAAATTAAAACTTCTTTTGGCGCACCACAGACAATTTTCGTGGGCTATGAATTGAGTAATAGCGTCACACTCGGGAATGGTAAGTAATTTTCGGGTAAACTCAGGACCATGGCCATTATCCGTCTAGAAATGTGACCGCATTTCCCATGAGCTATCTAGAAATGCGTCAGCATTTCCAGTTGGTTATCTATAAATGAATCAGCATTTCCTAATGGCCATCTAGAAATGCTGACGCATTGCCAAGCTCATGGCCACATCCTCCTGTTTCACCCGCGCATTTGCCAAAGTAAGCTATCAAATTCTGAGTTATAAATTTTCACTTCTATCGACTGCCATTTTTTTTTAAATAGGTACAATGTCTCAAAAGATTTTCCAATGAGCCAGACTAATCTGATGGGCCAAACATCCTGCCAGACTCGTTAAAAAGTCCGTTTGGCGAGTAAAAGCGAGAGTATTAGAGCATTATTCAAGCTACAATACCTATTCTAATCCGTTTTCCGCAACGCCGTACAAAGATCATGCGACAAGGGAACAAGATCGAAGGTCTATCTTTCCACAAAGGTCTCCTGGTGGTTCAAATCACCCATCAATTTTGTATACGGGCCTGTAGTTTATTTTTTGGATTTACAGCTAATGCATTCTTCAGCTCTACGGGTATTTTACTTTCTTTCTCTTGACATTGGCCAACAGTATGACGTAGTACCAACCTCACGCAAAGTGTGTTGGCGCCATCTACTGTTACCTCCACAGAAAAAAAAGCGAGCTCTCATAGATCAGAACAAATAGAACGCGCTTTCCCGGTTCCTTGCAACACATTTCCGTCTCATCTCACAAAACTACTGTCACAATATTCCAACCCAGAGGAAACATGAACACATGAAAACAACTCACCGTCTGGCTCACAGATGTCACCGAAACCTGGATTGGCACTGAGGTCTAGGTCTGTGAGATATTCTAGTGATTTAAACAGATCTCTGGAACAATCTATTAAAGTTAGCTGTCGTCATACAGCGGGGCTACGCCGCCAGCGTTATGGGCACCTTTGCACAGGCCACAGTAAGCAGCAGAGTATTTGATTTATTAGACTACTTTGTTTATAAATCTTTTGTTATTACATAAGCACATACGTATTGTAGTGGTAGTAGGTACTGGGGGTGTACCACATCTTCGTCGGTCATTCTACCGCCAAGTAGTATGAGCAAATATTACTGTGGTTAAGAACATTTTTTCCAGATTCATTTTAAGGCAAATAGCAAACAAATGTTTTTTTTCTAACTTTTAAATGTTTACACTTGACCACCATATTTTCTGATGTTAAGCTGCGATGTGGTCTACGATGGAATGTGTTTACTAAGAAAAAAACGATTAGCTCTCGATTTGAAGACACAAAAATTGTAACCATTTTGTAGAGGTAGGACTCTTAGCAGAGTCCGCCTGGGGAAGTACCACACCTTTGCCAAATATTCTACCGCCAAGCAGTAATGTGCAAACATTACTGTGTTCCGGTTTGAAGGGCAATGATTCCAGAGAAATTACAGGGCTTAGAGACATAATATCTTAGATCTCTAGGTGACGAGCGCAGTGCAGTGCTAGGTAATGATTTGGATTATCATGTTCCAATAGCTGCGTCTTACTGTGATGTTATGTGGCAGGCATGTTGCTTACCATCAGGCACATGACCTGTTCGTCTCGTCACTCTATCCTATAAAAAAAAAAGAAGAACCCACTCAGGCAACGCATTCCACAGCCTAAACGTTCTTATCACAAATGTAGAGTCGAACGTTTTCGTTCATTTCGTGCCTTTAGAGCAAATCACCTTAAACCGAAGGGTGACGAGCGCAGTGCAGTGCTAGGCAGTGATCTGAACTCTACAAGTTCGAATAGCTGCACGACAATGTACTGTTGCAAACAGATGTGTTTCTTACCAATAGGCGCAAGCGTTGCTCATCCCGTCACATAAAAATTAAAATCACACTTGTCATCTTGAAGGAAAGTTAAAGATTATGTATATTTACCTCGGAAGGGTGTGTAAATGATTCTTCGCTAACCGAAGAGACTGCAAATTGGATGAAAAGTCTAAAAGTCCAACGGGAAGCATCTCAAGCTCAAGCGAAACCAAAGTGAGATTGACCAGTGCACTTGCACCGAATAACAGTTTGGACGTCAACGTAAAATTCTTCGCTTTGATTATTTCTAGGTGTTCTAAACGTGAGCAGTTCGCTATCCAGTAGTCCGGTAGGGATTGGACTGCTGTGTCAGATACGTGGAGCTCCCGTAACGCCTCACAGTTTGATAACGGCTGCGGTTCAGGTTCTCTCCAACCGACAACAGTAAGCGTCTCCACACCAGACGACAGAGGCAGTATTCCTCTGACATTTAATTCACTGCCTTCATAATGTACTTCGAGATGTCGGACTGACGTTGGTATGGTCGCTCCAATGGGTAGAATTACGTTCTTTAAGAATAAAGTCGAAAGATTCTGCAGCGGAGCGAGAAAATGTAGTTTAGGTGTCATGGGATGATCCACGTCAATAGATAATTTCTGTAGCTGTTCAAGTCCTAGGAAGTGTGAAGCAGCGAGGGATGGCGTAGACGACAGACGACTGAAATACATCAAACTACTGAGATTCAGTTCACAGAGAGAGTCTTGATCTCCGCTGTTGCAGTGTAGCGCCACGTTGAGAGCAGTGAGTACAGCTTGGAGAGAACTTGCGACTGGTAATGGGCAGCGTGTCAGCTGCAGCTTTGATAAGATCCATGTTGAGGAGGCGCGAGGCAGCGCCACAGACTCCAGAACATAGGCATTTACGCAATGTATCTCAAGTTCCTGAGGACCAAGTCTTCTTAGTATAAAATATTTTTCTGAAAAAAAAAACAATGATCTTGACATTAAAAAAAACAAGTGCTTTATTTTCACGTGCCAGCTTGTCTCTGATGCTGGGTGTTATTGTGGGAATGATTTCATAAAAAAGGAAGTCTATTTGAACTCGGTGGCAACCTATATGAGCAGCCCACTACATATTCCTTCTGCGGGGATTCGGGACCTCCTCTCACAAGGAGATGGTCAAAGCCAAAACCTACCACATTGGTCCACTTTGGCTTGGCGAAGAATGCAAGATCACGAACAGTTTTAGGAACATGGTGGTTTCGTCGTGGTATTTTCCTTCACGGATAAAGCCAGTGTTGATGAGAAACTGGTATATCTGCACTTGCTAAAATCCACTACCTCATGATTGTGAGTTGCAGGTTCTAGCCTCTAGCCACTAGACAGCACGGCGTGTTATACTAACGACTGCTAACCAGAACACAAAGTAACGACGAGTATTACTTCGAGTTCAGGAGATCACCTGCTTCAAACAGATGAATCAACAGCGGATATAATTGTTTAAGTACAAGCATTGACTAGTAGCGCCCCGCGATGTTACTCCCGTAGTTTTAGTTCCCATCACTTTCGCATGATAAAAAACCTGTGCGCTTTTCCAGACCATAATCTATCTTAGTACCAAATGTTAGCAATATTAGTAATTTATATAAGTTCTTATTGAAAGAATAGTAAGAATACCGAAATGCACTCTATGGCAACCCTACAATCCCGGGTTTGGTTAGTATATAGTCTGTGGTTTGATCGTTTTGGCGGGAAACGATCAAGCTCTTGTTTTTTGCTCGTAAAACATATTAATAAGAAAAATCATATACGGCAGCAAGTCCCAAGCGAAAGGTTTAAATTAAACGTACTAGTAAACCGATAAATATCTAAGTAAAAGTGATAATTGTACATCTGTTACTGAATTTAAGGTACTGTAAAGCGTTTTTGTGAATATACTGTACAAAATGTACTAGGTAATTCAGCTGCACAAGGCAGCTGTGAATAAGTTGGTATGATGAAAGATTGATTCCGAAATATAAAGCTGTAGACTGATCATGGCTGTTTTATTTATGGACTAATTGTGTTCTTAATTTAGAATAAATTACGTACTTACCTAACACAAATTTCATTCAAATCTATTTTGTAGGTGTTTCATAACAAGTAAAATATTCCATCCAGACATTTAAACTTTCGTAACTGTAACATGTTTGAGATACAAACATGTTTCATTTAAATACACTATTTACTTAGACGGTTTTTTTTTTTAAGTTAAACCTTCTTTAGGCGCATTACATAAATATTTTCCGTGGGCTGTGAATCAAAGTTCAAGAGTCACGTTCGTAAATGAAAGAAATCTTCGGATAAACTCGCATAATCTAGATGGCCATAGTCATGACCACGCCCTCCGGTTTCACCCGCATAGTTTCCAAAGTGAGCTATCAAATTCTGAGTTATTAGTTTTCACTTCTATCGGCAGCCCTTATGACTGCCATTTTTTTTTATTTGTTAGTGTAGAATTTAAAAGCATCGTTGCAATATAAATTTAAAGAACCTTCCGTAACCGTTGTAACAAAATCTGGATTTAGCTCGTTTTTAATTTCGATTCGATTTCGATTTAGGTGTGGTAAAATAGGCCACCACGCACTTGGCCAGCGCGTTGGATTGAGGACTTGATCAGGCGCCCGTCTTACACACTCTGTCACTCTATTAAAAATAGAATTGGAAGAGAAAGAAACTGCCGATAGAAATGAAAACTTATAACTCAGAATTTAATAGCTCACTTGGAAACTACGCGGGTGAAACCGGAGGGTGAGACCATGAGCATGGCCAACTAGAAATACGACGCATTTCTAGATGGCCAATGGGAAATCCTGGCGCACTTCTTGATGGCCAATGGCCATGGTCCCGAGTTTACCCGAAGATTTCTTATCATTCCCGAGCGTCTAGAATTCAATTCACAGCCTATGAAAAATCTGTCTGTGATGCGGCAAAAGAAGATTTCACTTCAAAAAATGTAAATGTACTGCTCTAAAATACATAGACAGCGCTGTGCGAACCTTCTACTTCAAATGTAAATGTACTGCTCTAAAATACATAGACAGCGCTATGCGAACCTTCTACTTCAAATGTAAATGTACTGCTCTAAAATACATAGACAGCGCTATGCGAACCTTCTACTTCAAATGTAAATGTACTGCTCTAAAATACATAGACAGCGCTATGCGAACCTTCTACTTCAAATGTAAATGTACTGCTCTAAAATACATAGACAGCGCTATGCGAACCTTCTACTTCAAATGTAAATGCACTGCCCTAAAATACATAGACAGCGCTGTGTGAACCTTCTACTTCAAATGCAAATGTACTGCTCTAAAATACATAGACAGCGTTGTGCGAACCTTCTACTTCAAATACGTGCGCCTCTTCTTTTTCGGTATCGTTTTCCCGTGCTAGTAATTGACAACGTGGATGATGACAGCTCCAAGAGGGTACTTCCACTGTCCCAGCCCGCGCTGTCAACAGCAGCTGGAGTATTAAGCTGGCGCCAGTGCTCAGGATAGTGCACATGACGCCCACCATGCCACTGAAACCTGTGTGCAAACAAATCATCAAAAGTTCTGATACATTTCGATAAGCTGCTGATTTGCATCATCGAATACCTTGCCCTTGTTGCTACCGGACTACCCGTGGTTAAAGCTCGAAGATATTTAACTCGATTTTCGTGATTCGTTAACTTTGGAATGCGTTGTCTGAGTGGGTATTCCGTGATGGATATAGACAGGGTGTTTTCAACTCTAGAGTGAATCGGTGTTCTTCTAGCGCACTAGGCGCTCCATCGTGGACCGCATCGTCGATTAACATCGGTTGAGATGACGGTCAGGTGCAAGCTTCATTCTTATTCGGGGTGGGGGTGATAGGCCAGCACTGACGTCCCGCTAGGGGTATATTTTTTTGTAGTGGTAGGACTCTTGGCAGAGTCCGCCTGGGGAAGTACCACACCTTTGCCAGTTATTCTACCGCCAAGCAGTAGTGTGCAAACATTACTGTGTTCCGGTTTGAAGGGCAATGTTACCAGAGAAATTACAGGGCTTAGAGATATAACATCTTAGATCTCTGTGTGTGTGGTGGCAAGCGCAGTGCAATGCTAGGTAATGATTTGGACTCTTCATGTTCCAATAGCTGCGTGTCACTGTGCTGTTATGTGGCAGGCATATTGCTTACCATCAGGCACATGACCTGCTCGTCTCGTCACACTTTATTTAAAAAAAAAAACTTCTCGGTCAGCATATCCAAGCCAGCCGAGTTCCTTGTAATACCGGAGGTCGGCCTGGGACGCTGGCATTCTAGTTCCAGTTCCATTCAATTTGAATTTTTCTATTTATTTATTTAAACCTTAGGATATTACATCACTTGTTAACGTCACATAATACAATTATAAAATAGGGATTTCGTTTACATCATACTCAAGTTCAACAATAATTGAATGCTGCAATAACTTGTTGTAATGAGGCCTTGTCAATAAGTGCAGCTGTACAGGAGGGGCTCTGTCAGCCAAATTATGTCATTATGTATTAGTAAATGTATAAATGATGTCATGAAATACAAAAGTAATGTAAATAAAAATTACAATTTAAATAGTTATTTGTTGTACAAGAGTTGCTTTTTAACCGCGTGCTCAATTTTGATGACCGAGCAAGCGAAGGATTCCTAAATTAGAATCCTGAGCGTAGCAAGAGAATCAAAAGGGCACAAGGTGAAAAATCTTTGCACTCGAGTGCAACACGTAATTTTTCATCCCACCTTAGCGAGGAAATGACTAAACGCTTTGTGCATTATTAGCAGTTTCAGTCAATTCTGTTGGCGTCAATTAACCTTATTTGTCGTTAGAATCACTTATTTAAGTTTTTCACTTGTATTCAATTTTCCTGTTTTTAACCTAAGGTTCAAACTTATTATTTATTTTTATTTAGCCATAGTTTTAACAATAACAATATGACGTGAAAATATGGTGAGTTGGCCGGTTGAGGTAAAGAGTGTCATCTGTGTACATGAAAACGTGTCCGCCCAAATGCATTAAATTATGGTAGCGCTAAATTAGGGCAAACTTTAAGGAAATAAATAAACGTACTATACAGAAATTTAGTTTTTAAACTTTCGCGATTTGTGCACATAATGAATAAATGAAGATAATAATGAATTTAGCAATGATTTATATCGTGATTAAGGGCGTACCCCGAGCAAATGACCTTGAGTATTTCTTACCTTATCGCACACCGCAAGAAAGAGCAAGAGAGAAACAGTAGGATTTGTCGCTGTTTTACGCTCAAATTTTAGAATAAACACTTTATAAAATCAGATTTAGGTCTTTTGAAAAAAAGAAAACTACCAAAATGTTCGTAATCGAATTGTCTATCCGTTGGTGTAAGTACAAAATCAAAATAATGGACGATTTTCGAGGAGATGCATGATAACTACAATTATTTAATTTTTTCATGGTTTCGTTGTGAGGCGATTATTTAAACAATGAGTTCATTACCAAAAAAATAAAACTACAATTTTGAAGCCAAGAAGTTGTAGAAATTTAATGTATTTTTTACCAGTTGATATTTGTTTTGGCTAATGAGTAGATAGCTCTTAAAACTGGACAAAAAACTCGTTTTGCTGGGGGACGCACCTTAAGCTCCATACTACATAACATTATGTCCTATGCAGAATTAATGAAAAACATATTTTCTAGCCACTTGTTTTCTCAAAATAGTAATTATTTGATATTATTTTTACAACATCATTTTGTACTACACAAGTACCTAGTTAAAATGTTCTATTATTTACTATTTTAGTCGTCAACAATCAATAATATTAAATTATTTAACTTCAATTTGTTTACAATTGATTTATTCATAGCATTTTTAAATCTTCCATTTGAGATAACACCAGATAACACTCCTTTCCTCTATTCTCCATACGTGAAAAGAAAATTGCGCGCAAAATATTTTTTAAAAAGTCCACCAACGAGGTTCCGAGTCTAAGTTTTTAACAAATTAAAAAAATATATAATTTCGGCACCAAGGAGGTAGAAATAAATAGGTTGAATCATGTTTTGAATTCAAAAAGTTGGTGCACACGATGTTCTAAATTCAAATTTACTTTGCTCTCTAGAGGGTAAAAACGACTTTTGCGCCCTGATATCGAGGAGCAAAAGTACTCTTTCCGAGGTGATGGGATGAAAAAATATTTATAGTTATTCTACTAGATTATTATTCAGTCATTCATTGAAGTTGTAATACAGTACATATATTTTTTGGGCATTCCTTACTAATATACATATATCATTAATAAAATCTTTGACCGTGTAATAAGCTTATCTTAGTATTTTTTTAAAGTCTTAAATTTTGTTTCAAGACCCTCTAACTGCTTGAGAATGCCAGTATGGCAATGCACACAATTTCCTACAAAGGGACCAATTGTGTTCTGGAGTCTACAGCGTGGAAAAGCAAATTTATTGGTATGTCGTGTATTGGGTTTGTTATCCGACATTTTTTTAGGCTGAAACGATTTTTACTCGCCTGCATTATTTATGCACTCATATGCTTATAAATATGTATAATAGTGAAGGCAAGGTAAATAAATACAATTATCATTTATTCATTTAAAAATATCCCGAAGTGAACACCTTATTGGTACCTATGTTATTCTCGTGAGTCCTCGAATTGCTCTTTTCTGTAAAATAAAAACAGCATCCACGTCAGCAGCAGAGCTGCAGTGCTGATCCCCAGAGCAATATCCCATAGAACATGTCAAGACAGGACACTGTGAAAGTACCCGTAATACACCAACCTAGCTATATCAACATCCGCTATCTTTCTTATTTGTTTTTATCAATTTATTTACATGAGTACCCCACTGCAGCTTATAATGTACTGTAATCCCTAAGAATGACTTTACTTCAGTTGGATGAATTGTCTGATCCTCCATTTTAATGTGCAATTCAACTTTTTTTTACATTTGGAATGGAGAATCTGATGCATTTGTAATATCAATTGAGTAAAGTTAACCAATTAAATAAATGTAACACTTTATATCGACAACTGTTAGATCTTTCTCATATAAAATTTCAGAAAAGAATGCCCTTCAACGGCTTAGCTCCGTCTACTTATAGCGCCAGCCCCTCTAAAACTCTTTTGAGATGGCGGGTAGAAGTGAATGGTATTGCACCGGCGCCATCTACACTAAATTTTATCAGTCACACCCATTTCTTTAAATAATCAAATACTTGTTCTTTTATATGACACATATTTAGACTCAAATCCCAGTATTAAACATAATACTATAGAGAAATATACTACAAACAAATACAGGTGATAACACGGCCCTCCTGCGCACGCTGCCAACCTTGGCAGTGTCACAGTCTGGTGTAGTTGCTGCGAACAAAATGCACAATATATTCATTTTATCAAAGTTAATTTTACTCTTCCAGTATTATCCACTTAAGACGAGTTACTTTCCCAAGCAGTTGCGCTGTCACATTGTCGCAACTCAAGGTACGTCATTACATTACCACATTCTCCATAAATCCACTTAAGATGAGTAATGAATAGCTTTCCCAAGCAGTTGCGCTGTCTCATTGTCGCAACTCGAGGTACGTCACTACATTACCCACATTCTCCATAAATCTCAAACATATACCTTTCCCTAGCTGCCGCCTGGTAACTCTAGATACGCGGCATTAAAGTCAAAGTCAAAGTCACAGTCAAAGTCAAAGTTCATTATTTTCACTCTTAATGCTTTCTCTAGCAGTTACACTCTTAGGCCGACACAAGGTACGTCAGTTTATGTCCAAGAAATTACGGTTTCACTCACTTACTTTGTCAATGGATCGAAGCCATTGCACTTCACTACGTTATTCAAACGTTAACTCATCAGCAATCAATCATAATTCCCGACAACATCCTAGAGCCATTGCACTGCTCGATTGGGTTTGACTTTCAATTACATATATCTCCAAGTCTTCTAATCGTACCTATTCAAAGGTTTCATATTTTTCTCACATATGGCCTTCTATGTAGTTTTTATAAACGCTCCCAAGTGAATTAAAGGGTCTCATTTTTTTTTAAACAATACCAAAACACTTCATTGGTAACGTACATAGCTCGGCATCATCTGACTAAAATCTTTCTAATTTCAACCATAAGGGTATCTTATAACTGCACTGAATATAACCACTTTGTAACCCAACTACGGTAACCAAATTCAAATCAAAGATGTAACACTTTCTATTACTGTGTTATATTTTAAAATGCATGACCTTTTTCAAACAGTTTCCCTGAAAGATATTTAAACCAATATCTAACTGATTTACACTTTTTATCTATGGTTGCTGTGCCTCGCAACAACTCGTCCACAACATAGCTACCCTCTCATAAAGTTTCGTAAAACAGTATCCACAACTTAAAAAAAAACCGAAGATGTTTCCTTCTACGAAATGTTCTGATTGCAGTTCCCGGAATTGAAGGTTATTTTACAGTACCCCTTTACGAGATAATAATTAATAGATTTAACTTGTCGGTGATTCGCAAAGTTTCAATTGAAATGCAATGTTAGATAACAAGGTTAAAACAATTTTATACATCGTTTCTTCAAAGTAAATCGTAATATTAAACTGTTGCTTACTTACGTGTACATTACGCGCTACTGTAAAAAAAGTCACTGATCCTGCGCGCTAAATCACTGATCCAAGAATAACATTTTTAACTAACTGCGGGCGACACTTGCTTTTCCGATTATTTCTCATCACCGTTGTGATTTCCAGGCGTGGTGTTCATAGCACTTCTGATAATATCAATTGAGTAAAGTTAACCAATTAAATAAATGTAACACTTTATATCGACAACTGTTAGATCTTTCTCATATAAAATTTCAGAAAAGAATGCCCTTCAACGGCTTAGCTCCGTCTACTTATAGCGCCAGCCCCTCTAAAACTCTTTTGAGATGGCGGGTAGAAGTGAATGGTATTGCACCGGCGCCATCTACACTAAATTTTATCAGTCACACCCATTTCTTTAAATAATCAAATACTTGTTCTTTTATATGACACATATTTAGACTCAAATCCCAGTATTAAACATAATACTATAGAGAAATATACTACAAACAAATACAGGTGATAACATTTGTTTTTTTTGGGCTTAGAATTAAATTGTTAGCATCAAACCACTCGCATACTTTAGTTAGTATAATCAATTAACGAAAAAGCAGTGCCATCCATTTTAGCAACATATCGTCAGATATCATCAGTCTACGTAATTGATTTACACAATGGCTTTATAGCTCAGGAGAACGAAATGTGGACGATTGAGTAGTGTTATGTACTATGTACTAAGAACGCTTGCTTACCCGCTAGCTTGCTTAGACGACCAATTTTCGAGTATCAGGTAATAAAGGTACATAAAAAAATTTCTTACTTCACGTAAACTCTCCTAGCTGATTCTTCAAAAAAAAGTCGTCCATACTGCTAGACACATTCCGTGTACCGTTTTACTTTACAGTCGCTTTAAAACTCCCAAAATAAAATTCTGATAATTTTTAGATATGTCCGCTATACAACTATTTTAAAACCTTTTACACGAAGACATACCGATCCAAGATGCCAATCATCCCCGGAACCCTATTTTAAGTCAATGTTATTATACCCTATACTTCGATAATATTGCAGTACTGTTCAAAAAAATAATCAAAATCCAAATATAATGTATACGTTACCGTTCAATTACTTAAAAAATGTACTTACGGAATAAATTTCCAAGTTTTTAAGACTTGTTGTCAGTACTCCCGGATCGCTAATATTTTTTAAAACCCTGGTTTGGTTACACTTTAAATGCACAAATAACGGGCTTTCAAATGCAACAGCGAAACCACCAAAGAATAAAACAAATAATTAGATTTTCCTCAAGCACAGCAAGTTCTATATTCTCGAAACCAATAACCAAACGCCAATGTAAACCGGTTTAACTTGACCCCTGCGATCAGGTAACTACTTAGTTAATTTGATAATAATTAGGGTGGTGACTCCCGGTCTGGGTCATTTCTGGTGCAGAGAATCTAGATCTAGTGACATTTAGCTTGGTAGTGCTGCCAGTATTTTGCGCTCCTTTGAGTCACAAAAAGCACAAGGTTATTGTATAAAACGAGACGTGATATTTACATAACATTGTTTTAAAATATATTAATGCGTGAAGAAAAAAAAATGTTTGTCTGTAAAGTCGGTTTACTAAAGATAGAACGTGACAACGTCTTAAGAAAATAATAATGGAATGGTAGCATTTTTCAAAAGAAAACTTTAATTTCATTTGTTTAATTGTGGATAATGCATTGTGGACAGCAAATTTGAGCAAAAGTCCAATGTTGTAATAATGATGGGTAATTCTTTGGGTACTACTAAAAAGGATCTTATAAGTTGTATAGAATCACTAGTAGATTTTCATAGTTCAGGAATGGTTGGCAAAATAGTATTGTGTACATTTCCTTATTCGACGTCATTGAGTGAAAGCCAGAATCGAAAAATATATTCTTTGAATGTAATTTTGCACAACCTCATTTCAAACAAAGGAGGAGACTTTGTATTATTTGACATAAATAATTTTATAAGCAGTTTTGTAATATCCAACGGAAAACAATTTCTAGCCCGTCGTTTAAAAATTAAAATAGCCAAACTGATTGTTTTCACATTATTAAACGAGCAAAACAGGAAATCTCAAAACCTGACTAATATTGTAATAACTGACAGTAATCTTTTAAACTGACAAACCTGACAACAGGGAGGCATTATTATGTTACAGCGAAGCGTCGTAATCTAATAGGCCCCCCTTGCATCAAAGCAACTATTATTGATAAGGTTCAAGAAAATTCTATTAACATTTTGTACCAGAATATAAACAGACTGTTAGGTAAATTAGAAGAAATAGAATTATTCCTGGAAGGCTCAAAAAATTATGATGTAATTTGTTTTACTGAGACGTGGCTATCGAAAAATGAATTGAACTTTTGCCTAAACAATTATACAATAGGTAGCATTTTCTATAGAAAATTGGCAATAGGAGGTGGTTGCATAATTTTTGTCAATAATTGTGTAAAATGTAAGTCTCGAAAAGATATAGAAAAAATAACTGTAGAACGACATTGTGAACTAGCATGCGTTGAGTTGGATAATCATATTATTTTATGTGTTTATAAACCGCCTAGTGCTGACATTGAGACCTTCCTTATTACTTTAGAAGAAGCACTAAGTAAAATATCAAAGAAAAGCAAACAGATAGTGATGTGTGGAGACTTCAACACAGACATACTTTTGGAATCTCGTACTAAGAGTAATATATTAATGTTATGTCAATCTTTTAATTTAACAAAAGTGTTCACTGAACCCACAAGGGTGGCAGTAACTAAGAAAGGTAGTTCTGCAACCTGTATCGACAATATTTTTGTCAACTGTGAATATCTGCACACTGAGGTCCTGGATTGTTTGCGTTCAGATCATAGGGGACTGAGCATTTGCCTTCCTGCTTGTATAAAAAGGGCGCAAAACAAGGTGATTGTTAGACCTATAACGTTGTCTCGCATATCAGCTTTAAATAATGTAATAGGGAATCATTTTTCCAAATGTTTTTTCGATATGACTATCGACAGCCCTAATCATAATTATACTGATTTTTTTAAAATGTTAAGTACACAATTTAATAGTATCTTTCAGACAAAATTAATTAATATTAACTCAAAGCCTACGTTCGCTGAATGGGCTACACCAGGACTATTTAAAAGTCGAAACAATATGTATAATTTATATAAACTAAGGACATACTGCAATGATGATTCAACAAAAAACTATGTTAATAGATATTCAAAAATTTTCAGAAATTCATGTATACAAGCAAAATCTATATTTATTCGAGATCAAATTAAAAACTCTAATAACATGATAAAAAACACGTGGAAGATAATAAACAAAGAGACTGGGAGATCTAAAAGTCGTGAAAAGATAAACGCACTTCGGGTTGATGAAAGAGTAACGACAAAAAAATCGGACATAGTAGATGCTTTCAGGACTTATTTTGCTAATATTCCCTTGGAAACAACTAAACACCTAACATCGTCCCCCTTACTTGCTGAAGAAATGTTGAAGGAAAATGTTAAGTGCCCATCATCTACATTTGAATTTCACCAAGTGACTGCTATTACAATACTAAAAACGTTCAAAGACATTAAAGTAAAGAATACGGAGGACTTATGGGGATTATCAGTGAGAGTACTAGATGGAATTATAAATAGCATTGCTCCATACTTAGCAGAATTGTTCAACGAGTGCATTAGGGGTGGCACATTCCCTGACATGATGAAATATAGCAAAATTATACCACTGTTCAAATCTGGAGATAAAACCGAACCAGGCAACTACAGACCCATCTCTGTTTTGCCTTGTCTTAGTAAAATATTTGAGAAACTTATATTCAATCAACTTCTATCTTACTTTAATGTTAATAATCTATTACATAGCAACCAATTTGGATTCACAAAGGGACGTTCCACTATTGATGCAGGCGTTGAACTGACTAATTATATATTAAGTGCCTGGGAAGACCATTATGATGTTTTGGGTGTGTTTTGTGACTTGTCCAAGGCTTTCGACTGTGTTCATCATGATACTCTTTTGAAGAAACTTCAGTTCTATGGGCTGTCGAAGCCAGCTCTAAATTTTATTTCTTCTTATCTTAAAGATCGTGTACAGATAGTTGAAATTGACGGTGTGCAATCAAATGAGTCCCCTTTAAAAATGGGTGTACCTCAAGGTTCCATTCTTGGACCCTTATTGTTTCTTATATATGTTAATGATCTACCTTTTATGATAAAAAAACATAAGAACGTAGAAATAGTTATGTTCGCTGATGATACGTCACTTTTATTTAAGGTTAAAAGAGGAATAAATAATTTCACAGAAATAAACGCAATTTTGGGCATTACATACAAATGGTTCGATGCAAATAATCTAGTTCTAAATCCAAATAAAACTAAATGTATAAAGTTTACGCTCTGCAATGTACTTGGCTGTAAACTTGATATTAGACTGAAAGATGAAGTCATCGAATCCGTACAATCTACTCTTTTTCTGGGTATTTCTGTGGATTCAAAGCTACAGTGGGGTCCTCATATAGAGAGACTAGCTCAGAGACTCAGTTCAGCTGCCCATGCAGTTCGACAAATTAAGAAAATATCTGACGTTGCAACGGCTAGACTTGTTTATTTTGGTTACTTTCACAGCATTATGTCCTACGGGATTTTATTGTGGGGATCAGCCGCGGATAGAAATTCAATTTTTATATTACAAAAAAGAGCAATCCGTGCTCTGTACAATCTATCAGCTAGAAAATCATTACGGGAGATTTTTAAAAGTATAAATATACTAACAGTCCCGTCATTATACATTTATGAAAGTATAATGTATGTGAGAAAAAATCGTACTCGACTGAAGAAAATGTCTGATTTGAATCCAAAAGCACATCATAAACATAAAATTGTATTTCCTAAATGCAGACTACACAAGACCATTAACTCTTTCAAATGTAATGGTATTCGCTTCTATAATTTAATCCCTGCACAAGTGGAAGGTCTTAATGAAACTAGGTTTAAAACTGAATTAAAAAATTACCTAATGAGCAAAGCATATTACACTGTAGATGATTTTGTAAAGGACAGCAATGTTTGGAAAAGAGATATGTCAAAACTAGAACTATTGAGTTATAGGCTCTACATACGAATCCTTTTGTCAGAGGAAGTTGCGAAGAAATGACGTAAAAGTGGGCGGGACCTGAT
This sequence comes from Ectropis crepuscularia, assembly GCA_963693475.1. Lineage (NCBI taxonomy): Eukaryota > Metazoa > Arthropoda > Insecta > Lepidoptera > Geometridae > Ectropis > Ectropis crepuscularia. The sequence continues at coordinate 328,363 of OY856362.1, read as the reverse complement.
AAAAAAGTGGGTGGAACCTGATAAATTTATCAGGTCCCACCCACTTTTACTCAATTCCCTGTCTCCAAAAAATGAGACCGAATAATTGCCAACAGTATGATTTAAATCGTATTTCTACGACTTTTTGGCTATGGTACGATATACGATCGAGTAATCGAAATTGTACACAAAATATTATTTTAATTACCCGACTGAATGAAGGGTTATGGTTTCTTATATGTTTGTAAATTTCTTTACCTATCTTCCAAACGGCTGGATGACAATTAAGGTATCGTTAGATTTGTCTCAACCACTCAAGTGTCTCCTTAGATAGTACATTGTATTAAATAATGTTTTTAAAGCTGTTTTTGTTCAGTCGGGTTTTTAAAATTATAGTTATTTATTTATCTTGAAATGAATAAACACTTTTTTGTCATTAAACAATAATTAACAACATGGAGAAGACCTGAATGAGTATAATTTTATTGTAAATACGTGTTGGTGTGTTTTGTTCCATGTGGGTTTCATTAAGGAGTATGGTAGGTAGCACGGCAGGAGGTATCTTTTTGTGTTAAGAAGACAGTGGTAAGACTTTTTGGGGAAGTACCTTCGTCGGTTATTCTACCGCTAAGCAGTAATGTGCAAATATTACTATGTTGCGGTTTGTAGGGCAATGTTTCCAGTAAAATTACCGGGCATAGAGATAAAACATCTCATATCTCTGGGTGACGAGCGCAGTGCAGTAGGTACTAGGTTTTTTTGGATTTTGACTCTTCATGTAGGTACCAATAGCTGTGTGTCACTGTGTTATTATGTGGCAGTCATGTGCTTACATCTCTTTCTCTTATTGTAACCCAATTCTGTAATAAAGGCGTAGGTATGTTTTATTTTTAATCGTTGAAATTTATTTAAGTTAGGTCTATTTTATTGTATAAATTAAATCAAACCAGAGCGTACCGATTCTAAACTCTCCGACACGGAATCTCACATCTCGTTCTATGTTTTATCTGTTTAGAATGACAAAGGCAAGGATTATGCGCCGTTCGGATTGCGTTTAAATCACTACCCAGTACTACTTTTATCTGCAATATAAATTCGAGATCCATCACCATCGATGAATATCGATCATCCCTGATCCAGACGGTACTTAGTTCATCTTTATATTTCCTTCATTTCATTTACATTCACAGCCCATGAAAATGCTGTGCACGTGCGCTATAACAAGTTTTCAGTTCGAAAAACATCTCAAATGATTTCGTATGTAAATTAATTAATTATGTCTTCAACCTTTTCTCAGAAGTAAGTCCCATGGCAACACCTATGTTTTTTGTTCTGATTAGGGCGTAACTAGGGTATGTAATATCGGAAGATTATCAATTCCGGAACTGAGTCACGATTCTAAATATCCAATATCGGAATTCCGGAACAGCTCCGAAACTGGAAAAATATTTGGATAGTACAGAAAAGTAAAATTGGTTATCTTATACCATTAAACGAGCAATTCTTGTATATATATATACAAGAATATATATATATATATAGAATCTGAATCTCGGAAACGGCTCCAACGATTTTCATGAAATTATGTATGCAGGGGGTTTCGGGGACGATAAATCGATCTAACTAGGTTTCATTTAAAAAAACGCATATTATGCGCGTTTTTAGACAATGAAAAACCGTCACATTAGACATTAGAATGCGAAGGTAAATTACGCCGCGTGAAGACGGGAAGTCAGGCGTTCGTGGCGGTCTCGAATTAATAGCTGCGGGTACGAATCCAGACGGCTTCTCTTTTTTTTCAAGTATTCTTTTTTTAAGAAAATCTTAGAGTATCTAAGTATTTTCAGTATTTATACCGAGCAAAGCTCGGTGACCCAGGTACTTATCTATTTATATACATATATACTTTTTATTTTTAAAATGAATAAAACATTCTAAAGTTCTACAACAGTGGGCGGCAAATCATTACCTAGCACTGCACTGCGCTCGTCACTTTCAAGCCAAATGAATTACTCCACTGATTGATTTATTTATTGAATCTTTAATAACTTATTGTGTGTATGTATATCTGTACATCATGGCTGTGTTTAAAAAAAAGTTAGTGGTCAAAATACCGACATTGGAGTAACGATATTAAAGTGTTTCAATTTCGAAATTGAGATTTCGAAAAAGTTTCTCCAAGATTTCGGAATTCCGGAATACATGCCCTAGTTTTGAAAGTTTTTAGTCTATTGAAACTGAAACTTACCAGTACTTAAATAAATGTATGAAATTTACCAGGTCCATGTCTTCTATCTCTTTCAATAATCTGTTAGGTTGGTACTCGTCTTGTTTTCACGAAGATAACCGTTTCCACAAAGTCGTTGCCATATGGTTGGTATTGAACAGACATGTTAACTGCTCTTGTTAGTTTGTACTGAGTGCCGACTTCTACGTAGTAATTATATTCTCTTTGCTCTGATCAACGACCGCTCCGTTGCACGGTCGGAATCGTACTGACCGATTTGTACGTGTGTAGAGTAATGCTGATTTCTATTCCCTACCGCTTCTACGTCACTTCCTTCTGATATAGGGTACGTGTGTGGTCGTTTTAAGGTAAAATGATACTAAACATTAATGTAAATTTGTTTATGTACTGTATGTATTCATTATTTGGATAATTAGATTTTTCACAATGACAAAGCATTTTTACAGCTGCACCTAAATGACAAGGCCCCTTTACAGCTGATTATTTTTTATTTGACATTATTCTTTGGTATTATTTTATCATGTACACAGATTATTTATGTATAATTTTATTGTAAGTGACGTTACCAAGTGTTCTCTTGAATTAATGGTTCGAATAAATAAATTGAATTGAATTGAATTGAATAATAGATTTGTATGTAAAAAGTAATCAGTAGAATTTAGTCATTTTCAATCAAAACAATGCAAAAACAATGCAAAAAAGCTTTTAGATGCCGGGGATCGAACCCGGGGCATTTCACATGCAAAGCGAACGCTCTACCACTGAGCTACATCCCCGCTTGAACTACTGGTCGAAATAATTAATACAACTGTAACAAGGTAACGACCGACGGTCGTTACCTTGTCGTCGGTAACGTTACATGACGTCATGTTTTGCGGGCGTGCAGCCGGCTTCATCGAATTATAAGACGTTATCACGTCAAAAGCTGTGCTACTGCTTTACCCGAAGCACGAAGCAGTTTTGCTTTGCACGAAGAACCGCAGATAACCTGGAACGCCTAATGGTGACCGGAAAACCGGAAAGTAAAAGACCTAGAGCCCGAAGTCCCAAACGATGGTCAGATCAGATACCCGAACATCTGGAAATACCAGTAAGCGCTGCACTACACCAGGCAAATGAGCGCAACCGATGGAGACAGCTCATTGACAAAGTCAAAGGGAGTCACGATCCTCAGCATTGAGAGAACGATTTTGAAGAGAGAGACTGCTTTACCCCGCAGACAGAGGAGTTTAACATTTCGAGCATTTATACTTTATTCCTACAGTGAAGGAGTGTAGAATGACATTTTTTAAGTGAAAACTTCTTTTGGCGAGCCACAGACAGATTTTTCGTGGGCTGTGAATTGAACTCTATCGTCACGCTCGGGAGTGATAAGAAATCTTCGGGTAGACTTGGAACCATAGCACTTGGCTTGAGACATTCCAAGCGTACTTTGAAAAGAGTCCTACCACTACCTACACAAATATCTAACACTGGTTTCTATTGTGTTTTGGTTAATCGGTCGTCGGGAATACCGTCCCAGGCTATCAGCAGGTAAAAAAATACGTAATTCAAATATATTTTAAATAATCGTATTACCGTCATTAATAAGGTATGAGAATGATAAGGAAAAAATATATTTATCAAAGTTCAAGCTAACAGAACTGTAGATCAGCACCGCGTGTAATATTACAGAAACCATTTGGAGACACATTTGAGTCCCTCATAACTCGGAGACTATTTCACATAAACATGTGAAATTAATTAAGTAAGATTCTTTGCAGAGTCCGTCGCGGAAAGAATCACATCTTTGCCAGTTATACTACCGCCAAGCAGTAATGTGCAAACATTACTGTGTTCCGGTTAGAGACAGCCTAGAGAGCCGAGGAGAACCAAATTCTTTGCGTGAACATCGCTCTTAGAAAACTAAACATAATAAATAATTAATAGTAATTAATAATAAATCAATTACTTTATTTGCGAAAATGGGTGATTACAATAAGATCTTAAATGTTTACATTGAGAACTCCATAATCTATCTTATGGCATACAAATATTAAGTTGTCTATGACAATTTGTTAAAAAAAATCTAAATACATCTCTAGAAATGGAATAAATATCTACCCGAATAGCCTACAACATAGAAAAACTGAATATCAGCTACATTTTAGATCACAATTTGTACAACTAATTTGATTTTAGGTGAAATTGGTGATTCGTCGTACTGGTCAGTTTGATCTCAAATATCTCCTCTTTTGGACCAAGAGCCGCTAAAGATCGACCTTCACCGATCTGGCAACCATATGAGACGTATTCTTCATCAAATATAATTTACAACAATTATAATATGCCTATGGCAACTTGTCTACCAAAAAGTAACTAGGTAAGTAACTAACTAAGTAACTATTTTTAATTTAATTAATTTTCATTTTTTTTTCATCACCTTCACCCCTTTGATAACCGAATGAGTTTGATCTCAACTGATAGTTTTTAACACACAGAACATGCCTAGGTAGGCTTGTCTACTCGTTTCTGCACATGGCTACCTAGCAAGCAGATGTGAACACTGAACAGGTAAGGCAATTTAGGTAACTACGCCGATCTGCCAACCAATCGAAATTGATGTCATAGGTTAGATATTTTAATTACAAAGCCAATCAATTTGCCTGCAAAAAATGGCAAGTACATAAAATATTATAGCCTTTTTTTCAGCACTGGTGCCACGATGGAACTCGTAATTGTAAATAACGCGATATTTCAAGTTTTCCATTTTGTAAACTGAGTGGACGAAAGAAAAAAAAACAATAAATAAAAAAACAAATGAATTATGGTTTTCATAACATAAAAGCATGAGTAAGCTGTACAAATTTGATATCGAAATTCTCAACCGAAGAGGAAATATTTGAGATCAAAGTTGGCCAGTACAACAGAATACCAATATCATTTGTAAGGACCTAATATGTACCTACATTGGGCGAAGCCAGGGGGACCGCTAGATAACGAATAAAGGTCCTGTAATTCCTGAGATTAGCAAATAAAAAACTATTTAAGCTTTATAATATTAGTAAAGAAGAGCGGTCCCGCGTTTCTGACTTAAGACCGTGAATAACCCTAATCGAAATTGAGATATCGGCGCTTGAAGCGCCACTACAATACATGCGGTCAAGGTGGTCATGATTTCAGAAGATCATAGTTTTCACTGCGACTCGATAGATGGCGCTATTATAAATAATTAATTCAATTATTTATTGTGTATTTATATTATTATTATAATTCAATAATTTAACAATAATTGTACCTACATTTATATTTTGTGTTTTTTTCTCTTAATGTGTGTTAATTGTAAGTAAATATAGATTATTATGATTTATAAGAACAAATGTTTATGCAAAACGAATATTATTTGACTTTGTAACAAATAACTTAGGTTCATTTATTTGTCTTTGATATGAAAATCAATTTTTATTGTCAGGCTAAATCGCAAAAAAAAGAAATAATAATCAGTAAATAGGTACCTACCTATTTACTTACCTAAGATTTGATGCCAGCTTATTTATTTTCAAGGTTGTGTTGTGTACCAACAATTTCTGATTGGATACCTAGGTAGGTACCTACCTACTTAGGTACTTGTAAAAAAGTCTGACGTAGCCTCGCTAAAACGAAAACTGTGTCTATAGAGTCGGCCAGTGCGCTGTATTTGTGTGGCACATAAATTTGCGCGCGTAATGGCCGACTGGTGTGTTTTTGTGTGCGTGTCAGCCTGCATGTGACAGCGCACTGGCCGACTCTATGGACACAGTTTTTATCTTAGCCAGACTACCTCCGTTTTTTTATACGTGCTTGGCAATGTTTAGGCCTTCTTTCTTCCATCTTTCCATCTTTCGGCCATCTTTTGAAATTAATTTATTATTAGATCTGATTAGGTCTATCCACGATTTGGTAACAACAAACTTACTGAGGTATTATATGATTATTAGCACAATATGAAGAAACATTACTGTGGTAGATATTAGGCTAAAGACGATACAACTCCATTCAAGGTACAAAAAATGTAAAAATCAAAAATATAAATGTGAAATGACAGCCAAGTTCAATACTATGATATATGGCTTGATTGTTGACTTCAACAACAAAAGAAGTGAGGTGTAAATGGGTGCCAAGTTCAATGATCAGTCCTGCAATTGATTAAAACCACATAGAATATTTTGAAGAAACTTAACATTTATTGTTTTCTCAGTTTCTGCCTTTTTCCTTTGCACCCAATTACCTATCTGGATGCCAAATTTGAAGTTTCTATATCATCTGGAACTGGATAAAATCTTTTATGACTATACCTTAATCAGTGCTAAAATGACGATTTTAGAACGTTAATATCTAAATAACCGTTTGAGGTATGTTTATGAAATTTGGAGCACATATTGATATCGAATATTGTATCATCTAGACGTAATGAACTATAGGCGGTTTTCATCGTACTGACGTAGCGTGAGCGTCGTGCGAGGCTCGCCGGCCAAGGCTGGTCACTGTCAATTCACTGTGAAATCCTGCAATTGATTAAAACCCCATAGAATATTTTTTAAGAACTTAACATTTGTTGTTTTCTTATAACTTAACATAACATACTAAATCTTCAGTCAGATTTTACTTAACTAGTTCTCATATACGATTTTTTTAAAGTACGTACTAAAATAGTAATTTAAGAGCCTTATTTTCGATGGGTGCCTACTATCTATCAGCAAACTAAATTAACGAAGAATAAAACAACAGCTTTAGAATGTACGACGATTTAAGAAGTGCAAATAACTCGTATGCGAAAACTAGCCAAGTAAGATCTGAATCTTTAATACGTTATGTTAGTTATAAGCAAACAACAAATGTTAAGTTCTTACAAAATATTCTATGGAGCTTTATTCAATTGCAAGACTGATTATTGAACTTGGCACCCATTTACATCTCACTTCTTTTGTTGTGGACGTCAATAATTAAAGCCTTCAAGCCATATATTATAGTATCGAACTTGGCTTTTATTTTACATTTATGTTTTTAATGGGATTTCATTACTTTTTGTACTGGAATGATTAGTTATCATACTAAAGTCAAAGTACTTTATTTATAAATGTACAATTTACACGTAAATTAATGAAAAATAAGAACAAAAGAAAGAGCATGCAATTTGTATGCATTTTCAAAGTTTGAAATAACTACTTTACTGTACTATTATAACTATTGTACAAAAAACTGTTATACATTATATGAGTATAATATGTTTTTATTACAATAATTGTGCTAACACATGTCAAAGTTTTTCTTTACATTTTCATAGGAACTTTGCCATCACTCTCTAAAACTACGCTGTAACTATAAAAAGCTTGATCGATAAGCCAGCACTTTAATCTATTTTTGAAGCTGCCTAGTCTTGGGGCGGATACAACTACTTTGGGAAAAGAGTTATAAACTTCCGGCCCCATAATGTGAGTTAACTTCCGTGACCTCGTGAGAGAGTGTGGTATAGCATCCAACTTGTCCGCGTTGCGTATGTTGCGAAAATGTCTCTCTCCTCGCGTATTGTACGATTCTAGATTATTACTGGGACACACAGTCCCCTGGTAAACCAGGTAACGTAAGTATGCCAAGCTCTTTGAAATATGTACTGACGGATGTGCATTGCGATACGCCAACTATGGCACGTTCGGCACGTTTTTGGGTGCGGAAACTAAAATGAAAGAAAATGAAACTACAATTTTTACTAATATGAAACTTTAGATGTTTAGGTGTCTGGTGTTGATGTTAGGTGTCAGCTATATGATGAAGTTTCGGTTAGATTACAGTCAGAAATAGTACATAGATAAGCAGCTCACTAAATGTTCCCACTACTGAAACTCGAGCCCTCTTCTCACAATGATGGAATCAAGGTCTTCATACAGCGCATTGGCACAACTGGTCCAAAGTGGGTTGGTAGATGACACAAGACCTTGAAATATTATGGGTACTTATAGGTTTTCGCACTATATTTTACTTCACCTTATTTTAAGTAAGCGGTATTACGCATGTGACTGAGAAAACAGTGGTGCACGTGTTCAAACCAAGGGCTCCGGATCGGCCGTCATCATTCTGCCGACTAGACCAGCCTTAACGTTAGCTTAGCTGTAGAATAGCGCAGAGGCTCTTTTTATTGCTGGATAATTAAAGGAACAGGAACTACGCAGGTAAAATAACGGAGCACTGTAGTAAGTAATATAATCTTACACTTTCGATTTTACGGCTGATATAGATAGATACGGCTGATCTAACCAGGCGAATGGTGACTGCCGATTCAGAGCCCCAGGTTCAGATTCCACGCGCACCACTGTCTTTTCGAAGTCATGTGCGTAATGCCTCTAACTTAAAAACGGTGAAGGAAAACATCGTGAGGAAACCGAGATGTACCAATTGTCTATCGAAGTCATGTATCATCCATCGACCCGCACTGGGCCAGCGCCTAGGATTAAGATGGAAGTTCCCAACCATTGAATATAAAACCATGAAACTCTGTATATAGACACTTGACACGAAGCAAACGAATGTTGGTTCTAGCAATTTTGTAATTTCGAAATGTACGGGGCTGAAATTGGGGATGAATGTCAACATGGAAGATACCAACGGTTGAAGATAAAACCATGAAACTCTGTATATAGACACTTGACACGAAGCAAACGAATGTTTGTTCTATCAATTTCGTAATTTCGAACTGTACGGGGGTAAAATTGGGGTTGAAATGGGAGTTGAATGTCAATATGAAAGTTCCCAACCGTTGAAGATGAAACCATGAAACTCTGTGTATAGGCACTTGACACGAAGCAAACGAATGTTTGTTCTAGCAATTTTGTAATTTCGAACTGTAGTTCTATGATGTTGGGGATGAAATTGGAGTTGAAATGGGGGCCGTATGTATCTTGCACTTTCAGATCTAAACAACTGAAGCGATTCTGATATAATTGTGTATAACTGTTTTATTTTAAGCTGTTTTTAGTCATCTTAAATGTGTCTGGGTAAACAAATAGGTACTGCCTGAGTTACCTTAGTATTTGTTTCGCGCGGGCGAAGTCGCGGGTAACAGCTAGTACACTGTCATAGACACTGTCTGTCTGTTACGCTTTAACGCCTAAAACACTGAATGATTTTGATGAAATTGTACAAAAATGTTCTAATATAAACTGATTTTAGTAAATGTAAATGTGTATGGGTGTACAAATACAGTTACATAAATATATACCTATTTCGCGTGGACGAAGGCGCGGGTAAAAGCTAGTCAGTGATAAAAATGATGATTTTAGAACGTTAATATCTAAATAACCGTTTGAGGTGTGTTTATGAAATTTGGAGCACATATTGATATCCTGCAAGTGTCAATGTGTGAGCAATTTCACAAGATAATGTGCAATAATTTTTAAGTTATGAGGAGGACAAAAAAGTAGCTCCATATTATGGTTCGTGTAATATTACACATGGTGTGGCTCACCAGGTTTCTTGAATGAACTTGGCTGGCCACACTGCCGTGTATCTAGATACGATTATTTAAACGGCAATATGATTAGAATAAATAATATAAGTATTTATAAATAAATATTTATTTATATAGATTTGCTAATATATTTTTTTTAAAATAAAGAGTGACGAGATGAGCAGGACATGTGCTTGATGTTGATGGTAAGCAACATGCCTGCCACATAACAGCACAATAAATACAATCTTGAATTAGGTAACATTATATTTATGTGTGAAAAATATGTACCTATGTATAAAATGTATATTTGTAAGTATGTAGGTATGTTATGTTGCATGAATGTCCACATTTATGAGTATGAATGCTTGGATGTTTGTTGCTCAATCACGTCCTAATTTATGAACGGATCGGGCTCAAATTCGGGACACAGATAGATTATTGTTTTATCCCGAAAAACAACGGGAATGGGAACTACGCGGGTAACACCGCGGGGCGCTGCTAGTTATCTATAATTCGCAAATCGCAATCTCTGCAACGGAACTTTGGCAATGCGACAAAATAGGTAGGTATAGCTTTTTTCTTTAAATAAAGAGTGACGAGACGAGCAGGACATGTGCTTGATGGTCAGCAACATGCCTGCCACATAACAGCACAGTGACACGCAGCTATTGGAACATGAAGAGACCAAATCATTACCTAGCACTGCACTGCGCTCGTCACCCAGTGATCTAAGTTGTTATATCTCTAAGCCCTGTAATTTCTCTGGAAACATTGCCCTTCAAACCGGAACACAGTAATGTTTGCACATTACTGCTTACTTAGCTCGCATCAGCGAGCGATTGACCCACGTCGATTCAAACAAACTTGAACATCTGGATTATCTGTAGACCTTCATTGATCTATGGATTATTTAGGTGTGCAAAGTATAAGTAGTTAGGTACCTATGTAGCGTAATGAAGTTCTCATTGTATTTTAGTTTTGTTAAAATAAAGTCTGCCTGTTTTAACAAACTCAACATATTACAAAAAAGACGGCGGTATCGAGACGCGAACTGGCGTTCACGCAGTTTCATACCACAAGACCTCTAACCACAACACCAGAGAGTCTTATACCTGTGCACCGAAAATAAAAATCACTGTCCATGTTTTCAATTGCAGTATAAAATCCAACTAAAAAATATGGATAAAAATAAAATAAGTGGTCTCATCTCTCATCATTGATAAAATTAATTCCACTTGATAAGAAAGCAAAAATACGAGTAAATTGATTGAACTGTAATTTTACTTCTTTGTTAATATTTCAAATATTACATACGGCAAACGATTTCGATAATACAGACCTATGTTTATGACGTACCAAACAAAAAAAACATCAAAATCGATTCACAATTGGCGGAGCTAGCGCGTATAAGATCCATAAAAAACATATAACCGTACCGAGGACCTCATCTTTCTTTGAAGTAGGTTAAATACATATTTTATAGTCTCGGTCAAACACAAAATTTATTAAAAACTGCAAAAATAAATCACCCTAGCTGGGACACGAGTCTGAAGCTTTACGTTATTATACCTAGACGCTTAACGAATAGGCTAATAAGTGTTACATCTGCATGGCCAAATTAACAATCAGTAACTGTAGTTTGAAATTTCGTTTGATGTGTAATAGAGATATTAGAACTGTTTTATCGACAGTTCGTTTTCTATTCGTAATTTTCTAGTCGGGGACCGCATTCACGCCGGCCATACGTCTGTCGTCCTTGACGGCGCTGGACATACTAACCGTCCATAGCGAATACATAAATAATTATTTTTTCAGATGAAAATCAAGATATATGAAATATTTTTCTACCAACACATCAATTTAGATGAGGTGCATCACCTGTATTTATTTCATAATGATAAACTAGTGAATAACAGTGTAGTAGATGTGTGAGTTTTTTTTAGAGACTTTTTCGCGATTTTTTTCTATCGAGAATTTTTTTCTCAATTGTGTTTTGTAGCCAAGCACAACATCAGAAATATAGTCAAAAATGACATATATTTTATTCAGTGCGATTTGTTTAACAGATTTCCCAGTCCAGGCATTCAAAGAAGTCGAATTAGCATCATTCCTCCTCTTAAGCGTCAAAGGTGGAACCTCGATGAGGTTTCAATCGGTAGGGGCACCATCTCCGTCCGTGGTTTAGAGTCTGACATAAACCAAGCGTCTCCCCTAGGCAGAAAGATTTGCGTAAATGCATTTCCTTCACATTAAAAAAATAAATAAAATGATGGACAGGATATAACATAGAGAAAATTTAATATGCTATGTGTTGTTATTTTCAATCAAAAAGTTCTGTTCTTCATACGAGTGGTTTTCTCGTGGTGGCGGTAACGCTACCGCCAGCTTGTCCCAGAAGAGGGCTTCGCCCCAGCGCAGGTAGGTGCGCGTGGCTATGTAGCCGCTCAACTGTTCCTCCATCCGCAGCTCTCGCGGGTCTTCCAGCAGCACGACCACAAGCCGTGGACGCTCGTCCAACATGGCCGCCAAGTGCGCTTCCCGGAACTCAGCCCGCGCCCACTTACTCGCCAGGAAGTGGCGCGACACAAGCGCTACAGTACGCCGCGAGTCCTGGACTGACTCCACGATCTGTGTCAGGATCATCTCGCCCGGCGTCCAGTCGCGCACGTGCACACACAGCCGGTAACGAGGTTCCAAACGAGTCATCACCGCCCGCGCTACTGCACTGTCCCTGTGTGAGAACGTGAGGAACGCGTCGAAGCGACGGTCGTCATTCTCCTCGGCACGCCTTGTCCAGCCCCAGCGGTGCAGCACGGCGCGTGCGAAGAACCGCCGCTGCCGAGACCAGAAGAAGCTCACGGTAGCTGCGCCGAGGACGAGCGCCGATACGAGACAGACGATCACAAGCACGAGCCAAGCGGCGAGAGGTACGCCAGACGAGCAGTCCATAGTAAAAGCAGCGAACAGCATCCTACCGTCACTGCAGGAAGTTTCGTTAAAATCTGACAGATAAGGACTGCGAGTTTGCAGAGCACGTAGTAGCGGCATTATACGACACGAGCAGTTTATCTGATTCCCGGCAAGACGCAGGATGCCCTTGACATTATCCAGTCTCTTCGCAGTTTCGTCATCCATTACTTGGAGGGGGTTGTTCCTGAGGTCGAGTCTCTGAAATAAAATACAACATGAGATCTACCAGATTTGTATAAGTACTAGTAGCTCGAAAAAACAACAGCGTTTCATAACTGACATTCCAGAAAGTCGAACTAAGAGATGGTCTTGTAGACCCCACAAGTTTCTCCGGCATAGTTTGGGGTTTTAGTCGATAAGGTCATCACTTTTAATAATGTCGAGCCCGACATACCCTGGCGTGTTCCTGCACGGCGGAAATGGATAAATGCATTTTCGTAACAAAAAGTATCTCAGAGAGATCTCTGTCCGTTTTCGTAATAAGAAACGGATCCCCAATGCCTGATTGGAAATAACTAATCAGGCACACTAACAGTGTAATATCGTACTTATAGATAAAGGTGAGATACAGTAAGATACGTATTCTCAAAACTCATAAAGTTTACATTTATGGACCATAATCTTATTTGGCAAATATGTAAGACAAATTTCACTCATTCAAATACTACGAGTAGCTAAGATCAAAGAAACAATAGCACACTACGAGGGTCAAACTGAAAGTTCTTAGAACTGGCCACTTATAAACAATATAATAAAAAAATAATTCTATAATTTGAAAATAGAACTCTATGCCAATATTACTGAGTATATACTTCATTCCTTTGTCATTTGTTTTACGATTTGGCGGCAAATTGAAAATTGTCTGTGTCACGTCAACATGAATTTAACACGAGAAAATTTTCGTGCAATGATTTTTTATGACTTTCGATGTCATTTAAGTCAACAAGAAAGTTATGATAGACTACGATTGGCCTTTCACGATGAAGCCCCATCTCGTGCAACTGTTTACAACTGGTTTAATGAGTTTAAACGTGGTCGCACTAATCTCACTGATGATTTACGTGAGGGACGGCCTTCTACGGCGACGACTGAAGATAACATCTGTGTTGTGCGGCGTATGATAGAGACTGACAAAAGAGTGACCTATCAGCAGATTCGGACAAGCTTAGGCATCGGTATGAGTCAAGTGCACAAAATCCTACACGAACATTTAGCGGTCAGGAAGCTTTGCGCCCGGTGGATACCTCATAATTTGACTGGGGCTCAAAAACTCCATCGTGTGGATTGGTGCCGTAAAATGATTGAAAGATTTAACGGAGGTGACTCAAATGCTGTGTTCGACATACTAACAGGTGACGAAAGCTGGATTTACTGTTATGATCCTGAAACCAAAAGACAATCTGCTCAGTGGGTGTTTCCTTTCGAGGAGTTGCCAACTAAAGTGAAGAGGGATCGAAGTGCGGGGAAAAAAATGGTGGCCTCGTTCTTTGGAAGGATAGGTCATTTCGCAACAATTGTGTTAGAGGATCAAAAAACAGTTTCTGCAGAATGGTACACTACCAATTGTTTGCCACTTGTCTTGGAAAAAGTTCGAGAGAAACGACCTCGCAGTAGGATCCTCCTTCACCACGACAACGCCTCATCGCACACCGCCAAGCGAACGATCGACTATTTGGCGACATCAAACGTTGAATTACTGGGTCACCCGCCGTATAGCCCCGACCACGCGCCTTGTGATTTTTATTTATTTTCAAAAATTAAAGAAAAACTTAAAGGAAAGCGGTTTATGAATGCTGAAGAAGCGGTGGCTGCGTATCGCGATGCCATTGAAGAGACCCCTAAGGACGAGTGGGCAAAGTGCTTTTCCCAGTGGTTCCATCGCATGCAGCGGTGTATTGACGTGAATGGACAATATATTTTGAAAAGATATAATAAAACTAATAACTGGCTAATGTAATCAGTTTTTGATTTTCTAAGAACTTTCAGTTTGACCCTCGTATTATCTCTCAGAACAAGATTCAAATCTCCACAGAAAAATCACAATACATTCAACAGCGTCCTTGTCTCACCGAATAAACTAAGTTTATAAAAGAAAATACTAACTCTGATATCGTGTTGAAGGTCTTGTTCCAGCACCTCTGTAATGTTGTTATCTGCTAAATACAAGTCGTAAATGAATGACGAGTTATGTGGTAGGCTTGGAAAACTTGATAAGGAGATATTCTCGCAACGCGCGCGTATAATCCATCGCTCCTGAATCGGGTCTTCAACCTGACGAGACGCACAGGAGCATCCGGCAGGCAACGCTACCGCTGCGCACTGTTCACTTCGCTGGCACCAGTATACTCCAAACGGCATCTTACAAGGCTCCAAACTATCAGTACAAGTACTCTCTACTATGAACTTAATCTGAGGCGGCCGCAGGGCACGCTGGGTCCAGTGAGATCCACACAAAAAGTCCAGTAAAGGTGAGTTATTAACGTACACAGTGACATTCTTTTTGAAGTCACGTGCTGCGAAGAATTGCTCGCGAATCGAGTAAGTAAACTTCATGTGTATGTCCCGTAAGTCAACCGTCACGTGACCAATCCCTTTGAACTGCAGATCTTGCAACTGTAAATGAAAACGATGAGATACAGAATTCTAAAAATGTTGTTAGTCCGCGATAGACTACTAAACTGATTTTAATCAAATTTGCATAATATTGTGTGCAGTTTGATAAATTTTGAGAGAAAGAATAGTTTTATTTTTCTATTAATAATCTTTATATTCCAATATCGAAGCCAAAACTGGGCTCTAGTAGTAATATAATTAGTAGCAAAAATCGGCGTACTTGACAGAGCGGCGCGGCGTTACAAAGTTTGGTATCAACAGTTTGTTCAAACATATATATAAATAAAAAAAAATCTTTGAAATGTATGTACTACGCTTCAAACTTTCGAATGATCCCACCAAATTGGACGATTATTTGTTTTATGTTATTCGTTATTATCACGAAAAGGTTTTTGTATAAAATAAAAATTAGGAAAAGTGTATCGGGTTGAAATTTGGACAAACTACTTGTTATCGCTAGAAAATGATAGGAACGGGAACTATGCGGGTAAACCCGTGGGATGCTGCTAGTGAGTAATAATTAAGTAAGTTCAGACTTTCTACTTGACGATAAATGAGTTAAGAAGCGAAAACATCGTGAAGAAATCGCGTTACAAGTTACAAGAATCTGTCGAGGTCACGTCTCCTCCGCCAACCCATACTGGGCCAGTATGTTGGATGGCTCTGAGACCCAGCTGTAGAAACGTTTAGTGAACTATGGATACTTCTTTCATTATCTACTGGCATCTGCCTGCGATTTCACCTGCTTCCATTTTAATGTTTATCAGATAAAAAGACCGATGAACTAGCAAATTTGCGGCGATGATAATAAAGACTTTTATTAAAGAAGAAGTCACGCCTCTGGATTGAATCCAGATTTGTCTACGGCAGATACTTTTGTTTTATTTTTTTAATTTGAATTTTACAGCTTTTTGTTTTCTTTTTATTACATGAATCTTGGATTGGAGAAGAAAAGGAAATAGGGGAGAGTAGGGAACATTTTCTTGCTAATTCTAGGACTATTTTATTTTCTGAGTCGCCTTCTCCCGGCTCAGCGCCGGCTGATACTCAACCGAACTAACCCAAAGTTACGAACAGTACTCCATACAATACTCACCGAGAAACGAGAAAGTTGCGAGCCTCTCAGATCCAGCCGCTGAAGCCTTGGCATGTCCTCGAGCCAGTCTCGGCAAATCCGTCTCACGCCGGTCCTAGACAATACCAGAGTAGTCAACTGACTCAGATTTCTTAGTGGAGAATAGCCTGAAAACAAAGACATTAAACAAGCTTCCTTAAAAAAAATACAAACTTTTTTATTATTTGTTTATAAAAAGAACTAAAGAGTTAATGGCTATCTTCCAGCTTCATCATCAGACCTTAATTACCATCTAGCAGGACTCGTTAAGAAGAATCAAACGAGCAAAACTCGATGGCGTTACGTCGTTTCATTATAGAGTTCCTATAACCTTCCAGCTGCATCATCAGACCCAACCAGGGTCCAATTGAAAAATAAACTACTTGTCAATACGAATAAAATGAGCCCAAACGCGACAAGGTTGTGACGCTTTATTGCAAAGTTCCTTTGGCCACCTTTCAGCTCCATCACCAGATCAGCATCATGTTATCATAATGTTTAATGGTCCAGCTTTTTACACATCTACAAAATTTTAACTCAATCGGTAACGGGAAAGAGGATCAAATTTAATTTGCAAGATTTGATGACAAACATCGTGAGGGGCAATGATATTTGAAACTAAGGATTTCACTTCGTCATTAATCAAATGTGTGACTTATTCGATGCCGAGTCAGAAAGAGCTATTCAAAATGGAAAAATTCTAAATTCTAAAGAAAGTATAGAAGAGCACTGAGATAAATCTCTAAAGAAAGAATATGCACTACATGAAGATTTACGATCACAAATTTAGCAAAAAACTACGTATTAAGAAGATAAATATTTTGATTGAGTACTAAAATAGGAAATTACTACATTTAAAACTTCCCTGGCCATTGATAGCGAAAACATGAGTAAGATGAAAAAGAAATTAAGAGCATGGTACAGACTTAATATGTGGTACGGAGTAACATCTCATCCTTAGCTCATCAGCTGAGAAACTTGTCAGTCTGAGGGAAGTATCAGTTAGTTGACGTTTTTTTTTGACGTAGCAACATTTTACACACGGTTGCAGCATCAGCTATAAGCAGTCCACAAGTAGCGGCTGCATTTAATAATCCAACGTTCATAGCATTCACATCTTTTATTGAAATAAACTTACTGCCGTTACAACTCTACGATCTCGGAGAAGTTCAATCTAAAGGCCGATTTAAACTGAACGAGCATAGAGCTAGAGCTGGAACAAGAGCATTCTTTCTCGATCTTTTAGTGTAAACGAAAGATCGTTCTTAACGTTTTCCATATTATATATTCCATAGAATCTTTGCGCACGCAAACAAAACAACGAAAGAATGCTCTACGTTTGTTTACACCAAATGAATTTGATACAGTGGGGATAGAATGAGCATTCGCTCGTCTGATGTAAATCGGCCTTTAGGGTATTATTTTTCCTCCTCTCCAAGTTCACGATTTTACACATAACTTTAGATAGATTAGTCCTTTTGTGTATTAGACTATTGTAATGGATTGCTTTAGATATTTTCAAAGTTGATTCATATTGCCTGTTGCGATCGTGAAACATAGCTATTTTTTTATCCTTGGTCATGAACTTGGGGGGGGGGGGCATGGCCTGGGTCCAGTACCTAGGTGGATCACTAATTAAAAAACATGAATCTACTCATCGCACAGTTTTGTGACTTGACCACGACTATGGGACCCCCCCCCCCCTCTCCCCGTGGAGCCATGCTGGATCCGCCCTTGGCTGAGCTAGCGTTGAGTGTGAGCAAGAGTTCACTCTGCTTTAGGAATCCCCGAATCCCAGCTGTGGGAATACTTAGTGTAATAATAACTATTTATATTGAAAAAACTTACCGTCTGGCCCACAAATGGCATCGAAACCAGGATTCCTACTGAGGATCAGCTTTGTGAGATTTACCAGGGGTTTCAGTACATCAACCACATCAAGTCGGAAGTCATTCCCGGACAGATCCAGCTTACGTATCTGACGCGAATTAGCAAACAGGTTTCTGGAACAATTTACTCATATATCCATATGAGATGGTAGTGATAGTGATTATCACAGCTTTGCCAGTTATTCTACCGCCAAGCAGTAATGTGAAAACATCATTGTGGTCCGGTTTGAAGGGCAATGTTTCCAGTGAAATTACAGGGCATAGCGATAAAACATCTTATTTCATACTCATACTCATACTCTTTTATTGATAACGAGTAGTTACATGTCATATTAAAGATATTTAAATTAATACAACTATATGTCAATAGGATATACAAGTTACATGTCAATTTAAAATTCCACAACAATACTTAAAAACAAATTACGCTAAATTAAATTCGTACAATACAAACCAAATCACGTTAAATGCAATGAATCATACATTTAAAATCAAATTACATTAAACAAAAATCACACAGTGAAAATCAAATCACAACAACCTAAAATCATACAATAAGAATCAAATTATTAATACAATTAGAATCAAATTACTTACGTCAAATTTAAGTCATACAGTAAAAAACAATTACATTAAACAATAAAATCAATCTGCATTAAATAAAAATCAAATAATATTACAATTACAATTCTAAAACTAGTCGATGCTTCGATAGTCAGTATATTATTTTACATTATCTGGGTATCAGTTCCCCAATGCTGTAAAAACTTTTCTCCACGAGCCACTTTTCTTTAGGTGACGAGCGTAGTTTAGTGCTAAATGGACTCTTCATGTTCCAATAGCTGCGTATCACTGTGTTCTTATGAGCAGTTATGTTGCTTACCAGCAGACATGTCCTGCTCGTCTTGTCACTCTAAACTCGTTCTCTCTCTCTCTCTTTCTGGCTATATTTCCTACATAGTGGTGGGGTCAGCTGTCATCTGTAAACTGTAAAAAAAAATTGTATATTTACCTTGGAAGCGCTTGTAAATGATTATCCGCTAATTGGAGAGACTGCAAGTTTGGTGAAAACGCTAAAAGTCCAACGGGAACCATCTTAAGGTCAAGCGAAGAGAAATAGAGATTGCTCAGTGCACTTGCACCAAATAACAATTTCGGTGTTAGCGTAATCTTCTTCGCTTGTAAAATACGTAGGTGTTCCAAACGTGAGCAGTTCGCTACCCAGTAGTCCGGTAGAGATTGGACTGCTGCGTCAGATACGTGGAGCTTCCGTAGCGCCTCGCAATTTGATAACAGCTCCGGTTCAAGGTCTCTCCAGCCTTTAACAAAAAGCGTCTCCAGACCAGACGACACAGGTAATTTTCTTCTAGCGTTGAAGTCACTTCTAGCATAATGTACTTTGAGATTTCGAACTGACGATGGTATGGTCACTCCAATAGGCAGAATTACATTACGTAACAATATTAATGTTGTAAGGTTCTGTAGCGGAGCGAGAAAATCCCGTTCAGGTGTCATGGGAGCAACCACGTCAATAGATAATTTCTGTAGCTGCTCAAGACCTCGGAAGTGGGAAGCAGCGAGGGATGGCGCACGTGGCAGCCTTCCAAGCTCAAGTTCACTGAATGAGTCATCATAGAAGAATTCACAAAGAAAGTTTGAATAGAGTTTACAGAGTGAGTCTTGATCTTCTTTCTTGTAGTGTAGCGCCACGTTGAGAGCAGTGAGTACAGCGTGGAGAGAACTTGTGACCGGTAATGGACAGCGTGTCAGCTGCAGCTTTGACACGTTCCACGTTGAGAGGGCGCGAGGCAGCGCGGCAGACTCCAACACCCTGGATCCTTGGCAATCTACCTCAAAGTTGTCGCGGTCATAACTCATATATATTTCTTTATCTGAAAGATAAACAGACTTTAAACAGAACCTTTTTGAAGTGAAAACTTTATTTGGCGCACTACAGACGGATTTTTCGTGGGCTGTAAATAGACCTCAAGCATCACGCTCGGGAATGAAAGATATCTTCCGATAAACGTGGGACGCCACGCCCTCCGGTTTCACCCGCGTAGTTTCCAAAGTGAGCTATCAAATTCTGAGTTATATAAGGTTTCACTTCTATCGGCAGTTCCTATGAACCAAATTTACATTTTCGATGTGACAACATTTCTATCGATATTTAGTGTACCGAAACCATACATGTGACTGTGTGAATCGTGACTATTTGTACAGACAATATTTTAGACGTTTAGGTTACGAATTACGTGCTATCTATAGATTTCTCAAGAAAAAATCTTCGTCTTCTTCATTCTGAGCATCTTCAAATTGTTAACCAATTGCGTCTCTTTGAGTAGCGCGAGTGGTTTACAACCACCAATCTGCTTGACCCCTAGAATCACTAGCGGCGAGGTATGTTGCGGTTCCACTTATTTTGGTTGTCGACAACGAATAGCGATAGGTAATATGTATAAACGTTCGGTGTTCACCGCTTCCTACAATCGACTAAAACAGAAAGAGTGAGTTCGCTCTTCCCAACGATAACATAATTCCGTGCGCCCGAAGTTTGGGAGGACACATCCAGTACCTGGGTGACCGAGCTTTGCTCGGTTTACTGACACTGAGTATACTTAAATTTTCTCAAAAAGAAGAAGAAACTTAAAAAAAAGAGGATCCGTCTGAATTTGAACCCGGGTCTACTAATTCATAACCGCCCAACTTCCCACCTGAGCTATTTACCACTGACGAGCCACGCGGCGAAATTTACCTTCGTACTCTAATGTCTAATGGTACAGTTTTTCGTTGCCTAAAGACGCGCAATAAATGACGTTTTTAAAAAATTAAACCTAGCTAGATCGATTTATCGTCCCCGAAACCCCCTGTATACATAATTCCATGAAAATCGTTCTTGGCGTTTCCGAGATTCAGATTCTATATATAAGAATTGCTCGTTAAAGGTATAAAATAAGCTACATTTTAACTGACTTCAAAACAGGAGGAGATTCTCAACTCGATTGTATAATAAATATATTGTTTTATGTATGTTATGCGACAGCCCCGCCAATTGTGAACAATTTTCTTTTATCGATGAAGTGGTTTTCAAATATTGTTTCACATATAGAGTGGCGAGACGAGCAGGACATGTCCTGATGGTAAGCAACATACCTGCCACATAGCAGCACAGTGACTCGCAGCTATTAGAACATGAAGAGTCCAAATCATTACCTAGCACTGCACTGCGCTCGTCGCCCAGAGATTTAAGATATTATACCACTAAGCCCTGAAATTTCTCTGGAAACATTGCCCTTCAAACCGGAACACAGTTATGTTTGCACATTACTGCTTGGTGGCAGAATTACTGGCAAAGGTGTGGTACTTCCCCAGGCGGACTCTGCCAAGGGTCTTACCACTACAAAATATGACCAAATAAATATTTTTCAAATAAAACTGACGGGCACTACTAGTTCTATTATTCACACTATTATAATAGTGTGAATAATAATAATAAATTATAAAAAATGTGCGGAAGTTTGGGAGTTTGTTACTCAATCATAACGTAGTTAAAATGTGGAACAGCAATTGCATGCAGTCATCAATTTTGATTGCTAATTTTTTATCACAGGCTCTTGTTGAATGAATTGAAATCTATACTAAGCTAGCGACGAGGTATGTTGCGGTGCTACTCATTTTGGTTGTTGACGACGAACAGCGATAGGTATAAACATCCGGCATTCACCGCTTACTATAATCGAATCAGTGAGCTCACTCTTCCCAACGATAGCATAATTCCGTCCGCCTGAAGCTTGGGATCCATTGGTTATTTATCGATATCGATGATAAATATTATGTTTGAGGTAATATGCAACAATAACATCTTATATATAGCATTCTCGTCTTAAATTATAAAATTCTCGTGTCACAGTGTTTGTTTCCTTACTCCTCCGAAACGGCTTTACTGATTTTTACCAAATTTTATAGGCATATTCAGTAGCTCTGAGAATCGGCTACTAGCTATTTTTCATACCCCTAAGTGACAAGGGTTGTTCACCCCAATTTTTTTTTTAATTTTCGGACAATTTCTTTTGTTTTTATTTTTTTATAATGTGGCGTTAAAAAATACATACAGCCCTAAATTTTTACCTTTTTATCTACCAACCCCTATTTTTTAATAGGCATTTTAGTAATTTAATCATTTTTCATCCCGCTCGATAACTAATCAATTATAGTCTTTTTTGTCATCATGTAATAGTTTGCCATATAAATTATAACATCATGTAATAATTTATATGGCAAAACAACGTTTGCGGGGTCAGCTAGTAATGTTATAAATGTAAAAAATAGTGATGTGCGTACCTTCCACTTTAAACTGAAGGAACGGGTCCACTCCGGGGATAGATATTAGTTTTACAAACTGACAGCGCGGATGTTGACAGCTCAGTGACGGCCCTGCCGCTGTCTCGGCCCGCGCTGACACTGTAAGGGTATCCGGGGGTCAAGGGTTGAGACTCAATTGGTGAAAATTGGATTCCCAAACCTTCCCGGAAAAAAAGTTAAGTTTAAGTATAAAATAAAAAAAGGTAGACTTTTCCAAGCGTTTATTTGCCTAAACAAATTTACAAGTTTCCCATAATAAGGGTAAAAGGTTACAAGGTTAAAAAGGGTCAGGGGTTGACCGTTGAGTCGCTGTTACCTAGATGTATAGAAGGAATTATAGGAATTCCATCAACCTCTTTGAGTCAAAACAAACTCAGATTCTACCGTACAGGGTTCCTGAGTAAGGTTCGGTAGATGGAAAATATAACCGGTAGAAGTGAGGGGTTAGCCCCCGGGCAAACTCTCCCGGTTAGGTTTTAGAGTTAATTAGAAAATCACCACCTCACCATACTCCTGGAACCGGTAGGGTTAAAAATGAAAAGCTACCATTGACAAAACTAATGGCCAATATGCCTTCTATAGGGTGGTATAAGACCGTGGAATTTATAACTATAAATCCAGTTGACTAAGTATGGTAAGTGACCAAACCACAAATTACAAGTACAAAGTCAGTTCCAACGCACTAAGAATAAACCGTTGAAATAACATTATTAGGTAATTGGTGTAAGACCAAGAAATTTATAACTATAATTATAGTAGACTCCGTAAGGTGAGTGACAAAATTACAAATTACAAGTACTAAAGGTTTATAATAGGATATCAACGAACATGTACCACATTCAAGTACGGAGGAAACAATCCGTCAGACTGTTATTCTACAGTAGTGGTAGGACTCTTGGCAGAGTCCGCCTGGGGAAGTACCACGCCTTTGTCTGTTATTCTACAGTAGTGGTAGGACTCTTGGCAGAGTCCGCCTGGGGAAGTACCACGCCTTTGTCTGTTATTCTACAGTAGTGGTAGGACTCTTGGCAGAGTTCGCCGGGGGAAGTACCACACCTTTGCCAGTTATTCTACAGTAGTGGTTAGTGGTTTCGATTTGCTATCATGTATTTAAATGACGCGACGTAATGATAGATTCTTATGAAATTTGGTGGAGTGTCTGAATTTAAATTGATTTTTATTAAATTAAATTGATTGATTTTAATTTTATCTTAGGGTTGGCTCATCGGATTGTGTCATAAATCCGTTAATCATTTTTGTTAAATATCATTTTTTTCTATATCACATTTTAAATTATTATACGTTACTTTCAGGTGTGCTCCTACAAGCAACGGTTACCAGTTATTTGCTGCACTGACTGTGATCTGGTCAAGGATGTAGAGTAAGTTTCCAAATGTAATACTAAGCCAGTAAGCCATCTCTATTTAATACTCTATACTTATAGTTTAGTTTTAATTGTGTGGTCTCTATTATAAACACCTTTATTTCTCTTGGGCTAAGAGATTAATTCTCTCATATATCTGTGTGACTAGCGCTGTGCGGTGCAAGGTGGCAATTCGGACTCTTCAAGATCAGATAGCTGCGTGTCGCTGTGCTGTGATGGGGAAGTGTGTTGCTTACCATCAGACGCATGTTGCTTCGTCTCGTAATGACACACCAGTCAGGAACAGGAGGAGTCAGGAAGATCCTTCAGATAATATCTAAAGAAGCAACGCAATTTGCGAAAATACATGCTTAAGAGAAGTCAGCTCAAAGCGGCCATAGGAGGCAAAGAGGCCATGGTCTATAACTCAGTTATATTCAATATTATCGTGACTTTGCCACTTGGGACGCATAGGCAATCTCCTTCCCCATACCGGGTCACCGCTTTACCCTATTCGCAAGATGCGTAGAACCGTGGTATGACGCGAATGATTTTTATCCATATTACTAAAAAAATGCATGACAAATATTTGCTGATTTGGCCCAATCTTATTATATTTTAGTGTTTGTGATTTAATTGTATAATTGATTGAATCATTGCGAACGGTCGTGTAGCCTTGCATTCTTTTCAAAGTAGAGAAAGAGTGAGTGCAATTTACGTTGAAAACAAAATGCCTGAAAAGGCAAAGCGGTCCGGGCAAAGTGGCCACTGTCCGCTTTGCCATAATTCCAATATCTGAGCATTTGATTTGATCTGTTTATATTATAGGTGAGGAGATTACGTAATCATAAACTGAAACCCCAAACTGTGGATTATGGACAATCAGCACTATTGATTAGATACACAATAACAAAATATAAAAAACTAACAAATTTTTATTAAAATCGACTCCAGACCTTCGTCACCTGATCTCGGTTAATCTGAAGAAGTAGGTACTCGTAAATGTCAAAGAATGCCCTGTTAATTAAAACAAAATAGTGCTGGCCGCTTTGCCCATTCCCTGTGGCCGCTTTAGGCGACCACTTGGGCAAAGCGGATTTTTGTCAACTTTTCAAAAAACTTAAATGGATTTTGTTAAAACGCACATTTGAGGATTCGGCTTACATGTTATGAAAATATAATTAACTCTTTATCCATTCATCAAAAACTCTGTGAGAATATCGTTTGTTTTGTCATATATTATTGAGATCAAAGTTAAGGTGTCCGCTTTGAGCTGACCTCCCCTAATTTTATTATTTACCAGCAGTGCCCTGTCTAGTCACCCGCGAGTTCCCGTTCCCGGAATAAAAACTCTATATTATGTTCTTCCACACTATTTGCTAACCGTCTTCCATATTTCAGCCCGATCCGTTCATACCTTACAACATCATTGAGCAACAAACACACAAATTGTATAATCTTTTGTAGTGGTAGGACTCTAAGCAGAGTCCGCCTGGGGAAGTACCACAACTTTGCTAGTTATTCCGCCAAGCAGTAATGTGCAACCATTACTGTGTTCCGGTTTGAAGGGCAATGTTTCCAGTGAAATTACAGTGAGTTAGAGATATAACATCTTAGATCTCTGGGTGACGAGCGCAGTGCAGTGATAGGTAATGAGTTGGACTCTTCATGTTCCAATAGATGCGTATCACTGTGCTGTTATGTGGCAGGCATGTTGCTTACCATCAGGCAAATGTCCTACTCGTCTCGTCACTCCTTATTTAAAAAAAAAACTAAACATCAATTCATTGACTTTCATAATAATCCTACTAGTATGATGTACCATCGTATGAAAAATATAGTTGACAACATGAGTCACGGGCAGTTTTACGTGCCACTTCCGTTATATATTTTTCTTACGGTTTTAGTCTCTCATTTTTTTTAGTTTTGTCGCGCAGCAATATACCTGTAAAGGAAAATGTGCTTGATAGTTTGTATTTCTTCTATTTTCAGTGAAATCGTTGTTGACCCGACAGTTGGATATCGCTACAGAAACGGATCGAAGTCATGGAACTGTGAGTATGTGTGACTGAAACACAGCCGGGCAGGAGACACGAGACCGCGACACGAGACGAGACCCCGACACGAGACCGCGACACGAGACCGCGACACGAGACCGCGACACGAGACCGCGACACGAGACCGCGACACGAGACCGCGACACGAGACCGCGACACTAGACCGCGACACGAGACCACGACACGAGACCGCGACACGAGGCCGCGACACGAGACCACTATACGAAACCGCGACAGGCACTTGACATTATGGAATGGTATTGGGGTCAGTTCGCGCCAAGACCGCGACAGGAGACCGAGACACGTGTCTCGTCTTCGTGCGAACCGCTACCTTTAGACAATATTATAACAAGACGATGTCGAGTCGATCACTAGCAGAGTCCCGATCGACAGTGATCGGCTCAACGGACGAAACGTGAAGAGGCATGAAGAAGATTTATTGAGACATGGAGAGTCCAAATTATTACTTAGCACTGCATGGCGCTCATCACCCAGAGATATTGGTGCTCATCACCCAGAGATTTTGTCAGCAACAATGATGTCTCAAAATTATAATATTATGGTGATTAGAAATACATAAGTTGCAATCGTGAAAAAAAAGCCCTAACTTTCTTATTTTTGAAGTTAAAACGTTTTTGGCGCAGCAAACTTAGATTTTCCCGTAGGCTGTGAGTAAGGTTGGTCCGTTACGTTGTGAGGTGAAAGGGTCAGTTGGGAGAATTCTAGATCACCGAATTTGCCCGAACGAGAAAAATGCAGTCAGCTACTGATCTCTTCAGTGCTGTATTGTAGTGTTTACTATTTTAATTTAAATAGAACTAAAACATATAAAACTACATACATAGATATTTCTAACTTTTTTCTCATTTGTTATAATAATACGATCCATAAAAATAATATATACCTAAAACAAAATTCAGATAATTACATTTTCACTTCTGTCTTGCGGTCCACACATTTTTTTTAGTCTTTGGCCGTATCACAGGCTCCAAGCAGTTTGCCATTTTGCATAATTTTGATTTTAAACTTGGCTCGTTATTGTATTCGCTCTGCGTAGTATAGGTAACGACACCGACAATCGTGAGTTCGGACGACAACGATATCGGCATGTGACACGATGTAACCAACAGCAGTCAATCACGTTACACCAGCATAAGTAACCGCGTGATTTAAAAAGTCTAATATATAAAAGAATATTCGAGGTAGTATTGTATTTATATATATAAAGTAACGGCTGGTCTGGTCGGGAAAATGGCGACAGCCGATCCTGTGACTCCAGGTTCTAATCCCACGCGCACCACTGTCTTTACGAGGTCGTGTGCGTAATGCCGATAACTGAAAATGGTGAAGGGAAACATCACGAGGAAACAGATTTGTTCCTAGAACTTTCCAAGGTCACATGCCATCCACCAACCCGCACTAGACCAGTGTGGTGGATTATGGCCTTGACTCTCTCCTTGCGAGAGAAACACTTAAGAGAGTACCAGCAGTGAGAACAATTAGTGGGCCGCTTTATACTTTGTATTGTATTTATCTTTCCCTCTAGCGGCGCCTCCCCGTGCCACTCCCCCTACCCTGCTTCACCCCTCACTGAGTCATCACCTGAATTCTCCGACGATATCGTGCAGTTATCGTTTTCGTCTAATGTGAAAACGCCCATTATCGTTTTCAGGGTGACAGCGGAGGCCCCTTAGTGACAGACAGCGGATGCATGCTTGACGTCACAGGAGTGACGTCATACGGCCGCGCTTGCGGGTTTCCGGGGCAGGCCGGCATGTACACACGAGTGCGGCCGTACGTGCCCTGGATCGAGAGTATAGTGTGGCCAGACCTTTAAATGGCATGTTTTCATCAGTAACTGTACTTCTATAATTAATACAAAAATGTATTGTACTTCTAATTAAGTACTAAAAAACACGTACTTATGTGATTTTTTTATTATTACATATTTACATACATTACGATACCACTAATTAAAATCAAAGGCAAAAAAATAAAAAACTAAAGTCTTAGTTATCAAAAAAATAGTCCTTAGATTTAGGCCAGTAAAAATAGAATTTAAATTTTTAATATATTTTTGATCCAAATTTCCTTTTTTATGTAAGAATCACTTCCTGAGCATAAAATCACAAAATAAATAAATTTTGGACAATTCACACACAACACCATCTGACCCCAAACTAAGCAAAGCTTGTATGCAGCAAAATGCTGACAGATTTAGGATGAGCTTCAAGCGCCATCTTCAATTAAAGTTTTTGGCCGATATCTCGGAAACTATGCACTGTAGGGGAAACACTATTGATATTTGTTATTGTAGAAAATAACATTTTGAATAAAAGGCATCTATCCTTTTTTAAAGATCAGTTAATATTCTACAACTTTTCGTTAATTATTTTTTCTAATGTTAATATGTTTTGAGTAACAAGAGGTTTAAATTCTATTATTCTGCCAAAAATATTATAAATTAATGAATTGTATTAAAATGAACAGTTGTTTTATTTATGGTGGGTTATTAGACGTTAAAAACTCTATTTTTTGGAAAGAAAGAAACGGATACTGAGTCTAATTAAGCCAACATTAGACGAGGCGAGAGTAAACATGTAAGCATGTTAAAGGAGCTTGAAACTTAACGGTGAATAGAATATAGCATACTAGCTGACCCCGCAAACGTTGTTTTGCCATATAAATTATTAATACAAATTTTAAAAATCTAACATTGGTAACCCTAAACTTTAATAATAAAAATTAATGTTTATTTTTATAAAACAATTTTAGATTTGCCATAAGCTCCGGGAAATTTTTATAGAAAGTCTTTTTTGTAAGAGTGAAAAACATTTACAAAAAAGACGATAATTGATCAGTTATCGAGCGGGATGAAAAATGATTAAATTACTAAAATGGCTATTAAAAAATAGGGGTTGGTGATAAAAGGGTAAAAATCTAGGGTTATATGTATTTTTAACGCCACATTTATAAAAAAATAAAAACAAAAATATATATAGGTGAACAACCCTTATCACTTCGGGGTATAAAAAATAGATAGTAGCCGATTCTCAGACCTATTGAATATGCATATTAAACTTGATGAAAATCAGTAAAGCCGTTTCGGAGGAGTAAGGTAACTAACACTGTGACACGAGAATTTTATATATAAGATTATCCGTATGTGAACCCTCACATAAACACACACACATATATAATAATATATTATAATCTGTTCATCGTTCAATTTCAAGCTCCTTTAACATGCTTACATGTTTACTCTCGCCTCGTCTAATGTTGGCTTAATTAGACTCAGTAACTGTTTCTTTCTTACAAAAACAGAATTTTCGTCGCCCACCGTAAATAAAACAATTGTTAATTTTAATACAATTCTTTAATTTATAATATACTAGCGGCCCATTCCGGCTGCGCTCGGATATTGTCATTTAAAGACTATTAATCGAAATAAAAACTATCCTATCTCTCAAGTTGGACCAGACTGTTCGCGGTGTGCCAATTTAATTTAAAATCGGTTAAGTAGTTTAGGAATCCATCGCGGACAAAGATCGTGACAGGAGATTTATATATATTAAGATTTGGCAGAATAGCCTAACTTAAATGCTTTATAAATCAAAATGTATGGGCGTTAGAAAAAAAAGTTTGATGCAAAAGTTGTAGAATATTAACTGGGTAGCGATTCTGAAACCATTCGGTTGCATCCGACACGGAATCTCATCTCTCGGTCTTTGTCTTATCTGTTTAGCATGACAAAGACCGAGAGATGAGATTCCGTGTCGGATGCAACCGAATGGTTTCAGAATCGCTACCCAGATCTTTAAAACAAGATAGACCTTTTATTCATTAATTTAATATATCAAGAGTTTTCGGTCGCGAAAGAAAATCCGGTTCATTAAATGGGCCATAAACCGTAAACGGTACGTTTCACAGAAAGGTTTTTTGGCAACAAAAGATGCAAAATTTTATTTTCTACAATAAGAATTTCAATAGTTTATGCCTTAAATTGCATAGTTTCCAAGATATCGGCCAAAAACTTGAATTCGAGATGGCGTTTGAAGCTCATCCTGTATCTGTCAGAATTTTGTGATTTTACGCTCTGTAAGTGATCTTAAATCTCATGAAAAAGGAAGTTTGGATCGGAAATTTATTGCAAAGTTGACCAAAAAAAACGTCTATTTTTACTGGTCTAATTGTCGCATATTCTTTTTAATCTGATTGCGGCGGAAATTGCATTCACGCGTACTCAGCAAACGCGCCGGTGCCGCCTACGCTGCGCAACTTGGTTTGTGCAAGACCGGTCCTGCGTTCCCACCTTAAGCATGGAACCTCGTAAAGGTGGACACCATGTCCGGCAGTGGCGTCGAGTCTGACATAACCCGAGCGTCTCCCGTAGGCAGAAGGACATGCACAAGTGCATTTTCTCCAAAAATGGTTATAAAGAATATTTAAGATTCCAAATGTTGTTCATTGTTCTCTTCAATCAAAAAGTTCTGTTCTTCAAAAGAGTAGTTTTCTCGTGGTGGCGGTAACGCTACCGCCAGCTTGTCCCAGAAGAGGGCTTCGCCCCAGCGCAGGTAGGTGCGCGTGGCTATGTAGCCGCTCAACTGTTCCTCCATCCGCAGCTCTCGCGGGTCTTCCAGCAGCACGACCACAAGCCGTGGACGCTCGTCCAACATGGCCGCCAAGTGCGCTTCCCGGAACTCAGCCCGCGCCCACTTACTCGCCAGGAAGTGGCGCGACACAAGCGCTACAGTACGCCGCGAGTCCTGGACTGACTCCACGATCTGTGTCAGGATCAGCTCGCCCGGCGTCCAGTCGCGCACGTGCACACACAGCCGGTAACGAGGTTCCAACCGAGTCATCACCGCCCACGCTACTGCTTTGTCCATGTGTGAGAACGTGAGGAACGCGTCGAAGCGACGGTCGTCTTTCTCCTCGGCACGCCTTGTCCAGCCCCAGCGGTGCAGCACGGCGCGTGCGAAGAACCGCCGCTGCCGAGACCAGAAGAAGTTAACGGTAGCTGCACCGAGTATGAGCGTCGAAACAAGACAGCCGATCACAAGCACGAGCCAAGCGGTGAGAGATACGCCAGACGAGCAGTCCGTAGTTAAAGCAGCAAACAGCGTCCTACCGTCACTGCAGGAAGCTTCATTTAGTTCGATCAGAGAAGGACTACGAGCTTGCAGAGCACGTAGTAGCGGCATGATACGACATGAGCAGTTTATTTGATTCCCGGCGAGACGCAGGATCCCTTTGACGTTGTCCAGTCTCTTCGCAGTTACGTCATCCATTATTTGGAGGGGGTTGTTCCTAAGATCGAGTGTCTGAAAGAAAATACAACACAATATCTACCAAGTCTATGGGATTAACAGAGAGATTAAAAAGCACTAGGCTATCGTGGTTTGGGCACCATAAGCGTAGGGATAAAGACCACATAACCAAAAGATGTTTGAATATGGATGTAGATAGATGCCATAAGAGAGGTCGACTAAAAAAAGCGTGGAAGGATTGTGTGAAAAACGACATGAGTAGAAAAGGAATAAGCTAAGATCTGACGAATGACAGAGATGAATGGAGGAAACGTACATGTTGTACCGACCCCAACTAAAGTGCAATAAGGGTAGGCCAATGATTATGATCTACCAAGTCTATTGGATTACTCGCAGCTTCAAAAAGTGATATTATATTATCATTATTGACTTTCCAAAAACTCGAACTAAGGGATCAATCTTAGAGTGCGAGGCTCTAAAACCTCCACGTGGTGCACCCTAGGTGTCATAGAACTACTAACTTCGGTGGCACCTTGTTTTGCGATGGCTAATCCTAGTCAGATAGGGGCTCGCGTAGAAGTTTGTTGACTCACGCGTTCAAGTAACGCCCCTGAAAAATTACTTGGCCGATAGTTCTATTTGATCGCGCCACAGTCCAAAGCTATTCCTGAAGAGCGCTTCGTATGCATGAGCTCTGGGACCTAATGTGGGGCTGCACGCCAGAGCTTTAAGCTTTAAATCAACTCCGATGCGGCCAAGTATAAAACCATGGTTGTCACTAGCCGTTGTCGTGAATGTGTACATCTTACTGCCGACCATCTTTATATCCGTGATGATCGACAATTAGAGGTCCTGTGAGAGGAACCCTCTCACTTATACGTGGAGGCAAAAGTGGACACGGGAGCAACCTCGAGGAGGGATGTTCTGGCTCGCACGTCGTCTTCACTTGGAAGATCTGAGCCTCAGACGTTTAGGGTCGTCCGGCACCCTACCTAGGGATAGACCCTTTCGAGAAGGTGATGCACTACTGATTTCTGGCACGTCACTTAAGCCAAATGCGGGAGTTACTACCCTGCGAGACAGATCCGCAAGGCTGGTGGCAGACACAGGGTTACAATTGAATGCGAGAGCGGTCCCACAACTCTGTCCTCAAGTAACGATGGAGACCGCAGTAGTGGTTTTAGTTGGTAGTGGCACGCACCTATCTCGAGCCTAATATACCCGCCGTATAGGGACATGGGGGACGATGAGTAAAGGCATTTTCCGCATACAAAAAAGAGATCTGCCTCCGTTTTCGTAATTAAAAGAAGCTTATGGAATTCGTTGCCGAAGGAATAAACCTTTTGGCATACCTTGTCAAGCTGCGATTCTAAAGTTTGGAATTTTTATTACGAAAGTGGATGACTCCACTCTTCTCTTTTCGTTAAATTTGTTGGAACATCAATCATGAAACAAAATTCCGTTTTGGAGCTACGATTTAGTCCAATAGAAAAAATGTTCATGTGATATTACATCATGCATATCAGCTACACACTAGCAGTCTAATAGCGTACCTTCGCTTCGGTGGGATAAGGGCATATTTCTATCTTCAAACTTATGTTATTTCCATTTATGCAGAGACGTGTTAAAAGGCTCATAGGCAATAACACTCTTGTGCGAAAAAGACTGCAAAGTCTTGAACATCGCCGAAACATTGATAGTTTATCGGGTTTTTATCGGATACACTTCGGAGAGTGTGCAACTGATCTGCGTGATCATGATCTGATCCGCATTGCCCTTTTTTCGATCGGAATTCTCGTAGCTCGAAGAAGCGGCATCGTTTCATGGTTGATGTTCCAAAGACACGAACGAAGAGGTTTGACTCTACTTTTGTGATAAGAACGTCTAGCCTGTGAAATGAGTTGCCTGAGTGGGTTTTTCCCGATGGTAAAAATCTTGATGTCTTCAAATCGAGAGTGAATCGGTTTCTTCTAGGTAAGCACGATCTATCGTAGACCGCATCGTCGCTTAACATCAAACGAGATGGCGGTCAAGTGTAAACCTATAAATGTAAAAAAACTTAAAAATCTCATAAACATATATACCTACTGAAAAATTAAAAATGTAAAATGCCCTTGAAAAAATAACGTGCTCTTGTCCCTCCGAAGGCACAACTTTTAAAAACAAATACTCACTTCTATATTATGTTGAAGGTCATGTTCCAGCACCTCTGTTATGTTGTTATCTGCTAAATGCAAGTCGTAAATGAATGACGAGTTGTTTGATAGGCTTGGAAAACTTGACAAAGAGGCATTCTTGCAATGCGCGCGTATTATCCATCGCTCCTGCATTGGGTTTATTTCGCATTCATCTCCACATTCGTCATGGCGAGACTCACAGGAGCATTCGGCAGGAAACGCTACAGCTGCGCACTGTTCACTCCGCTGGCACCAAGATTCTTCAAACGGCACGTTATGAAGCAGTCTGCCGTCAGGACAACTTATCTCTTTTAAGAACTTTAGCTGAGACAGTTGCAGAGCACGCCGGGTCCAATAACTATCACACGAACAGTCTAGTGAAGGTGGGTTGCCAAAGATCACTGTAACATTATTTACGATGTCACGTGCTTTGACACATTCCTCTCGAGTCAAGGGTGTAAACTTCAGATTCATGCCCCAAAATTCCACCACTAGTGACTCAGTCTTGAACTGAAGATCTTGAAACTGTGAACAAAAACAAAAAGTTAATTATTTTTCGAACAAGTTGTTGTTGAGAATTTTTTCATGTCGCTCGATTCCAGAGCCACCAGCTGGTACTCAACCGATCTATCTGCGAAGCTGCGAACAGTAAGTGTTAATCTGAAGTTAATAAAATCTTAAGTCAGATAGTGAAGTGGTTGGAAGATATAAATTTAAAAACAAATATTAGTAAAACAAAATTAATGAACTTTAAAAATTACAAACAAAGACCTTTACAGCTAAATATCGTTAACAATAGTAACACAGTTAACGTAGTCAATTATACAATTTTTTTTGGAGTGGTAATAGATACCAATTTAAACTGGAAAGAACACATTCGTAAAGTCAACACAAAAATTTCACAATATTGCTACGCATTATCAATTATTAAAAATGCTACATCTAGAGCTATAGCTACAAATGCGTATTACGGAAATGTTTATCCTCATTTGAGTAACGGCATTATCTTTTGGGGGAACTCTGTAGATGTAGATTCTACCTTTCTTTTGCAGAAAAAATGTCTACGTGTCATCTTTAACCTTCGAAACACTGATAGCTTAAGAAATGTATTTAATAAAATAATAAAATAAAAATAAAATAGCCTTTATTTGCCTTGAAATATTACAGTAATTTTATATTTATATATTATTATTTTATACATCTTCTTTCCTAGGCACCCAATTATGGATGCAGGCCTCCTCCATTTTTTGCCATGCTGCTCTGTCTTGTGCTAGTCGACTTGCGCTAGTCACACCCGCGACTTCTGTGACGTCGTCACACCATCTTCTCCGCGGCCGCCCCCTGTCCCGCGCGGTGTCTCTGGGCCGCCAGTGTATGATGCGCTCGCTCCACCTGCCGTCTCCAGCGCGTGCAACGTGTCCAGCCCATTTCCACTTGAGCCTACAGAGCATCGTCACTGCGTCCAACACATTAGTCCTCTGCCTAATAATATCATTTCTGACACGATCGTTTAGTGTTAAGCCTAGCATCGACCGCTCTACTGCTCTCTGAAATATGGCAATTTTTTTGACAATTTTATTTGTGAGCGCCCACGTTTGACAACCGTAGAGCAATGACGGTACTATAGTATTGTCGAAGAGTCGTTTTTTAAGGTGTATTGGGACTTTACCTTTAAAAACATCTTTATTTGCCCAGTACTTTCTCCATGCCATAGCAATTCTTCGGTCAACTTCGTTGTTGGTAGAGTCGAAAAAAGTTATCAAATGACCAAGATATATATATTCGCTAACATACTCTATTTCGTTATTATTAAGTTTAATAGGCTTTGGTGTTCCGTTTGTCATTATTTTTGTTTTTGATTGGTTCATTTCAAGTCCGATTTTTCTACTTGCCGAATCTAGAGTTTCAAGCATGTACTGTAAACTGTCAGCGTTTTCTGCCACAATGACAATGTCATCTGCAAAGCGAAGATGTGTCATCCGTTCACCGTTTATGTTCAGCCCGTGGTCTGACCAATCTAGTTTTCTAAACACCGACTCTAGAATTGCTGTAAATAGCTTAGGTGAAATTGGATCGCCTTGTTTAACGCCACGTTTTATCTGAAACGGCGGTCCGATGCTCTCTGTTTTGATTTTAGCTTGACATTTACTATAAATGGCTTTCAGAATAGAAATGTATTTTTGCTCTATGCCTTGTTCTATTAGACTATCCCAGAGGTATTTGTGGGAAATACAATCAAACGCTTTAGAGTAATCTATAAATGATATATAAATGATTTTGTTGTATTCGTTGCACTTTTCGATACATTGCGTCAAAGTGTAAATGTGGTCTATAGTAGAAAAACCCTTTCGAAAGCCAGCTTGTTCCCGTGGTTGTTGCTCATCTAGTGTTTTAGTGACTCTAAATAGTATTATAGTATTATAGAAATGTATTTAGGACAAATAATATCTTAACAGTAACTGGTATTTACATTTTAGAAATTTGTTTATTTGTGAAAAATAATGAAGGTCACTTTTTTGATGTATTGTCGAATCGTTCTGAAATATTACGTACGAAACATAGATTTAACATTATGTATCCGCCAAGTTAACAATGCTACATTCTACAAAAGTTCATTTCACTCTGCTATTAAAATATACAATCATTTACCCATTAACATAAAGTCACTAAAATTACCACAATTTAAACATAAATTAAAAGCTTGGCTCGTAAGTAAGACTTATTACAAAATCAAAGAATATTTTAATGAAACATAACAGCCTTATGTTAACCTAATGTTTACATGTACAGTACAGTAACAAACAAGTAAAGTAGTTACAGTAATGTTTACCTAGGTACTGTTAAATATTTTGAATGTTAGGTTATCTATTTACTGTCATTGTAAAATTGAATTCTCATAATTTAAGTTTTTCAGTCTGAAGAGTGTTATGTTACGAGCCCAATTTGACAATAAGTGTTGATGATTTTATTGTTTTTCTTTCTTTTAATTATACTTAAGTTAATTCTGTAATTAGGTATATTAACTCAAAATTATTTTCGTAGTTGTTTCGTTTTCTTTATATAATCTAGGTTAAGCTGTAACAATTTAATTTAATGTCGTAATAAGTACCCAGCCTACTAATGAATTCCAAATTTTGATAATATGTATTATTCTGATTATTTTGTAAACTCATGCCAATAAGGCGTTGCTTTTGCATGCCCGCAAAGGGTAGAACTGTTGTTTCTATATTTCTTATTTATAACATCACCTTTGTACACAGTTTTTGCAATAAATGATTCTGATTCTGAGTATTCCATGCAAAACTTACTGAGATCTGTGTAAGATTCGAGTAACTCAGGTCCAGCCACTGGAGCCTTGGCATGTCCTCACGCCAGTCTCGGCAAATCCGCCTTCCACCGGTATCTAACAATATCAGAGTCTTCAACTGACTCAGATTTCTTAGTGGAGAATAGCCTGTAAAGAAAGGCCAATTATACATTCATTATAATATATATTTTATGTAAGTATTGTAAATATGTGTAAGTTGTTGGTGCAGGTAGGTAGTATATTTTGTAGGTGTAGTCGAAAATCCCAGTCGCCCCAGACTTACGTCATTTTTGGAAAGATGAAATTTACAGGATCTATAAAATAATCTAAGTTTAGAAAGGAGTATTGTAGTTGTTAAGAGTGTTTATTAATACCCACTAAGTAGAAAGCGGGGTCGTTTTATAGGTATGAGTTATCAAGGGTGCAAGAAAAACATGCCAACCTATGTAATTTTGCCAATTTTTTTTTATAAGTTCAATATTTCAAAAGATTTTCCAATGAGCCAGACTAATCTGATGGGCCAAACATCCTGCCAGACTCGTTAAAAAGTCCGTTTGGCGAGTAAAAGCGAGAGTATTCGAGCATTATTCAAGCTACAATACCTATTCTAATCCGTTTTCCGCAACGCTGCGCTGTACAAAGATCATGCGACAAGGGGAAAAGATCGAAGGTATATCTTTCCGCAAAGGTCTCCTGGTGGTTCAAATCACCCATCAATTTTGTATACGGGCCTGTAGTTTATAAGGTTTTTTTAGATGTACAGCCAACGCATTCTTCATTCTTCAGCTCTATTTTACTTTCTTTCTCTTGACATTGGCCAACATTATGACGTGGTACCAACCTCACGCAAAGTGTGTTGGCGCCATCTACTGTTACCTCCACAGAAAAAAAAAAGCGAGCTCTCATAGATCAGAACAAATATAACGCGCTTTCCCGGTTCCTTGCAACACTTTTCCATCTCATCTCACAAAACTACTGTCACAATATTCCAACTCAGAGGAAACATGAACACATGAAAACAACTCACCGTCTGACTCACAGATGTCACCGAAACCTGGATTGGCACTGAGGTCTAGGTCTGTGAGATATTCTAGTGATTTAAACAGATCTCTGAAACAATCTATTAAAGTTAGCTGTCGCCATACGGCGGGGCTACGCCGCCAGCGTTATGGGCACCTTTGCACAGGTCACAGTAAGCAGCGGAGTATTTGATTTATTAGACTACTTTGTTTATAAATCTTTTGTTATTACATAAGCACATACGTATTGTAGTGGTAGTAGGTACTGGGGGTGTACCACATCTTCGTCGGTCATTCTACCGCCAAGTAGTATGAGCAAACATTACTGTGGTTAAGAACATTTTTTCCAGATTAATTTTAGAGCAAATAGCAAACAAATGTTTTTTTTTCCAACTTTTAAATGTTTACACTTGACCACCATCTTTTCTGATGTTAAGCTGCGATGTGGTCTACGATGGAATGTGTTTACTAAGAAAAAAACGATTAGCTCTCGATTTGAAGATGCAAAAATTGTAATCATTTTGTAGTGGTAGGACTCTTAGCAGAGTCGGCCTGGGGAAGTACCACACCTTTGTCAAATATTCTACCGCCAAGCAGTAATGTGCAAACATTACTGTGTTCCGGTTTGAAGGGCAATGATTCCAGAGAAATTACAGGGCTTAGAGACATAATATCTTAGATCTCTGGGTGATGAGCGCAGTGCAGTGCTAGGTAATGATTTGGATTATCATGTTCCAATAGCTGCGTGTTACTGTGCTGTTATGTGGCAGGCATGTTGCTTACCATCAGGCACATGACCTGTTCGTCTCGTCACTCTATGCTATTAAAAAAAAACACTCAGGCAACGCATTCCACAGCCTAAATGTTCTCATCACAAAAGAAGAGTCGACCGTTTTCGTTCATTTCGTGCCTTTGGAGCAAATCACCTTAAGCCGAAGGGTGACGAGCGCAGTGCAGTGCTAGGCAGTGATCTGAACTCTACAAGTTTGAATAGCTGCACGACAATGTACTGTTACAAAAAGATGTGTTTCTTACCAATAGGCGCAAGCGTTGCTCATCCCGTCACATAAAAATTAAAATCACACTTGTCATCTTGAAGGAAAGTTAAAGATTATGTATATTTACCTCGGAAGGGTGTGTAAATGATTCTTCGCTAACCGAAGAGACTGCAAATTGGGTGAAAAGTCTAAAAGTCCCGCGGGAAGCATCTCAAGCTCAAGCGAAACGAAAGTGAGATTGACCAGTGCACTTGCACCGAATAACAGTTTGGACGTCAACGTAAAATTCTTCGCTTTGATTATTTCTAGGTGTTCTAAACGTGAGCAGTTCGCTATCCAGTAGTCCGGTAGGGATTGGACTGCTGTGTCAGATACGTGGAGCTCCCGTAACGCCTCACAGTTTGATAACGGCTGCGGTTCAGGTTCTCTCCAGCCGACAACAGTAAGCGTCTCCACACCAGACGACAGAGGCAGTATTCCTCTGACATTTAATTCACTGCCTTCATAATGTACTTCGAGATGTCGGACTGACGTTGGTATGGTCGCTCCAATGGGTAGAATTACGTTCTTTAAGAATAAAGTCGAAAGATTCTGCAGCGGAGCGAGAAAATGTAGTTTAGGTGTCATGGGATGATCCACGTCAATAGATAATTTCTGTAGCTGTTCAAGTCCTAGGAAGTGTGAAGCAGCGAGGGATGGCGTAGACGACAGACGACTGAAATACATCAAACTACTGAGATTCAGTTCACAGAGTGAGTCTTGATCTCCGCTGTTGCAGTGTAGCGCCACGTTGAGAGCAGTGAGTACAGCGTGGAGAGAACTTGCGACAGGTAATGGGCAGCGTGTCAGCTGCAGCTTTGATACGATCCATGTTGAGGAGGCGCGAGGCAGCGCCGCAGACTCCAGAACATAGGCATTTACGCAATGTATCTCAAGTTCCTGAGGACCAAGTCTTCTTAGTATAAAATATTTTTCTGAAAAAAAAACAATGATCTTGACATTAAAAAAAACAAGTGCTTTATTTTCACGTGCCAGCTTGTCTCTGATGCTGGGTGTTATTGTGGGAATGATTTCATAAAAAAGGAAGTCTATTTGAACTCGGTGGCAACCTATATGAGCAGCCCACTACATATTCCTTCTGCGAGGATTCGGGACCTCCTCTCACAAGGCGATGGTCAAGGCCAAAACCTACCACATTGGTCCACTATGGCTTGGCGGAGAATGCAAAATCACGAACAGTTTTAGGAACATGGTGGTTTCGTCGTGGTATTTTCCTTCACGGATAAAGCCAGTGTTGATGAGAAACTGGTAAATCTGCACTTGCTAAAATCCACTACCTCATGATTGTGAGTTGCAGGTTCTAGCCTCTAGACTCTAGACAGCACGGTGTATTATACTAACGACTGCTAACCAGAACACAAAGTAACGACGAGTATTACTTCGAGTTCAGGAGATCACCGGCTTCAAACAGATGAATCAACAGCGGATATAATTGTTTAAGTACAAGTATTGACTAGTAGCGCCCCGCGATGTTACTCCCGTAGTTTTAGTTCCCATCACTTTCGCATGATAAAAAACCTGTGCGCTTTTCCAGACCATAATCTATCTTAGTACCAAATGTTAGCAATATTAGTAATTTATATAAGTTCTTATTGAAAGAATAGTAAGAATACCGAAATGCACTCTATGGCAACCCTACAATCCCGGGTTTGGTTAGTATATAGTCTGTGGTTTGATCGTTTTGGCGGGAAACGATCAAGCTCTTGTTTTTTGCTCGTAAAACATATTAATAAGAAAAATCATATACGGCAGCAAGTCCCAAGCGAAAGGTTTAAATTAAACGTACTAGTAAACCGATAAATATCTAAGTAAAAGTGATAATTGTACATCTGTTACTGAATTTAAGGTACTGTAAAGCGTTTTTGTGAATATACTGTACAAAATGTACTAGGTAATTCAGCTGCACAAGGCAGCTGTGAATAAGTTGGTATGATGAAAGATTGATTCCGAAATATAAAGCTGTAGACTGATCATGGCTGTTTTATTTATGGACTAATTGTGTTCTTAATTTAGAATAAATTACGTACTTAACACAAATTTCATTCAAATCTATTTTGTAGGTGTTTCATAACAAGTAAAATATTCCATCCAGACATTTAAACTTTCGTAACTGTAACATGTTTGAGATACAAACATGTTTCATTTAAATACACTATTTACTTAGACGGTTTTTTTTTTTAAGTTAAACCTTCTTTAGGCGCATTACATAAATATTTTCCGTGGGCTGTGAATCAAAGTTCAAGAGTCACGTTCGTAAATGAAAGAAATCTTCGGATAAACTCGCATAATCTAGATGGCCATAGTCATGACCACGCCCTCCGGTTTCACCCGCATAGTTTCCAAAGTGAGCTATCAAATTCTGAGTTATTAGTTTTCACTTCTATCGGCAGCCCTTATGACTGCCATTTTTTTTTATTTGTTAGTGTAGAATTTAAAAGCATTGTTGCAATATAAATTTAAAGAACCTTCCGTAACCGTTGTAACAAAATCTGGATTTAGCTCGTTTTTAATTTCGATTCGATTTCGATTTAGGTGTGGTAAAATAGGCCACCACGCACTTGGCCAGCGCGTTGGATTGAGGACTTGATCAGGCGCCCGTCTTACACACTCTGTCACTCTATTAAAAATAGAATTGGAAGAGAAAGAAACTGCCGATAGAAATGAAAACTTATAACTCAGAATTTAATAGCTCACTTGGAAACTACGCGGGTGAAACCGGAGGGTGTGGCCATGAGCATGGCCAACTAGAAATACAACGCATTTCTAGATGGGCAATGGGAAATCCTGGCGCATTTCTTGATGGCCAATGGCCATGGTCCCGAGTTTACCCGAAGATTTTTTATCATTCCCGAGCGTCTAGAATTCAATTCACAGACCACGTAAAATCTGTCTGTGGTGCCAAAAGAAGATTTCACTTCAACAAATGTAAATGTACTGCTCTAAAATACATAGACAGCGTTGTGCGAACCTTCTACTTCAAATGTAAATGTACTGCTCTAAAATGCATAGACAGCGCTGTTCGAACCTTCTACTTCAAATGTAAATGTACTGCTCTAAAATGCATAGACAGCGCTGTTCGAACCTTCTACTTCAAATGTAAATGTACTGCTCTAAAATGCATAGACAGCGCTGTTCGAACCTTCTACTTCAAATGTAAATGTACTGCTCTAAAATGCATAGACAGCGCTGTTCGAACCTTCTACTTCAAATGTAAATGTACTGCTCTAAAATGCATAGACAGCGCTGTTCGAACCTTCTACTTCAAATGTAAATGTACTGCTCTAAAATGCATAGACAGCGCTGTTCGAACCTTCTACTTCAAATGTAAATGTACTGCTCTAAAATGCATAGACAGCGCTGTTCGAACCTTCTACTTCAAATGTAAATGTACTGCTCTAAAATGCATAGACAGCGCTGTTCGAACCTTCTACTTCAAATGTAAATGTACTGCTCTAAAATGCATAGACAGCGCTGTTCGAACCTTCTACTTCAAATGTAAATGTACTGCTCTAAAATGCATAGACAGCGCTGTTCGAACCTTCTACTTCAAATGTAAATGTACTGCTCTAAAATGCATAGACAGCGCTGTTCGAACCTTCTACTTCAAATGTAAATGTACTGCTCTAAAATGCATAGACAGCGCTGTTCGAACCTTCTACTTCAAATGTAAATGTACTGCTCTAAAATACATAGTCAGCGCTGTGTGAACCTTCTACTTCAAATGTAAATGTACTACTCTAAAATACATAGTCAGCGCTGTGTGAACCTTCTACTTCAAATGTAAATGTACTGCTCTAAAATACATAGTCAGCGCTGTGTGAACCTTCTACTTCAAATGTAAATGTACTGCTCTAAAATACATAGTCAGCGCTGTGTGAACCTTCTACTTCAAATGTAAATGTACTACTCTAAAATACATAGTCAGCGCTGTGTGAACCTTCTACTTCAAATGTAAATGTACTGCTCTAAAATACATAGTCAGCGCTGTGTGAACCTTCTACTTCAAATGTAAATGTACTGCTCTAAAATACATAGTCAGCGCTGTGTCAACCTTCTACTTCAAATGTAAATGTACTACTCTAAAATACAGAGACAGCGCTGTGTGAACCTTCTACTTCAAATTATTTAGTAGTGGTTCCTACCACTTCTCTTAGCAGAGTCCGCCTGGGGAAGTACCACACCTTTGCCAAATATTCTACCGCCAAGCAGTAATGTGCAAACATTACTGTGTTTCGGTTTGAAGGGCAATGATTCCAGAGAAATTACAGGGCTTAGAGACATAATATCTTAGATCTCTGGGTGACGAGCGCAGTGCAGTGCTAGGTAATGATTTGAACTATCATGTTCCAATAGCTGCGTGTTACTGTGCTGTTATGTGGCAGGCATGTTGCTTACCATCAGGCACATGACCTGCTCGTCTCGTCACTCTATGCTATAAAAAAAAAAAATGCAAATGTACTGCTCTATAATACATAGACAGCGTTGTGCGAACCTTCTACTTCAAATACGTGCGCCTCTTCTTTTTCGGTATCGTTTTCCCGTGCTAGTAATTGACAACGCGGATGATGACAGCTCCAAGAGGGTACTTCCACTGTCCCAGCCCGCGCTGTCAACAGCAGCTGGAGTATTAAGCTGGCGCCAGTGCTCAGGATAGTGCACATGACGCCCACCATGCCACTGAACTCTGTGTGCAAACAAATCATCAAAAGTTCTGATACATTTCGATAAGCTGCTGATTTGCATCATCGAATACCTTGCCCTTGTTGCTACCGGACTAGCCGTGGTTAAGGCTCGAAGATATTTAACTCGATTTTCGTGATTCGTTAACTTTGGAATGCGTTGTCTGAGTGGGTATTCCGTGATGGATATAGACAGGGTGTTTTCAACTCTAGAGTGAATCGGTTTTCTTCTAGCGCACTAGGCGCTCCATCGTAGACCGCATCGTCGATTAACATCGGTTGAGATGACGGTCAGGTGCAAGCTTCATTCTTATTCGGGGTGCATGCTAAACAGTTAAGACAAGGACCGAGAGATGAGATTCCGTGTCGGATGCAACCGAATGGTTTCAGAATCGCTACCCTGGAGTCTACAGCGTGGAAAAGCAAATTTATTGGTATGTCGTGTATTGGGTGTGGCCGACAATCGACAGTGGGTTGATTGTTCTCTCTGGTCCTAATTTCAATTATTAATAGTAATTAATAATAAATAAATTTCTTTATTTGCGAAAATGGGTAATTACAATAAGATCTTAAATGTTTACATTGAGAACTCCATAATCAATCTTACGAAATACAAATATTAGGTTGTCTATGACAATTTTGTTAAAAAAATTCTATTGGGTTCGTTATCCGACATTTTTTTAGGCTGAAACGATTTTTACTCGCATGCATTATTTATGCACTCATATGCTTATAAATATGTATAATAGTGAAGGCAAGGTAAATAAATACAATTTTCATTTATTCATTTAAAAATATCCCGAAGTGAACACCTTATTGGTATGTTATTCTCGTGAGTCCTCGAATTGCTCTTTTCTGTAAAATAAAAACAGCATCCACGTCAGCAGAGCTGCAGTGCTGATCCCCAGAGCAATATCCCATAGAACATGTCAAGACAGGACACTGTGAAAGTACCCGTAATACACCAACCTAGCTATATCAACATCCGCTATCTTTCTTATTTGTTTTTATCAATTTATTTACATGAGTACCCCAATGCAGCTCATAATGTACTGTAAACCCTAAGAATGACTTTACTTCAGTTGGATGAATTATCTGATCCTCCATTTTAATGTGCAATTCAACTTTTTTTTAAATT
Source organism: Ectropis crepuscularia (assembly GCA_963693475.1). NCBI lineage: Eukaryota > Metazoa > Arthropoda > Insecta > Lepidoptera > Geometridae > Ectropis > Ectropis crepuscularia. The sequence goes on along the minus strand of OY856362.1, from coordinate 283,658 downwards.
TGGAATGGAGAATCTGATGCATTTGTTTTTTTTGAGCTTAGAATTTAAATTGTTAGCATCAAACCACTCGCATATTTTAGTTAGTATAATCAATTAACGAAAAAGCAGTGCCACCCATTTTAGTAACATATCGTCAGTCTACGTAATTGATTTACACAATGGCTTGATAGCGCAGGAGAACGAAATGTGGACGATTGAGTAGTGTTACTATGAACTAAGAACGCTTGCTTACCCGCTAGCTTGCTTAGACGGCCAATTTTCGAGTACCTATCAGGTAATAAAGGTACATAAAAAAATTACTTACTTCACGTAAACTCTCCTAGCTGATTCTTCAAAAAAAAGTCGTCCATACTGCTAGACACATTCCGTGTACCGTTTTACTTTACAGTCGCTTTAAAACTCCCAAAATAAAATTCTGATAATTTTTAGATATGTCCGCTATACAACTATTTTAAAACCTTTTACACGAAGACATACCGATCCAAGATGCCAATCATCCCCGGAACCCCATTTTAAGTCAATGTTATTATACCCTATACTTCGATAATATTGCAGTACTGTTCAAAAAAATAATCAAAATCCAAATATAATGTATACGTTACCGTTCAATTACTTAAAAAATGTACTTACGTAATAAATTTCCAAGTTTTTAAGACTTGTTGTCAGTACTCCCGGATCGCTAATATTTTTTTATAGAAATCGCTTTTTTATTTATTATTATGTAAAACCCTGGTTTGGTTAAACTTTAAATGCACAAATAACGGGCTTTCAAATGCAACAGCGAAACAACCAAAGAATAAAGCAAATAATTAAATTTTCCTCAAGCACAGCAAGTTCTATATTCTCGAAACCAATAACCAAACGCCAATGTAAACCGGTTTAACTTGACCCCTGCGATCAGGTAACTACTTAGTTAATTTGATAATAATTAGGGTGGTGACTCCCGGTCTGGGTAATTTCTGGTGCAGAGGATCTAGATCTAGTGACATTTAGCTTGGTAGTGCTGCCAGTATTTTGCGCTCTTTTGAGTCACAAAAAGCACAAGGTTATTGTATAAAATAAAACGTGATATTTACATAACATTGTTTTAAAATATATTAATGCGTGAAGAAAAAAGCTGTGTACTGCTTTTTAAAAAGCACGAAGCACGAAGCAGTTTTGCTTTGCACGAAGAACCGCAGATAACCTGGAACGCCTAATGGTGACCGGAAAACCGGAAGGTAAAAGACCTAGAGGCCGAAGTCCCAAACGATGGTCAGATCAGATACCCGAACATCTGGAAATACCAGTAAGCGCTGCACTACACCAGGCAAATGAGCGCAACCGATGGAGACAGCTCATTGACAAAGCCAAAGGGAGTCACGATCCTCAGCATTGAGGGAACGATTTTGAAGAGAGAGACTGCTTTACCCTGCAGACAGAGGAGTTTAACATTTCGAGCATTTATACTTTATTCCTACAGTGAAGGAGTGTAGAATGACATTTTTGAAGTGAAAACTTCTTCTGGCGAGCCACAGACAGATTTTTCGTGGGCTGTGAATTGAACTCTATCGTCAAGCTCGGGAATGATAAGAAATCTTCGGGTAGACTTGAAACCATAACACTTGGCTTGAGACATTCCAAGCGTACTTTGAAAAGAGTCCTACCACTACCTACACAAATATCTAACACTGGTTTCTATTGTGTTTTGGTTAATCGGTCGTCGGGAATACCGTCCCAGGCTATCAGCAGGTAAAAAAATACGTAATTCAAATATATTTTAAATAATCGTATTACCGTCATTAATAAGGTATGAGAATGATAAGGAAAAAATATATTTATCAAAGTTCAAGCTAACAGAACTGTAGATCAGCACCGCGTGTAATATTACAGAAACCATTTGGAGACACATTTGAGTCCCTCATAACTCGGAGACTATTTCACATAAACATGTGAAATTAATTAAGTAAGATTCTTTGTAGAGTCCGTCGCGGAAAGAATCACATCTTTGCCAGTTATACTACCGCCAAGCAGTAATGTGCAAACATTACTGTGTTCCGGTTTGAGACAGCCTAGAGAGCCGAGGAGAACCAAATTCTTTGCGTGAACATCGCTCTTAGAAAACTAAACATAATAAATAATTAATAGTAATTAATAATAAATAAATTTCTTTATTTGCGAAAATGGGTGATTACAATAAGATCTTAAATGTTTACATTGAGAACTCCATAATCTATCTTACGGCATACAAATATTAGGTTGTCTATGACAATTTGTTAAAAAAAATCTAAATACATCTCTAGAAATGGAATAAATATCTACCCGAATAGCCTACAACATAGAAAAACTGAATATCAGCTACATTTTAGATCACAATTTGTACAACTAATTTGATTTTAGGTGAAATTGGTGAAATCATACTGGTCAGTTTGATCTCAAATATCTCCTCTTTTGGATTGGACCAAGAGCCGCTAAAGATCGACCTTCACCGATTTGGCAACCATATGAGACGTATTCTTCATCAAATATAATTTATAACAATTATAATATGCCTATGACAACTTGTCTACCAAAAAGTAACTAGGTAAGTAACTAAGTAACTATTTTTAATTTAATTAATTTTCATTTTTTTTTCATCACCTTCACCCCTTTGATAACCGAATGAGTTTGATCTCAACTGATAGTTTTTAACACACAGAACATGCCTAGGTAGGCTTGTCTACTCGTTTCTGCACATGGCTACCTAGCAAGCAGATGTGAACACTGAACAGGTAAGGCAATTTAGGTAACTAGGCCGATCTGCCAACCAATCGCAATCGATGTCATAGGTTAGATATTTTAATTACAAAGCCAATCAACTTGCCTGCAAAAAATGGCAAGTACATAAAATATTATAGCCTTTTTTTCAGCACTGGTGCCACGATGGAACTCGTAATTGTAAATAACGCGATTTTTCAAGTTTTTCATTTTGTAAACTGAGTGGACGAAAGAAAAAATAACAATAAATAAAAAAACAAATGAATTATGGTTTTCATAACATAAAAGCATGAGTAAGCTGTACAAATTTGATATGGGAATTCTTAACCGAAGAGGAAATATTTGAGATCAAAGTTGGCCAGTACAACAGAATACCAATATCATTTGTAAGGACCTAATATGTACATTGGGCGAAGCCAGGGGGACCGCTAGTTAACGAACAAAGGTCCTGTAATTCCTGAGATTAGCAAATAAAAAACTATTTAAGCTTTATAATATTAGTAAAGAAGAGCGGTCCCGCGTTTCTGACTTAAGCGTCAAAGGTGGAACCTCGATGAGGTTTCAATCGGTAGGGGCACCATCTCCGTCCGTGGTTTAGAGTCTGACATAAACCAAGCGTCTCCCCTAGGCAGAAAGATATGCGTAAACGCATTTCCTTCACATTAAAAAAATAAATAAAATGATGGACAGGATATAACATTAAGAATGTTTAACATGCTATATGGTGTTCTTCTCAATTAAAAAGTTCTGTTCTTCATACGAATGGTTTTCTCGTGGCGGTGGTAACGCTACCGCCAGCTTGTTCCAGAAGAGAGCTTCGCCCCAGCGCAGGTAGGTGCGCGTGGCTATGTAGCCGCTCAACTGTTCCTCCATCCGCAGCTCTCGCGGGTCTTCCAGCAGCACGACCACAAGCCGTGGACGCTCGTCCAACATGGCCGCCAAGTGTGCTTCCCGGAACTCAGCCCGCGCCCACTTACTCGCCAGGAAGTGGTGCGACACAAGCGCTACAGTACGCCGCGAGTCCTGGACTGACTCCACGATCTGTGTCAGGATCATCTCGCCCGGCGTCCAGTCGCGCACGTGCACACACAGCCGGTAACGAGGTTCCAACCGAGTCAGCACCGCCCGCGCTACTGCACTGTCCCTGTGTGAGAACGTGAGGAACGCGTCGAAGCGACGGTCGTCATTCTCCTCGGCACGCCTTGTCCAGCCCCAGCGGTGCAGCACGGCGCGTGCGAAGAACCGCCGCTGCCGAGACCAGAAGAAGCTCACGGTAGCTGCGCCGAGTACGAGCGCCGATGCGAGACAGACGATCACAAGCACGAGCCAAGCGGCGAGAGGTACGCCAGACGAGCAGTCCATAGTTAAAGCAGCGAACATCATCCTACCGTCACTGCAAGAAGTGTCATTAAAATCTGACAGATAAGGACTGCGAGTTTGCAGAGCACGTAGTAGCGGCATGATACGACACGAGCAGTTTATCTGATTCCCGGCAAGACGCAGGATGCCCTTGACATTATCCAGTCTCTTCGCAGTTTCGTCATCCATTACTTGGAGGGGGTTATTCCTGAGGTCGAGTCTCTGAAATAAAATACAACATAAGATCTACCAGATTCGTATAAGTACTAGTAGCTCGAAAAAAACGACAGCGTTTCATAACTGACATTCCAGAAACTGGAACTAAGAGATGGTCTTGCAGACCCCACAAGTTTCTCCGGCATAGCTTGGGGTTTTAGTCGATAAGGTCATCACTTTTAATAATTTCGAGCCCGACATACCTTGGCGTGTTCCTGCACGGCGGAAATGGATAAATGCATTTTCGTTACAAAAGTAAGAGATCTCTGTCCGCTTTCATAATAAGAAACTGATCCCCAATGCTTGATTGGAAATAACTAATCAGGCACACTAACAGTGTAATATCGTACTTATAGATAAGGGTGAGATACAGTAAGATACTTATTCTCAAAACTCATATAGTTTACATTTATGGACCATAATCTTATTTGGCAAATATGTAAGACAAATTTCACACATTTAAACACTACGGGTAGCTAAGATCAAAGAAACAATAGCACGCTATTATCTCTCAGAACAAGCTTAAACTCTCTACAGCAAAATGACAATACATTCAACAGCGTCCTTGTCTCATCGAATAAACTAAGTTTGTCAAATAATACTAACTCTGATATTGTGTTGAAGGTCTTGTTCCAGCACCTCTGTAACGTTGTTATCTGCTAAATACAGGTCGTAAATGAATGACGAGTTATGTGGTAGGCTTGGAAAACTTGATAAGGAGATATTCTCGCAACGCGCGCGTATTATACATCGCTCCTGAATCGGGTCTTCAACCTGACGAGACGCACAGGAGCATTCAGCAGGCAACGCTACCGCTGCGCACTGTTCACTTCGCTGGCACCAGTATACTCCGAACGGCACCTCACAAGGCTCTGAACTATCAGCACAAGTACTCTCTACTATGAACTTTATCTGAGGCGGCCGCAGGGCACGCTGGGTCCAATGAGATCCACACAAAAAGTCCAGTAAAGGTGAGTTATTAATGTACACAGTAACATTCTTATTGAAGTCACGTGCTGCGAAGAATTGCCCGCGAATCGAGGAAGTAAACTTCATGTGTATGTCCCGTAAGTCAACCGTCACGTGACCAATCCCTTTGAACTGCAGATCTTGCAACTGTAAATGAAAACGATGAGATACAGAATTCTAGAAATGTTGTTTGTCCGCGATGGACTACTAAACCGATTTTAATTAAATTTGCATAATATTGTGTGCAGTTTGATACATTTTGAGAGAAAGAATAGTTTTATATTTCAATTAATCTTATCTTATACCTTTAAACGAGCAATTCTTGTACCTATATAAATATGTTTATATATATATCTTATACCTTTAAACGAGCAATTCTTGTACCTATATAAATATGTTTATATATATAGAATCTGAATCTCGGAAACGGCTGAAGCGATTGTCATGAAATTTTGTATGCAGGGGGTTTCGGGGACGATAAATCGATCTAGCTAGGTTTTATTTAAAGAAAACGTCATTTAAGGGGCTTTTTCAGGCAAATAAAAACTCATATAATGTCATTAGAATACGATAACAAATTTCGGCACTTAGGACATCGTCTGATTAGCGCAAACGGCAAGCGGTCGCCTTTGAAATTAGGAGGCCCCGGTTCAAATTCTGCGGGCAGTTTTATTTTATTCCTCTTTTTGTTATTTTTTGCTGAGAAAAACTATTATAAAAGGGCTCCTTCTTTATCAACGTCTTAATATCGTCGTATTTTATTTGTAGCAAAGTATTTTCTAACAAAAAACGAAAAAAAACCTATTGACGATTTATCTGCACAGACTGACTGATCCACTTAACAGTAGATGGCGTTGCACAACTAAGCCTATGAAAATTTGGTTTGAGTGTAGACCAACAATAATTATTATCAATTATTCAATTATATGACAATATATTTATCTTTTTAACCGACTTTAAAATAGTAGGAGGTTCTCAATTCCGTTGTACATTCTGGTATCATGTATGTATCATGTATGTATCTTACGCGATAGCTCCGCTATTTTCATTTTTTTGGTACAAATCAGTGTGGCAGTTTCCTAATAATAGTCCACGTAGTCATTCACAGCTTCTTATAAAATTTAGTTGTCTGAATTTAATTTTAAATTTAAGTCGATTTTGTTTTCTTCATAAAAAATCATATCGTTTTATTTGTATAATACCTTTAAACGACCAATTCCTGGATGTATGTTTATATATATTTAGTATATATAGAATCTGAATCTCGGAAACGGCTTCGCCGATTTTGATGAAATTGATTATTTATACAGGGGTTTTCGGGGGCGATATATGGATCTAGCTAGGTTTTATTTAAAAAAAACGGCGTTTTAAGCGCATTTTCAAGCAATGAAGAATTGCTACAATATCATTAGATGCAAATGCATATTTCGTACATGTGTTCAGTGTCGTTATATCAGAATCAGAAAGTGCCCGTCGAAACCAGTTCATACTGAAAACCTTTAACTGAGAGCCCTTTCCCAACGTATCTAATTTAATCTTATACCTTTAAACGAGCAATTCTTGTATAATCTTATACCTTTAAACGAGCAATTCTTGATATAGAATCTGAATCTCGGAAGCGGCTCGACGGATTTTCTTGAAATTTTGTATGCAGGGGGTTTCGGGGACGATAAATCGATCTAGCTAGGTTTTATTTAAAGAAAACGTCATTTAAGGGGCTTTTTCAGGCAAATAAAAACTCATATAATGTCATTAGAATACGATAACAAATTTCGGCACTTAGGACATCGTCTGATTAGCGCAAACGGCAAGCGGTCGCCTTTGAAATTAGGAGGCCCCGGTTCAAATTCTGCGGGCAGTTTTATTTTATTCCTCTTTTTGTTATTTTTTGCTGAGAAAAACTATTATAAAAGGGCTCCTTCTTTATCAACGTCTTAATATCGTCGTATTTTATTTGTAGCAAAGTATTTTCTAACAAAAAACGAAAAAAAACCTATTGACGATTTATCTGCACAGACTGACTGATCCACTTAACAGTAGATGGCGTTGCACAACTAAGCCTATGAAAATTTGGTTTGAGTGTAGACCAACAATAATTATTATCAATTATTCAATTATATGACAATATATTTATCTTTTTAACCGACTTTAAAATAGTAGGAGGTTCTCAATTCCGTTGTACATTCTGGTATCATGTATGTATCATGTATGTATCTTACGCGATAGCTCCGCTATTTTCATTTTTTTGGTACAAATCAGTGTGGCAGTTTCCTAATAATAGTCCACGTAGTCATTCACAGCTTCTTATAAAATTTAGTTGTCTGAATTTAATTTTAAATTGAAGTCGGTTTTGTTTTCTTCGTAAAAAATCATATCCTTTTATTAAAGGTTTACAAAACCTTTAAACGAGCAATTCCTGGATGTATATTTATATGTATTTAGTATATAGAATCTGAATCTCGGAAACGGCTTCGACGATTTTGATGAAATTGATTATTTAAACAGGGGGTGTCGGGGGCGATATATAGATCTAGCTAGGTTTTAATTTAAAAAAAACGGCGTTTTAAGCGCATTTTCAAGCAATGAAGAATTGCTACAATATGATTAGAATGCAAATGCATATTTCGTACATGTGTTCAGTGTCGTTATATCAGAATCAGAAAGTGCCCGTCGAACCCAGTTCATAGGTACTGAAAACCTTTTACTGAGAGCCCTTTCCCAACGTAAGTACCTATCTAATTTAATGGAATATAAAATAACACGAACAAATTTAATCTAAGTATTGTTTTTTTTTTAACTTTAACCTATGTAACCCTATTATTACATTTGACCGCCATCTCGCCTGATGTTAAGCGATGATGCGGTCTACGATGGACCGTGTTTACTAAGAAAAAAATTGGCAGTCATAGGAACTGCCGATAGAAGTGAAAACTTGCTGTTGCCCTGGTACTGGTACCTAGGGGCAAACGCAACTCTTTTATATATCTGTTGTCCTGGTATCTGGAGATAAACGCTGGGCTGTTGAAGGTAGGTAATCGAAACTCTTTACTGTTTCTGTTGCCCCGGTACCTACATGGCCGTTTTTACCGAGTTTACCCGAAGATTTCATATCCGATCCGATCCATTATCAAATCCAAGCGTGATGATTGATGAATCCATTTCACAGCCCACGAAAATTCTGTCTATAGCGCGCCTAAAGAAGTTTTCACTTCAAAAAACTGATTCACTCTTGATTTGAAAACACAAAGATTGTACCTAACCATCGGGGAAAACCCACACAGGCAACGTATTCCACAGCCTAGACGTTCTTATCATAAAAGTAGAGTCAAATCTCTTCGTTTGTGTCTTTGGAACATCAACCATAAAACGATGTCGGTCTATCGAGCTACGAGCATTCCGATAGAAAAAATGACAATTTGGGATAAGATCATACAAATCTCTCGCACTCTCACCGAAGTGTATCCGATAAAAAACCGATAGGCTAGCAATTTTTCGGCGATGTTCAAGACTTTGAAGACTTTTTCGCACAAGAGTGTCGTTCCTATGAGCTTTTTGGCACGTTTCTCGATCGATTCCAAAGCCTCCAGCTGATACTTAGCCGATCCATCCCAAAGGTGCGAACAGTACTCCATACAGGAGCGAATCTGTGCTTGATAAATGTAAGTTACAATACTTGTAACTAAATGTTTCTATACAAACTAACTGACACAGCAACAATATAGCTGCTTAACAATATATGGCGCTGTTTAGCAAGACTCGAAGATACCCCGTTCAATTATTTTTTTATATTTTTCCGGTAAGATTAAATAAAGAAAATTATTCACTAGCGACCCGCTCCGGCTTTGCACGGAGCACATTTGCAATGCTGGTAAAAATGTCCCATTGCATTGCGTATTAAATCTGTTATATCCTCGAAAGCATTCATTTAAATTACATGATGTACCTAAGGCCTGTATTGATCTATATGAAATGCACAATGAACCTATTGAAGGTACTTCATAGAATATGGCTTTAAATCGCTTCGTCAAAAATACCTTATTTACGAAGCAATTTTAAGCAATATTAAATCGTTAAAGATATATACCTGCCACAACGGACTTTTTTGTAAACCTTCTTATGTGCCTATGTATGCTTAGGGCACCTATTAAAAAATGCATCAAATTAGTTGCGTGGTTTGAAAGAAGAAGCATATATTTATGTAGGGAGAGAAAGACAGCGGGAAGCGACTTTGTTTTATACTATGTTGAGATATTTCATCAGTAATTCGTATCTGCTTAAATAATTTCACAAAAAAAAACCGAGCAAAGCTCGGTCAACCAGGTACTGTTATGTGAATAAAGGCTTTTTATTTTTACTAAATGTATAAATTGGTAAAATATTCAATCATAATATGCTTTTTATTGCATAAATTTAGATCAAGTGCTGCTTGTTCGAAAATATTAACTAAAAGTAAAAGTGACAACCTTGGGGATGAACGCAAGAGTAGACTAATAACTCGGCGGGCGGCCTTAGATAACCTACTGTTATGTATTTACTGTGCCTTCAAGGTCCGCCCAAGAGGATCTTCGTTCGGTCGAGTTGTCGTCGGGCCCACGTCGTGTCAGCGCCGTGTCATCGCCAAGGGTACGTCGGGTGTCACGCCGAGTGTCACTCCGGGTGTCACGCCGGGGTCACGCCGAGTGTCACGCCGGGGGGTCAAGTCAAGTTCACATCCAGGACGAGTTCGAAGATTGTCCCACAGCGGTCGCAAAGTGAACCCAGGGACGAGTCTACCAGCGCCCGTCGGAACGAGAGGGCACGTACCCAAGAGACCTACTTACAACAGGTCTCTCCCCCTCTCGCTGCCGGCAGACCAGGCTCGTCAACGCATAGCGGTCGGTCACATACGGCCGGTCCGCGACAATCAGGTATCTAGCTCATATAATACAAGTTTTACTTAGAGGTTAGAGGCTAGATGGTGTTGTGTGGACAATATTATTTTTAAATATTAAATATTGATAGTAGACAATTCACACACAACACCATCTGACCCCAAACTAAGCAAAGCTTGTACGATAGCGGCCAGATAGCTCATATAATACTTACATAGTTTTTAAATACATACTTGTTATACATTGAAACACCCAGACGCAGTGCAAACATTTGAATTCACACAAATATTTGCACTGGGTGGAAATCGAGCCCACAACCCTCAGCTTCGCAGGCAGAGCTACTACCCACTAAGCCACGAGGCCAGTCACGCCACAATGTGCACCAATATTTATTTATGGCAGAAAATTTTAATTAAAAAATAATCTATTGACAATCATAACATTAATATGAAAAGTATATTTATGTTTTTTTATTGTAGCATAGAGTGACGAGACGAGCAGGACATGTGTCTGATGGTAAGCAACATACCTGCCACGTAACAGCACTCTGACACGCAGCTATTGGAACTTGAAAAGTCCAAATCAGTACCTATTTGGACTTTTCAGGTATGTTGCAGTGGCAGGTATGTTGCTTACCATAAGATACAGTCATGTCCTGCTCGTCTCGTCACTCTATGCTACAATGCACTGCACTGCACTGCGCTTGTCGCTTGTCACCCAGTGACCTAAGATATTATACATCTAATCCCTGTAATTTCTCTGGATATATTACTTATATACATTTCGATCATTTTTACCATGAATGGTAAAAACAAAAACTGATAATAAAATTTACAGTAGGTACATAACATATTTGAGTAATAAAATAATACTTTGTTGTAACATTACTTACGTCATCACCATTTTACATGGATTAATTTTAGTCAAGTTACGGCTGGTCTAATCGGTAAAACGGCGATTGCCGATCCGGTGACCCAGGATCTATATTATCTATTCTATGCCCAGGGTTCAAAACTCGGGCTCTCCGAATCCGCACCACTGTCTTTTCGAAGTCATGTGCGCGGTGCCGCTAACTTAAAACATGTACCTAGAATCTTTTTAAATTATTTGTCATCCACCAACTGGGCCAGCGTGGTGGATTATGGCCTTGATTATCTCCCTGGGAGAGAAGGCCCCGAGTCCCAGCAGTTTTAAGCAGTTTTTAGGAGCATTTAGTGAGTTGCTTATGCAATATTAGTCAATTTTTAAAGATACAAGCTTTACACGATAATCGCACGACTAGAAATTTGTTATCGTGGATTTTAACGATGTAACTCTTGTCAAACTCAAATATTCGGTCGGACAAAGTGTTTTCGGAGTAACATTTATGACACAAAAACTGTCAAATTAGCGTCGGTCGGAAAGAACGAAACGACCGATCCGATCAACCGACCGATTGTCTTTCGTGGTAGGAAACGTCATATGTTCGGCCGATAATATCGTTTATCGGACTTCGTAGTAGACCTGCTGGACCCTTTCTCAACATCGTCGGGCGACGCACCTACCACCGTGCGCACAGGTACCAACCGCGTCGCCGCTACAAAGTCGGCGCGGTCGCATCGAGCAGCGAAAATAGCGCGAGCGCGGGAAGAGCTCGCGCGCCAACAGGTTAAGCTGGCTGAGGCCTGCTTAGCCGCCCTAGAAGCAGAAGAAGACACCGACGACGAGATTTCAATCTACTCGAAGACGGAAGCCGACGAGCGCGTCGACACGTGGCTGAACCAGAGCGAGAGGCCACTGCCGACGACAGAGAAGGAAGACATCATCGAAGATCAGAAGCCTAGCCAACCGCAAGTACTATCGACGCCGGCGGGAGTCGGCATCCAGCCCGACATCGCGCAGCTCGCATCGGCCATTACGCTCGCCGTTAAAGCTGCGCGTCAACCGAAGTACGTCGAGCTACCATTCTTCAGCGGCAACCATCAAGAGTGGCTATCATTCCGAGCCGCTTTCTTCGAGACGATGGACACCTTCACGAACATAGAAAAGGGGTTTGGGTACTTTTGTATGGGCCCGTGGCGTCGTTTTTTTTTTTAGCGGCCAGAGATCTGTTATCATTTTCTTGTAACAATAAAATACCCCGATGCTATCTGTGCAATCGGATTTGCTCTAAGTCATATCGGAGCTGAGTTATAGCCTGTCAAAGTTATTTATTTTTTGGATTTTTTGTATGGGCAAGTGGCGTCGTTTTTTTATTTTAGCGGCCATCGATCAGTTATCACTTTCTTGTAACAATAAAATACCCTGATGCTATCTGTGCAATCAGATTTGCTGTAAGTAATATCGGAGCTGAGTTATGGCCCCTCAAAGTTATTTTTTTTGGTTTTCTTTGTATGTACTAGTGGCGCCATTTCCTATAGCGGCCAAACATCCGTTAGCACTTTTGTGAAACATTAGTTTTACCCTAAGGTACCTGTGTAATCAGATTTGTTGCAAACTATATCGGAGCTGAGTTATGGCCACTTAAAGTTTTTTTTATTGGTTTTCTTTGTATGTACTAGTGGCGCCATTTCCTACAGCAGCCAAACATCCGTTAGCACTTTTATGAATCATTATTTTACTTAAAGGTACCTGTGTAATCAGATTTGCTGCAAACTATATCGGAGCTGAGTTATGGCCCCTCAAAGTTTTTTTTTTGGTTTTCTTTGTATGTACTAGTGGCACCATTTCCTATAGCGGCCAAACATTTGTTAGCACTTTTATGTAACATTATTTTTACCTTAAGGTACCTGTGTAATCAGATTTGTTGCAAACTATATCGGAGCTGAGTTATGGCCACTTAAAGTTTTTTTTTTGGTTTTCTTTGTATGGACTAGTGGCGCCATTTCCTACAGCGGCCAAACATTCGTTAGCACTTTTATGAAACATTATTTTTACCTTAGGGTACCTGTGTAATCAGATTTGCTCCAAACTATATCGGAGCTGAGTAATGGCCCCTCAAAGTTTTTTTTTTGTTTTCTTTGTATGTACTAGTGGCGCCATTTCCTACAGCGGCCAAACATCCGTTAGCACTTTTGTGAAACATTATTTTTACCCTAAGGTACCTGTGTAATCAGATTTGTTGCAAACTATATCGGAGCTGAGTTATAGCCACTTAAAGTATTTTTTTTGGTTTTCTTTGTATGGACTAGTGGCGCCATTTCCTATAGCGGCCAAACATCCATTAGCACTTTTATGAAACATAATTTTTACCTTAAGGTACCTGTGTAATCAGATTTGTTGCAAACTATATCGGAGCTGAGTTATGGGCCCTAAAAGAAAACCAAAAAAAAAACTTTGAGGGGCCATTACTCAGCTCCGATATAGTTTGGAGCAAATCTGATTACACAGGTACCCTAAGGTAAAAATAATGTTTGATAAAAGTGCTCGCGGATGTTTGGCCGCAATAGGAAATGGCGCCACTAGTACATACAAAGAAAACCAAAAAAAAAACTTTGAGGGGCCATAACTCAGCTCCGATATAGTTTGGAGCAAATCTGATTACACAGGTACCCTAAAGTAAAAATAATGTGTCATAAAAGTGCTCGCGGATGTTTGGCCGCAATAGGAAATGGCGCCACTAGTACATACAAAGAAAACCAAAAAAACAACTTTGAGGGGCCATTACTCAGCTCCGATATAGTTTGGAGCAAATCTGATTACACAGGTACCCTAAGGTAAAAATAATGTTTCATAAAAGTGCTAACGAATGTTTGGCCGCTGTAGGAAATGGCGCCACTAGTACATACAAAGAAAACCAAAAAAAAAAAACTTTGAGGGGCCATAACTCAGCTCCGATATAGTTTGCAGCAAATCTGATTACACAGGTACCCTAAGGTAAAAATAATGTTTCACAAAAGTGCTCGCGGATGTATGGCCGCAATAGGAAATGGCGCCACTAGTACATACAAAGAAAACCAAAAAAAAAACTTTGAGGGGCCTTTACTCAGCTCCGATATAGTTTGGAGCAAATCTGATTACACAGGTACCCTAAGGTAAAAATAATGTTTCATAAAAGTGCTAACGAATGTTTGGCCGCTGTAGGAAATGGCGCCACTAGTACATACAAAGAAAACCAAAACAAAAACTTTGAGTGGCCGTAACTCAGCTCCGATATAGTTTGCAACAAATCTGATTACACAGGTACCTTAAGGTAAAAATAATGTTTTATAAAAGTGCTAACGGATGTTTGGCCGCTGTAGGAAATGGCGCCACTAGTACATACAAAGAAAACCAAAAAAACAACTTTGAGGGGCCATTACTCAGCTCCGATATAGTTTGGAGCAAATCTGATTACACAGGTACCCTAAGGTAAAAATAATGTTTCATAAAAGTGCTAACGAATGTTTGGCCGCTGTAGGAAATGGCGCCACTAGTACATACAAAGAAAACCAAAAAAAAAACTTTGAGGGGCCATAACTCAGCTCCGATATAGTTTGCAGCAAATCTGATTATACAGGTACCTTTAAGTAAAAATAATGTTTCATAAAAGTGCTAACGAATGTTTGGCCGCTGTAGGAAATGGCGCCACTAGTACATACAAAGAAAACCAAAAAAAAAACTTTGAGTGGCCATAACTCAGCTCCGATATAGTTTGCAACAAATCTGATTACACAGGTACCTTAAGGTAAAAATAATGTTACATAAAAGTGCTAACGGATGTTTGGCCGCTATAGGAAATGGCGCCACTAGTATATACAAAGAAAACCAAAAAATAAACTTTGAGGGGCCATAACTCAGCTCCGATATAGTTTGCAGCAAATCTGATTACACAGGTACCTTAAGGTAAAAATAATGTTTCATAAAAGTGCTAACGAATGTTTGGCCGCTGTAGGAAATGGCGCCACTAGTACATACAAAGAAAACCAAAACAAAAACTTTGAGTGGCCATAACTCAGCTCCGATATAGTTTGCAACAAATCTGATTACACAGGTACCCTAAGGTAAAAATTATGTTTCATAAAAGTGGTAATGGATGTTTGGCCGCTGTAGGAAATGGCACCACTAGTCCATACAAAGAAAACCAAAAAAAAAACTTTAAGTGGCCATAACTCAGCTCCGATATAGTTTGCAACAAATCTGATTACACAGGTACCTTAGGGTAAAAATAATGTTTCACAAAAGGGCTAACGGATGTTTGGCCGCTATAGGAAATGGCGCCACTAGTACATACAAAGAAAACCAAAAAAAAAAACTTTGAGGGGCCATAACTCAGCTCCGATATTACTTACAGCAAATCTGATTGCACAGATAGCATCAGGGTATTTTATTGTTACAAGAAAGTGATAACAGATCTCTGGCCGCTAAAATGAAAAAACGACGCCACTTGCCCATACAAAAAATCCAAAAAATAAATAACTTCGACAGGCTATAACTCAGCTCCGATATGACTTAGAGCAAATCCGATTGCACAGATAGCATCAGGGTATTTTATTGTTACAAGAAAGTGATAACAGATCTCTGGCCGCTAAAATGAAAAAACGACGCCACTTGCCCATACAAAAAATCCAAAAAATAAATAACTTTGACAGGCTATAACTCAGCTCCGATATGACTTAGAGCAAATCCGATTGCACAGATAGCATCAGGGTATTTTATTGTTATAAGAAAGTGATAACAGATCTCTGGCCGCTAAAAAAAAAAACGACGCCAACTTTACCCAAACCCCTTTAAACAGATTAAGAAGAAATTTAAAAGGAAGAGCTAGAGAAGCAGTAGAAGGGCTACTCATCAGTAACGCCGCCTCGACAGAAGTCTTGAAGGTGCTGCAGTCCAGATTCGGGAGGCCTGAAGTCATCGCCACGACAGAGATAGACAATCTGAAGTCTCTGTCTCGCCTCACCGAGTCGCCGCGCGAAATATGCATATTCTCAAGTAAAGTGACGAACGCCGTGTCTACACTTCGAGCCCTGAACTGCATTCACTATCTCTACAACTCGGAAGTCACCAAGATCATGGTCGAGAAGCTCACGCCGACGCTGCGCTACAGATACTACGACTTCGCGGCGCTACAACTCAAAGAAGAACCCGATTTAATAAAGTTCGAAAAGTTTTTGAAAAAAGAAGCGGAGTTGTGCGGCCCGTATGCGCAGCCCGAGTCAGTGGGCCCTCACTCACAGCCCGCTCAACAGCACAGAAGAGCACAGAATGTGCACTCCGTCGTCGAGAAACAACCATCAGCCAAGTGTCCCGTCTGCGAAAGTGCGAGTCACTTCATCACAGAGTGCGAGAAATTCAAGACAGCCGACGGGAACGAGAGATGGGACATAGCGAAGGAAAAACGCCTATGTTTTCGTTGTCTACGCTTCAGAAACAAAACTCACAGCTGCCGACCGAGAACCTGCGGCGTCGACGACTGCAAGTACACACATAACAGATTGCTACACGTCGGTAGAAAAAAGAAAATAGAAGAGGTCGGCGAGAAACAACAGACGGAGGTCATCAACTCCGCCTGGACCGGGACTAACAGACAGTCTTTCCTCAAGATCATCCCGATCCAGGTTAAAGGGCCGACAGCGACCGTCGATACCTACGCCCTCTTAGACGACGGCTCGACGGTGACGCCCTCGGTCACGCGGTACATGTCATATCGCACCTCATAGAAGACACTGTCATCAAACAACAAGAGGAAAACACAGAGAAAATGATGAGAGACTACTTCAACATGGACGCGCTCTGCTTAGCGCCGAAGAAGCCGAAGACAGACCCAGAAGAGCAAGCCCTACGTATCTTAACAGAAAATACAGTCCACACAGAAGAAGGAAGATATAAAACCTCGCTACTCTGGAAGAAAGAAGACGTCGTTTTACCTAACAACTACGAAAACGCCCTGAAACGACTACACGGCATAGAAAAGAAGCTCGATCGCGACCCATGTTTGAAGCAGAAGTACACAGAACAGATGGAAGCTCTCGTCGAAAAGGGCTACGCCGAACGCGCCCCGCAGTCTAGAACAGAAAATAGAACATGGTACTTACCGCACTTTGCAGTGGTGAACCCGATGAAACCCGAGAAGCTCCGAGTCGTCCACGACGCCGCCACTAAGACTAAGGGAGTGGCCCTTAACGACCTACTACTTAAGGGCCCCGACCTGCTACAGTCGCTACCGGGAGTTGTCATGCGATTTAGACAACATAGTATCGCAGTGACGGCCGACATCAAGGAAATGTTCATGCAAGTAAAACTTAGAACAGAAGATAGAGACGCGCTACGATATCTCTGGCGCAACGATCGTCGAGATAGCCAGCCGCCCGACGAGTACCGAATGACGTCACTCATCTTCGGCGCATCGAGCTCTCCGTCTACAGCGATTTTCGTCAAAGACTTGAACGCTAAGAAGCACGAACATACTCACCCGGAAGCCGCGCTCGCCATCCAGAGAAAACACTATGTCGACGACTACTTAGACAGCTTCAACAACATAGAGGAAGCCATATGCATCGCTACAGGCGTCCGAGACGTACACCTGAAAGCTCACTTCGAACTCAAACAGTGGAAGTCGAACTCACAACGACTTCTCGAACCTCTCGGCGAAAATAAAATATCAGAAGACATAGAGCTGTATAGTAAAGAAAAAAAAAACAGAACGAGTGCTGGGCCTCATATGGAAACCAGAGTCGGATGTCCTGGCCTTCAACCTCAACTTGGCCAGGATACCACCACAGCTTATAGAAGGCAAGACGCCCACCAAGAGAGAAGCCCTGATGGTCGTTATGTCCCTCTTCGACCCGCTCGGCTTCGCATCAGTCGTTACGATCCGAGCGAAACAACTTCTACAAGAAGCGTGGCGCCGTGGCACCGCGTGGGACGACGAGCTCAACGACGACCTAACAGAACAGTGGCGACACTGGCTCGTACACCTGAGAAACCTACAGAACGTGACCATCCCGAGGCAATACCTACACTACAGTGACGCCTCAGGTCTACAGCTACACGTCTTCGTCGATGCCAGTGAATCGGCCTACGCGACAGCCCTATACTGGAGGGCGGAGGCGCCAGACGGCACAGTCCACGTGTCGCTCGTCATCGCCAAGGGCAGAGTCGCGCCATTAAAAATCACGTCGATCCCGCGACTCGAGCTGCAAGCCGCCGTGATTGGAACGCGCCTAACAGAAGCTGTGATAGAAGAGCACGAACGGAAACCCGCCTCAACAACCTTCTGGACAGACAGCAAGACAGTACTCACGTGGATACGCACCGGATCTCGATCGTACAAACCGTACGTCGCGCATCGACTCGCCGCCATAGAAGAAGCTTCGACAGTAAACGACTGGCGCTGGGTCCCGAGCAAGCTAAACGTGGCCGACGACGCGACCCGAGACGTACCGCCGTCGTTCAACAAAGATCACCGATGGTTTCGAGTGCCTGAGTTCTTATATCACTCCGTAGAACACTGGCCGATAGAAAAATCACAACCGACCGCAGCGCCAACCACGGGCGAAGAGCGAACTAACAACATAACAATCACTGAAAAACGCAAGTTACGTTATCTGAAGGACTTCCTACAGCTTCACGATTCTCTATCTGGGAGAGACTGCGGTACGCGGTAGCCAGAGTCCTACAATTTATACAGCTGTGTAAAACCAAAACGCACAGTACACACTATCAGAAAACGAAGAAAAACAAAGAAAATGACCCAGAATGGGTGAAAATTCAAAAGAAAAAATAAGATCGTGCGTCGATACCTATAAGAAAGACAGAGACAGAAGATAGAAAATTTCACCAAATGACAGCCGAGCTTTTACAAACAGCTGAGGAGCTACTTATGCGCTCCTCACAACAAGAATCGTTCACAGATGAGATGGAAAGCATCGCGAGGAAACAAGACATCAAGAAAGATAGTCGACTTCGTCACTTAAGCGTGGAATATATCGACGGTGCGCTCCGATTAAGAAGCCGCATTAACGCAGCCGCGGCGACAGACGCAGTAAAGAGACCTCTAATACTGGACGGTGATCATCCCACCGTGAAGTTATGGATAAAGAAAATACATAAACAGATACATCACTCCGGTATCGAAGCCTGTAGCTTCGAACGAGTGTGAACGAGTGTCGACAACAGTACTGGATTCTGCGCCTACGCCCCGTGATACGCACCATCGTGAAACAATGCTTCACCTGCCGTATGAAGACACGCCGACCGCCTTACCCGAGAACAGGCGACTTACCGCCGTGCCGCCTTGCACACCACAGGCGACCGTTCACCTACACCGGCGTAGATTACTTCGGCCCGCTGAACGTGACCGTCGGACGCGCGCGACAGAAACGCTACGTCGCGATATTCACATGTCTAACTACGAGGGCGGTGCACCTAGAGATGGCAGCTTCACTCAGCACAGACTCCGCGATCATGGCCCTCCGAAGAATGATCGCGCGCCGCGGCTGTCCTACCGAGATTTGGTCGGACAACGGAACGAACCTGAGAGGAGCAGATAGAGAGCTCAGAAAGGCGATCGACAACGCGACGGCCGAGGAAGCAGCCAAGAGGACCATCTCGTGGCGATACTTGCCCCCCGGGGCCCCCATTCATTGGGGGAGCCTGGGAGAGAATGGTGCGGTCAGTCAAAACCGCGCTAACAGCGACACTACATGAGCGAAGCCCAGTCGAAGAGGTACTCACGACTCTTCTCCTAGAGGCAGAGTATACAGTCAACAGCCGGCCATTGACCCACGTGTCGGTCAGTCCAGATGACCCAGACGCCCTGACGCCGAACCACTTCCTACTCGGTGGTCCGGCGCGCGTCCCGACGCCCGGCGAGTTCAACGAGAAAGATGCGCTATCAAGACACAGCTGGCGCGCTGCGCAGCGACTCGCCGACCTATTCTGGGCTAGATGGGTCCGAGAGTGCCTTCCCGACTTACAACACCGGCGGGAGCCGCACGGGCGAGGACTACCCGTCGACGTTAACGACTTGGTCCTCATAGTCGACGCCAACCTGTCCCGTAACACATGGATTCGGGGCAGAGTCATCGCTACCTACCCTGGGCCTGACAACATCGTGCGAACGGTCGACATCCGAACCAAAGGCAGCGTGTTACGACGACCGGTACGCAAGCTGGTGGTCCTACCGATAGCGAGCGCCGAGCCAGCACCGACGTGAGCTGCGACGGGGTCGCACGGCGGGAGGATGTGCAGGACGGCGCTGTAAATTTAAGCTTATGTTATACGTAGATGTGTTTAGATATATGTTCAATATTTGTAAGCTAGTTTATTTAAGTTTTTAAGATCGAAATAAACAGAAAATAGACCTAGGCTCTCTTTAGGCCAAAAAGAAAAATAGCTCCCTAAGTGCGAAAGGGACGTACAGAGCGGGATGGCAATATTTTAAAGCCGCGCTGCCATTGGCCCGCCAATCAGAGCCTCGGTTTATTTGCTCTCCGGGTTTACCTACTATAAATATACAATCGGAGAAAAATTTGCATGTAGTATCCAGCAATAAATCGAACAGTCAACATCTCAAATAGTCTTTGTCCTCCAACCCAGCCTTCAACAAAAAAGTACGTGTCTCCGCCTAGTCCGAAGCCCCAGGGCTTCGCGCCGCACTAGAACTTCGGGGTCACGTACAATTACTACTCATTCATTAGCATAATTTTGATTTTATTGATTGAGATTATCAAAGCTTTCCTAAATTAGTAAAAAATACTTTTTGATTAACTGTTGGCTTAATTTATGTAGATATACCCATTTAGCCTACCTTTTCGCCGAAAAGTGATTGGCCGTTTATCACTGGCCAACCAACGGTTCGGCTATGTTTCACTTTGACAACTAACGATTGTCAACTTTTTGTATGGCAACGTTTCATTTGGCAGAATTATTGTTAAACAGATTTTTATAATGACTCAATACGTTGAAGGCACTTATCATTTGTCAAATCTTTCACTACGCCAAACAACTTTTAGACAAATAACGTTTCGTCTATGTAGACCACTTTATGGCACAGTTACTGCGGTTTTTAACCCCCGACCAAAAAAAGAGGTGTTAGAAGTTTGACGTCGAAGTCTGTCTGTAATAGTGTATAGTACTCTACTAGTCAATCCCTTTCATTTGATACCCATATTAAGGCATTAGTGAAAAAAAAAATGTAGTTCGCCATTTTGTGATTTGAAATTTGTTAAACTGTATAGTACTCTACTAGTCAAGCCCTTTCATTTAATACCCATATTGAGGTAGATTGTGATGAAATATTTGGTCCGCCATTTGGTGGAGGCGGCCATCTTGAATCGATATCAACCAAAAATAGCTCAAAACATCAACACAAAAATTTATCTTCAAATAAAAAAACCGCATCGAAATCGGCCCATCCGTTTCAGCTCTATGGTGCCATAGACAGATACACAGGGAGACAGACCTGCATGTGTGTCTGTCTGATAGACAGACACTTATTTATGCCGAAGCGTAAACAAACGCACTTAGGTAACCTGCGTAGCGATTCTGAAACCATTCGGTTGCATCCGATAAGACTCATTTTGTAGCGGTCCCGCTACCGAATGGTGAGGAATCTGCGATTCTCAACGCCAATCACACGCCAATCGGATTGGCGTAGTTGGCGTAGGAATGTCTTTTGGCCAGACCAAAGACAAGCTATCCCATCTACTTTTCGAATACAGATACAAATTTGGTAGAAAAGTTAACTCATGGTAGGAATATACAAATCGTCAAATAACTCTATTTCGGGTTTATTTTGTGGTTTTGAATGACTTTTTTACATAGAATTTGCATAATAAACGAATAAATCGAACAATAACCTCTGGAAATTAGCATCTGCAACACAATAAATCATAGTTTACATTCTTCGTTTTACCTTCAATTGTCAATCTGTTGATGTTGTCAAAGTCAACGGAACCATTGTTTGTTTTGTTTGGAACATGAATCTGTATACTTCGTGTTCATGGTTTGGAAATAACAACAAAAAGTAATGGTTTCACAGTTGTGTTTGTCCATTACAGTTATATATAACATATCTAAAAGTAACCACTAACAAAAGTATCTACACTCCACCGATCATCAATAATCCTGCATCTTCACTGAACATATGCCAGAAGTCTGTCATCAAACTTAAGACTACCTAAAGTGGACCGATCATCTGAAGCAAGATTCCTACCTCTAAGTGAATAAAAGTTCAGAAGACTATCTTAACGGAGAAACGCTAGACACTGGCGAAATTCCGATGAAATTACCGAATGGAAGCCATATGAAAAAGTTGAAGTTGGACAAGCAAATCATATATAGAAGACTCATAAAATTGTCAAGAAGATAAGTTATAGTTTAATACAAGAAGCCAGCAAATGTGATGCATTGTTTAAAACGACTTATTATATGTCGTGCCAACCTCAACTCGCAAAGCACATGGATCTCATAAAATGGTCAAGAAGAGAAGTTATAATAA
Organism: Ectropis crepuscularia; assembly: GCA_963693475.1. NCBI lineage: Eukaryota > Metazoa > Arthropoda > Insecta > Lepidoptera > Geometridae > Ectropis > Ectropis crepuscularia. Next base: position 261,104 of record OY856362.1, on the reverse strand, counting down.
TGTTATACTTACTCCATACAAGAAGCCAGAGAGTTTTCGTTTTTTCGTTGACTCACCTTGAAAATTAAAGCAGATTTTCAGTAAAAATATTCGCTTTAGTACTGATTTACCTATAATCCAATTTCATTTTGTTGGAAAAAGATAATATAAGTATAATAGGTACAATACACACACATCAATTGTGATATAAGTTAAATTAGTTTTCTCTCTATTTAGGTATTTTAATATATCCCTTCAATAAATGTTAATTTTGTGACAAACCATGGTAACTTTTTAGACTGTATATTAATGTATATAATTACATAAATAATTAATTACTTACATTAAAAACGGCTATGTAGTTAATTTATATGTTGTAGAAGTAGGAGCGAGAGGTATACCAGCAAAATATCTGTATGACCTGCTGAAAGAACTTAGTAGTAGGTTCATATCAGAATTGGCTGGGCAGATAGAGAAATATGAGTAGTGAAGGTGAGTGTTGATGTACATCAGAAAAGGGCCCCTTAAACCTACACCGGTGTCACAAGTCTCGGGATCTACTTGGGATTTCGCTCTCTGCCACACGATGGACCCCCGGCACCCACACGGTGAATCCACGGAATGCTAAGAAGTTTGTCTTTCTCTTTGTAATTAAAAATCCATGGACATCACTCACTTCGCATCACAGTTTTGTGTTAGCAGGTAGCCCTTAGTCACTTAAGAGTTGCGATCATTATAATTTTAATATGTTTAGAAGTTTAAAAGTAAACTGAATTAGCTATGATTGTATTATGTATTAATTAATTAGGAAAATAAAACATTGTGGTATGTACAAAAAAAATTATGTTTTATTGACTGACTTTTGTACGGAGAGCTATTATGTTTAATTCATTTTTACAATATTCTGTTTGGTCTCTTATTAAATGTTGTTCTCAATGGTCTAAATAAGTAAATAAATATTGGTGGACAATTCACAGTCACCACCATCTGACCCCAAACTAAGCAAAGCTTGTACGATGGTGGCCAGAAAGCTGATATAATACTTATATAGTTTTAAATACATACTTATTATACACAGGAACACCCAGACACAGTGCAAACATTTGAATTCATCACACAAAATATTTGCACTGGGTGGGAATCGTTCAGAATAACTATAGACTTAGTGATGTCGCGCGTACCGCTTACCTCAACTCGGCATTTGAAGCTACACAGGATGCTATACTCGAAACTACTAAACAAAGCTTATGGAAAATTCATAAAATTGTCAAGAAGAGATGAACAAAAGAAATTATAATACCATAAGCGTAAGTAGTAAATAGTATAATTTTGTAGTGGTAGGACTCTTAGCAGAGTCCGCCTGGAGAAGTACCACACCTTTGCCAATTATTCTACCGCCAAGCAGTAATGTGCAAACATTACTGTGTTCCGGTTTGAAGGGCAATGTTTCCAGAGAAATTACAGGGCTTAGAGATATAACAACTTAGATCTCTGGGTGACGAGCGCAGTGCAGTGCTAGGTAATGATTTGGGCTCTCCATGTTCCAATAGCTGCATGTCACTGTGCTGTTATGTGGCAGGCATGTTGCTTACCATCAGGCACATGTCCTGCTCGTCTCGTCACTCTTTATTTTAAAAACAAAAAAGCCAGATACAAGAAATCAGCCTATTTTCGTTTTGTTGTTGAACTCATCTTATAGTGTAAAAACATTAGCTTAAGTACTATAAGGTAGTAACACATTTAATCAGTAAGCTAATCTTAAGTCCAATTTCATTTCGTAAGAAAATAATACGTACGTACATATTAACATCAATTGTGATATAAGTTAAATCAGTTTTTGCTCTATTTAGGTATTTAAATATCCTATCAATTATGTAGAAGAAACACTGCAGCTTTTAGTAATGTATATAAATGCATATTATGTAAATAGTAAATTCATCTGAAATATTAGTATCTCCTTGTAAATAAATGACATGTATGTTTCACTGAACTCATGACGACATTTTTTATTTTATTTATATTGCTTTGACACTCATTAAATTACCTAATTTGATGTATGTTTGTATTTGAATTTATATTTATTTGTTAATGCATTTTGATATTGTTAGAATGACTTAATATTTCTTTGAAAACATTCTTATAGTTGTAACAATGTATCTATGATGTACCTGGTAATTGTAACTTTGAATTATGACTTGTACGCTAACCAAGCAGGACCTGGAGAATGTTACTAACCCTAATTAAAATCTGTATAACCTAGGCCCACAAGGAAATAAATGATTTGATTTGAAAAATCCTTGTAGTTAGTAAAAACTTGGGATTGTTGTAATTTTAATAGCTTTAGAAATTACAAAATACCAATTAGGTATTATTATGCAGTTAGTTAGGATTGTATTATGTCTATAATTAGAGAAATTAAATGTGGTATGAATAAAAAGTCTAAATGTTTTATTGCCTCTGAATTATGTTTTGTGTGGAAAACCACTTTAAACAACCACTTTAAAACACACAAAAACCACTTTAAAACAGGCTTTTATTATTAAATATTTTTTTACAAATTTTTGTTTGGTCTCTTACTAACAGTTGTCCTCAATGGTAAAAAAGCACTGCTTATTTTAGTCTAGTACACTATCTCTTTTTTCAACTTTATTGCTAAATGATGCAGAATTTAAAGCATCAATAAATTCTTCAATTATTATTAAAATACTTACTGAAATAAATGATCTTTTAGTTATAACAATCACCTTGTATGGTAATAATGAAGAAATCACTATCTCTTTGTTTCAACTTTATTGCTAAATGATGTAGAATATAAAGCATTAATAAATTCTTCAATGATTATTAAAATACTTACGGAAATAAATGTTTTTTCATTTGATCTTTTAGTTATAATAATCACCTTGTATGATAATAATGAAGAAATTACTAGTTCTTTTGTTAATAGCCAGGAAACTTTAATCAAATTACAGCAGCAAAGTTTTAAACTTGCAGAAATAGATAATCCGGTACAACAGGCGGTATTAGAATCTATGATAAAACAATTGTGTCTGACATTCTCTCACTATGCCACCACGGCTTTATAAATAAGTATATAATAATATTTAATGTAGGAAATATGTAATGTTCCTACATTACATATTGAGTAGGACAAAATAATGGATAATTTGTGGTCTACATGTTATTTTATTTCCAAAATATATCTGTAAAACAACACAGTAATATATTGCTATAGTTAGTTAGACGGGGTCTTTTCCACGCTTAGCTTCTTAATTAGGCCATTGGACGTTGCTCATACATCTGAATTGTTGTTGAAGGCCTCCGGAACTGCTGCTGGAGAGTGGAAGAATTCTGTCCGCCACACTCCTGCACTCCACAACCACATTCTGTGGCATTACTTCTTCCTCCATGCATCCTGTACCCTGCATAGAGGGCTTTCTGTCACACTTATAGAATAAGTGCTTGTTTAGAGGACAATTTTGTCATAGTACCTACCTATAACTTTGGGGATTTTGTCCCACATATCTAGCTATGTCTAAGAAAATTTTATGTTTGTTAAATCACATGCCGTACACCAGCAAGGTGCTACTTTTATATACACTTACGGGGTCTGCGTTGTCATTATAGGGATTGGGGACCAATAAGTTCTGGCAGAAGTACGTTTAAGTAACCTTTCCTTCATCTATAGATAGAACTAAAGTCGAATAGATAGGTACGAAAATACTGTTTGTTTTACAAGGACCAGAGGGGTTCGTGGGTCACCCCTTTTGGGCTGGCACTAAGTAATATTATAGACGCACGCACTTATCACACGGTCTTCTTACTTAGTTAGCTCCGACTATGTTTCTGACCACCACTGACCACTGGGGCCAAAGTTGTTTCCGCTCTTGCTGTTATATCGTTGTTTGACGTGATGTCTCGTATCTCCAATGTTTCTTTGTGGTTTCTTGGCTTTTTGCTCAAACAACAAACATGTTTCATATTTTCATCTCAAAAAATAAACAATATCAACAAATCAAATGTGGCAATAATCTATTTCTAGCAATTCTTTTGAGCACAAACTGCCAACTTTGAAAATTTCAAAACCCAAAATTCCAAAAACTAAACACATATTACACACTAAAGTTAATAAAAAGTCGTTTACTGTCCATAATCTTACAGAAATATTGAGAAAAACAGAGAAAAATCAAGTAAATAAAATAATCTGAAAATCGTATTTAGCTATCCACGACAAAAAAGCTGTCCGAATCCCATCCGATTAAAAAACAGCTGGTAGGCGGTTGCAAACGTCAAAAGTAATCGGAATTGGCGTTGAGAATCGCAAATTGCCCGAACCAGTCGGTAGAGGCCAGTTTCCGTGGATCAGCCCGATCCGAATGGTTTCAGAATCGCTACGCTGACACCCGCCAAAATTGTAAAATCGATTTTCCAAAAGTGTAGCAAGCGGTTATTATATTATAGTGTTGGTGTTATAAATATTTTGTAAAGTTTTTTTTTTAATGTTTTTTTTTACCATATAGAACTTGAATAGAACTTGAACCATATTGAACTTTGAATGTTTATATAATTTGTTGATTGCTGTGGCACGTAATGCACTGTGTGCATATTAATATTATTTTTGTTAATTTTGTGTAAGCTGTCAGTATCAATTAAAATGGGAATGATAATTATTTGATGTTGTGGCATCGCAAGTTTGTTTGCATTTGCCAAGTGCTGAGTATTTACCCGACTGATTTACATTTTAGTTGTGGTGCTTTATCTTGGTATAGTATTTTATTTTATGGGAAATTGCATTTGAATGTTTAAGTCATTTATTTGTTGATTGCTGTGCCATGTGATGCGCTGTATACATATTAATATTCTTTGTTTTATGAATTTTACTGTGAAACTGATTTTTTTATGCTTTTGCCAACACTCGTTTTTTTTTTATGTCTTTATTTTGTTTTTTATTGTTTAGTTTGTAATAATATTGTTTAATATTTACTAAAAATATCTCGTTCCAACACAACCGGCAGGTGGATAAGCGAATTTAAATATATATATTTAATTTCAGATTAGATATACGTTTATTGTTTAGTGCTTGTATATATTTTATATTTATATATATATTTTAATATTTAATAGTTATTGTATTTAATTTATTTGTAGCTGTTGATGTTACATAATATATTTAATGGTAACGATTCCGACAGCAACAATGAATACTTTTCGCTATCTCAAACAGAATCAAGTATTGGTGATACCAGTTTTGAAAGTTTAGTTCCACTGTCAGAGTTCCTTGAAAGTATTTTTTCTGACGTGCCTAGAAATTTCAACGTTGTCCACATTAATGCTCAGAGCATTCCATCTTCATATCCCGAATTGCTGGCTTCTCTCGATCAAAACAATATTCATGCTATCCTGGTCTCTGAAACTTGGCTTCTCCCAAGTCTCCCTTCGACTTCTTTTTCTCTTCCAGGCATTATTCTGATAAGGAATGATCGCGCCAGCCGCGGCGGTGGTGTTGCGATTTACTTGAAAGCCAATATCCCCTATACAATTTTGAGTCAATCGCCACAACCGTCTCCGGGGAATGGTGGCGAGCACCTCTTTATTGAGGTTCTTCTTTCCCACTCCAAAGTCCTTCTCGGTGTTTATTATTGTCCCTCTAGTAATATTAATTTCTTTTCCTCCTTTGATGATATCTTACTTGATCTCACTCCTTCTTATAATCATTCCATTATCATGGGTGATTTTAATACATGTATAGTAAAAAAAGATCATCGTAGCGCGTCATTGCAGTCCGTTGTCAGCTCCTACAATTGTCACATACTTCCTCTGAATCCTACACATCATTTTCCTAATTGTGCTCCATCTCTTCTAGATTTAATTATTGTTTCGTCTCTTAATAATGTTGCCAAGCATGGTCAATATGCTGCGGATAATTTATCCTACCATGACTTGATTTATATGTCTTACAAAATCCGCCCTCCTAAAATTAATCCACAAATCGTCATGCAGCGCAATTTCAGTGGTATGGATCATACTGCCCTTCTTAGTCATGCAAGTGACATTGATTGGAGTCCAATTATTCAAAGTGAGTCAGTTGACGATCAAATCACATTTTTAACACGTTAATCACAGAATTATTTGATGTTCACGCCCCAATACGTGCTGTTAAAATCAAACATCTTCCAGTACCCTGGCTCACCAAGGAGATAAAAGCCATGATGAACAAAAAGGCAGCGGCCAAAACGCGCTATAAGATAAAACCTACTGATTCCAACAAGACAAAGTACGTTCAGGCACGTAATCACTGTAATAAGGTGTGTAGGGATGCAATGCGCCGCTACGTTCATGCTTCTGTTGATAATGATAGTCCAGCTAAAGTTTGGAAATTTTTAAGAACATTGGGAATCGGCAAATCACGTTCAGATTCAACGTCTATTAACATAGACATCGACACTCTAAACAAACATTTCTGTTCTACATCTGCTATGCCAGATGAAGTCAAAAATTCTACAGTAAATTATCTTTCTGCCATTCCTAATACTAATCCTTCTCTTTTTGCTTTTAATCAATTTACCGAGTGTGATGTTAGGAAGAGTTTCAAGTCGATTTCCTCCAACGCAGTGGGCGGTGACAGCATAAGCCGGAACATGCTTTTGCCCATCCTCGACATCATCCTTCCAGTCCTTTGTTGCATTTTTAACAACTCCATACTAAGTGGTATTTTCCCTACTCTATGGAAAGATGCCTACATTTTACCTTTACCGAAGAAACCTAACCCACAATCCTTTACCGAATACCGTCCGATATCCATTCTTCCCTTTCTTTCCAAAATCCTCGAGCGTCTTGTCCATAACCAGCTCAACGATTTCCTTGTTAGGCAAGACCTCCTCAATCCCCTACAGTCTGGTTTCCGTCCTGGGCATAGCACTGTGTCTGCGATTGTCAAGATCACTGACGATATACGCTTGGGCATGGATGACGGCAAGCTTACTGTTCTAGCTCTGTTAGACTTCAGTAATGCTTTCAACGCCGTCAATTTCGACATTTTGCTTGCTTTACTCCGTTCCAGTAACATATCTCCACCGGTAATTGATTGGTTTCGTAGTTACTTGCAGGGACGCCGGCAACGGATTCGCCTAGAAGATACCTTTTCTCCTTGGTGTAATACAACAGCTGGTGTTCCTCAAGGCGGTGTGCTATCTCCTCTTCTCTTCGCTATTTTTATCAATTCTATTTCCAAGTACATAACTTCTTCCTACCACCTTTACGCAGATGATCTTCAAATTTATATCCAAGCTCCTATAAATGAATTGAATACAGCTATTGGAAAAATAAATGCAGATCTGTATCGTATTATTCAGTGGAGCAGGTCATTTGGTTTGAAAGTGAATCCCACAAAATCTCAGGTAATAGTAATAGGGAGTTCGTATTGGATCTCTAGAATAAATTGGAATGTAACACCTGGCATAGTATTCGATGGCGTCCCTATTCCATTTAGTAATTCTGTGAAAAATCTTGGAGTTGTTTTGGATCGTACTTTATCATGGGACTGCCATATCAAGTCAATCAGTGGTAAATTATTTGCGTCCGGCGGCTCTTTAAGGCGCCTACGTAATTTTTTACCCACTGCCACTAAAATTGCTCTTGCTCAGTCCCTCCTTCTCCCTATCCTGGATTATGCTGACGCCTGTTACCTTGATCTTAGAGAAGACCAGCTTGACAAACTTGAGCGGCTCCAAAATTATTGTATTAGATTCATATTTGGCTTACGCAAGTATGATCACGTTTCTCAATATCGTTCTCAGCTCAGTGGTTACCCATTCGCCTTCGTCGGAATGCTCACGTTCTCTCTTTATTGTATAATATTTTGTTTAATCCTTCCACTCCCTGCTACCTTAAAGAACGCTTTACCTTTTTACATGATTACCATCAGCTTCCTTTAAGGTCAAAAAACAATCTCTCCCTTAAGACTCCCTCTGCTCGAACTGAAACTTTCTATGGCAGGTCGTTTACTTGCAGGGCGACTCAGTTGTGGAATGAGTTACCTGTGCACATCAGACTTTCCTCTTCACTAAACACTTTCAAAAAAGAAGTGAAACAATTCTATTTGTCGAAACTGTAGACTTGTTGTTGGTCGATGTCCTAATATTGCAATTACAGCTGTTTTTTATATGTTTGTATGTATGTTTACATATATATATTATTTGTATATATATATATATATTTATAATCGTATTTATTAGTCTATTATAATTCAATATTTAAGTACCTACTAGTATTTTTGTATTAGGTTGTTCTATTTTTATAACAAATTTGTTTTTATTTCCGTTATTTATTTATATTACTACTAGCTGTTACCGGCGACTTCGTCCGCACGAAATAAATACTAAAGTAACTCAGGCAGTGCATATTTATATAGGTACCCAGACACATTTATGGTTACTAAAAACAGCTTATAATAGAACAATTTTATACAATTTCATCAAAATCGGTTCAGTTGTTAAGGTTTGAAAGCGTAAGAGACATTCGTCCCCCATTTCAATCCCGATTTCATCTCTATTCAGTTCGAAATAACCAAATTGATAGAACAAACATTCGTTTGCTCTGTGTCAAGTGTCTATATTCAGAGTTTCATGGTTTTATCTTCAACGGTTAGGATCTTCCATGTTGACATTCATCCCCCATTTCACCCCCGTACAGTTCGAAGTTACGAAATTGATAAACAAACGTTCGTTTGCTTCGTGTCAAGTGTGTATATACAGAGTTTCATGGTTTTATCTTCAACGGTTGAGAACTTCCATAATGACATTCATCCCCCATTTCAACCCCAATTTCACCCCCGTACAGTTCGAAATTACAAAATTGATAGAACAAATATTTAATTGTTTCGTGTCAAGTGTCTAGATACAAAATTTGATAACTTTGAAAATCACTAATTTTCATACAACCGTTCATCCCTTGTTTCACCCTCTTAGGGGTTGAATTTCGTAAAACACCGTCTTAGCGAGCGCCTACCTACTAAAAGGGACCTCCATGTAAAATTTCAGATTCCTAGCATTTGTAGTTTCTGAGATTCCTTGATGAGTGACCTTTCGCTTTTATATATATAGATTTACTAGCTGTTACCCGCGACTTCGTCCGCGCGAAATAAATACTAAGGTAACTCAGGCAATACCTACCTATTTTTATACCCAGACACATTTATTACTAAAAACAGCTTATAATAAAACAATTTCATCAAAATTGGTTCAGTTGTTTAGGTGTAAAAGCGTAAGAGACATTCGTCCCCCATTTCAACTCCAATTTTATCCCCATACAGTTCAAAATTACAAAATTGATAGAACAAACATTTATTGGCTTCGGGCACAGTGCCTATTTAAAGAATTTTATAGTTTTATCTTCAACGATTGGGAAATTCCATATTGACATCCATCCCCCATTTCAACCCCAATTTCATCGCTGTACAGTTCGAAATTACAAAATTGCTACAACAAACATTTATTTGCTTCGTGTCAAGTACCTATATACAGAGTTTCATGGTTTTATCTTCAACAATTGGAAGCTTCAATGACATTGTGTACTTTCATCCCCTATTTCAATCCCAATTCCATCCCGATACAATTCGAAATGTGAAAATTGCTAGAATAAATATTCGTTTGCTTCGTTTCAAGTGTCTATATACAGAGTTTCATGGTTTTATTCTCAACGGTTGGCAACTTTCATATTGACATTCATCCCCCATTTCTACCCCAATTTCACCCCCGTACAGTTCGAAATTACGAAATCGATGGAACAAACATTCGTTTGCTTCGTGTCAAGTATCTATATATAGACTTTCATGGGTTTATCTTCAACGCATGGGAACCATATTGACATTCATCCCCCATTTCAACCCCAATTTCACCCCCGTACAGTTCGAAATTACAAAATTGATAGAACAAACATATCATTGCTTCGTGTCAAGTGTCTAAATACAAAATTTGATAACTTTGAAAATCACGAATTTTCATACAACCGTTCATCCCTTGTTTCACCCTCTTAGGGGTTGAATTTCGCCAAACCCCGTCTTAGCGAGCGCCTACGTGCTAAAAGGGACCTCCATGCAAAATTTCAGACTCCTAGCATTTGTAGTTTCTGAGATTCCTTGATGAGTGACCTTTCGCTTTTATATATATAGATGAGTACTTATGTTTTTTTTTTAGTACTTCTTATTTACGCACCTCATTTTATGATTTGTCCACATGTTGTTTTCCATCCTAAGGTTGCCTGGAAGAGATCGCTTTCAGCGATAAGGCCGCCCACTGTCGCACTAATTTACTATGTTTTGTTTATTTTTGGTATTTTTATTTTTGGTGTGTCAATAAAGAGTATCTATCTATCTATCTTGGCACGAAGCCAGTAAAAGTTTGTGCTAGCAATTTTGTAATTTCGAACTGTATGGGGATGAAATTGCAGTTGAAATGGGGGACGAGTGTCTTTTAGGCTTTCACACCTAATTTGATGAAATTGTTTTATTATAAGCTGTTTTTAGTAACCGTAAATGTGTCTGGGTATAGAATTAGGTACTGCCTGAGTTACCTTAGTATTTATTTCGCGCGGACGAAATCGCGGGTAACAGCTAGTTTTAGATAAAGTCGTAAATTGAATCGCTACACTGTAACAACCCCCCCCCCCTCTCTTTTTTCTATAAGTCTGTATTTTAATAAAATATTGTATTGATGATGATTTGTAATGATGTCTATTTGTAATGGCCTTGTGATCGTCTAGAATAGTTAGGACTCTACGTTGTGATCGTATGTGTAACCCTAGATGAGATTTGACAATGAATTTAACTATAAATAATTATTCCTAACACACATAATTTACCTACTGAAGTAATATTCCTAATTCTGATTTTGATGTTATAATTTTCACTACTCAATATCTCCGTTATTAACATAACATATAATAGTAATAATATATAATAAAGATTTTACATATTAACTAGATTATCTTTAAATTCTGAGTTATAAGAATGAGATCAACTATTTAGGTTTCTATTAAAATTAAACAGTTAATTGATAGGAAAATATAGATAGCTAATTTATGTTTATACCGAACCACTTCCTCTACCGTCAAACTTCTAGACTAAAACATTTAATAATTATTGAGGTTGATAATGGATATATCAAGTAGTTCAGAGGTTAAATTATAGATGGCGCCATTTTAAATCTATATCGAATCGTTTCTTAGTAGCTTAATTTCCTCACATGGAATAAATGAAAGCTTATTTATAACTACCAGAATAAATCCTGCAACAAAGCTAACTCTCTTTCCAATATTTCCAGACGTATTCCACTATCATTGAATGTTACCACATTCATAAAATTCTACCTAGTAAATGACATTCATGGATACTAAGCAAATAGTCAGATATCGTCATAGCTCTAAAAATGAATTCTTTTGTTATAAATGATTATAATAGGATTTATATAGCATCTTAAAAGATTATGATAGATTGATAACATGCATTCAATGCTGTTCCTATATATAGGTACCGTTAGAATGGTTTAGGTTATTAGGTTAGAATGGTTAGAATGGCTCTGAACTACGTCGTGAGGTGAAAAGTTTAAGAGATCAAGTTAGCAAGTCTCATTCTCGCATAGCATCGTATGAAACACAGATGGAGCAATATGTCTCGGTTGTAGCCGAATATAATTTAAAACTCGATCGCAGATCATGAAATAAAAATTGGAAAATTTATGGATCGGATTGGAGGCTTGATGGAAACATTCAAGGAATGTCATTGCAGGCAGGATTTACAGTGTGATAGACTTGAGCAGTTTTGGCTTGGTGCTTCTAATCCTATTTTGCAGAGGCCAGTGACCACAGTTGCGGAACCGAGTCGGAGTCCGCTATCGGATACTGTAGAGGCAACAGCTACTCTGCATGGTTTGCATCGGCAGGAAGCTGGCAATGTGATGGAAGCCTCATTTGTCAACCTAATTTCAGAGGAAGGAGCCCCTCCTTCCCCAGAAGGTAACCAGTTTACTGACCTAAATCTTAAGACCCAGCAACCACCAGCCCAGTCTGTAATACTGGCCTCTCTGAAATCTCAGCCGCCGCCACCTGTCAGTACCTTAAATCATCATGAACTCACCAAAAGCTCGAGTAAAACAAACGTTGCTGCTGATGTCGATACTATGGGGGAACTACAGTCAGAGCTCCAGGATCGTGACTGGGCTACTGTCACCAGTAAGAACCGCCTTCGAGTCTCAAAACGTGGTATAGCTAATTCCACAGTGACTGCTCTCAGAGCAAACATGTCCATCTGTGGAACATGGCATCCGGTGTTGAAGAGGTGCGTGAATATCTACAGCTACTATGCCTGTCGGGTTCATGCACTGTGGACGAGCTCAAGCCTAAAGGAAACTACAAATCGTATAAGATAGGGGTCCCTTTGGAGTACTATGAGAAATGCTTATCTGTTGATGTCTGGCCTCTTAATGCGAGAATTCAAAGTCCTGGGTCAACCTAAAACCGAAGGCGTTAGCCAAAAGTGTAGATTCCCTCCATCGGTCTTATGTGTCACCGAACATGGAAGGTCGTGAATCCCTGAAACTGCAGCCCTTTCGGAATCCCGGAATCAGTATGCATAGTTCACAAGAGAAAAACTAATTATGGCTACTTTAACAGTTACTATCAAAATGTAAGGGGACTAAAAACCAAGCTTAAAACCTGGAGAAATGGTCTGGCTTTCGCGGAACATCATATTGTAGCTGCTACAGAAACCTTTCTCGATCAGTCTGTGGCTGACGCAAAAGTTGTAATTCAAGGGTGGACCATATTGCGACGTGACAGACAGACACCATGCGGCGGGGTGCTTTTGGCTGCTCGTACACCTATAGCACTGCGTCGACATACTCCTCTGGAAACGGCTACTGGTGAGGATCTGTGGTCAAGTCTTTCTTGGAATGGACGGTCTATTTTTGTTTGTGTTGTGTACATTCATCCTCGAGCTAAAGACAGTGATTACATGTGTTGGTTTTGTAAAGTAGAATGTTTTGTGAATACACTTAAAGGACATTTTATTATTCTGGATGATCTTAACATCAATAGTGCATCTAATACTATACGCAATTATTATGGTTATTTTAAATCTTTTTGTAACTTGTCTGACAGAAATGTTGTGATGAATTCGTATGGAGGAATGTTAGATGTTGTTTTGGTACGGGAGAGCACTGAGGTGCGTGAGGTACGTGTTCAATCTGTCGTTGGGTTTGTGTTGCCTGATCGATATCACCCTCCTCTCGATGTGGGAATAATGATGGAAGCGAGTCGTGATTCTCACCCAATCGAACCCAGTAATATAGATTCCAGTAAGGACTGGAATTTTAATAAAGCCGACTTGAATCTTCTCCTTCATCAACTGTCTGAAACATCGTGGGAGGATGTACTCCAATGTGACGATGTGCAACTCTGCACGGATAAATTTTATGACGTTATTTACAAGTTGTTTGACACTTGTGTACCTAAAAAGCACCGTAAAAGGACTGTATATCGATATCCCGTCTGGTTTACAAACGAGATAATTCAGGACTCGAAACAAAAACTAAAGCTACATCGATTGTGGAAGCTTCATGGTACACAAGAGTCATACATAGTACATTGTTCACCGAGAGGAGAAAGTGACCGATTACCGTCGAGGGTGTCGTTTTGTCTTTAAAACACCCGAGATCGGGAATCGCACTTTCTCTCGAGTGATACATAGTGCTTTATACTACACCTACGAGGAAAATAAAAAACTAAATCTTTACTAATTGAAATTTATATTGTAGTAAGCACTTTTGATTTCTTACTACGGAATCCCTCCGACTTTCTTTTCAGAAATGCTGTAAGTTTTTTGTATTCTTGAATATTTATGTCGTTTCTTGTCAATATAATACTTTTCAACATTGAGTACATAGACCATAACGTACTTGGTTTGTATTTTTGCGCTTTTTCACTGAAATAAGCTAGCAAAACAGTTTCAGAAAAAGATGCCGCATTTTTTTCACTTTTCCATTGCAAAAAATCGTCATAAGTTTTATTATATTTTTTAATTGATTTCTGTGGTAAAAGGTTATCAATCAGTATTTTTGCTGTTTCCTTCAACTGCGGCGGAGTTAAAAAATCTTCATCATCACTATCACTACTTATCATTTTGATACTTTTATTTTACTTTTCTACGAAAACTGAATCCTCAAACAACACACAAACTGGAAATGGCGCCAATGGCGTCTGCAATTTTCACATGTTCTTTTTTCAAATTGTTTGACACTATCCAACACACAGCTAGTGGTCTGTGTCATTTTGCGAACTTGGAGATAAAAACTCACTGTAAAAACTTTTTGGCTTTTGATATTTAGGTTACTAGCGCATAGTCTTACCCAAAATTAAAAAAGAAAAACCACGTAAGAAATGGATTTTCATACACTTTTCTCTCCCGCTCAGATGCGTTTTCTCGCCGCATATTTGTTCGATATGCAATGACGTACTTTCTACCGTAAATTTTATAAAATATCAAGGTACTTTCCGAGCAGGTGTAGTATAAAAGATTTTCTGACCTTAGAGCATCACTGAAAACACGTATTACGACGGCCCATGAATCTCAGCTTAAAAAAATAGAGCAAAATCTGTCCAAACACCCCAGGGGATTTTGGCAACATGTTAAAAACTTGCGATCAAAGGGGGGTTTTGAATCTGAGTTTAGTTATAATGGTGAAACAGTTAGCGGAGTTAAGGCTTCGGAAGCTTTTGCTGAGTATTTTTCTAGTGTTTTCTTGCCAGAGATTCCCAAATTAGTCACAGAGCAGATAACTCGGGCTGAAAGCACTGCCAATAGCAAAAACATTAGTATTTCTAAAATATTTCCTAGGGAGGTTGCCTCCAGCATAAAATACTTAAAATCTGGCAGCTCGAATGGGCCCGATTGCATACCTCCGTGGTTCCTGAAATGTGGCAGTGAAATTATAGTTCAGCCACTTTACCACATTTATGACCTTAGCCTTGCCAAAGCAATATATCCGGTACAATGGAAACTGACCAGAGTTACGCCTATCCCTAAGACATCCAGCAAACTATCGGTTGAGGACTATAGACCCATTGCAATCTTATCAACACCAGCAAAAGTATTTGAAAGAATTTTACACCAAGAAGTTTACAAGCAGGTTGAGCAATACTTAGCCAACGAGCAACATGGTTTTAGGAAAAAACGGTCTATTGATACTAATCTCTTAGAGATGACAGACTTTATAGCGGAATGTTTAGATAGAGGCAATCAAGTTGATGTACTCTATTTCGATTTTCGCAAAGCCTTTGATAGAGTCAATAACGACGTGCTACTTGCAAAATTAAATGAGCTGGGATTCGCCCCAGGTTTGCTCAAATTCATCGCCAACTACCTGAAAGACCGAAAGCAGTTCGTTAGGTTGGGTTTCTACGACTCGCTTCCCTACCATACACGGTCAGGAGTAAGCCAGGGATCCATTTTTGGGCCTCTTCTGTATATTTTTTTGATAAATAATCTCCCTTCAGTGGTCAAACACTCAAAATGTCTATTGTATGCGGATGATTTGAAACTGGCTATCGAAGTAAAATCTGAAAAAGACTGCCTGCTCTTCCAAGAGGACGTAGATGCTGTTAATGCTTGGAGTCTTCTGAGTGAAATGGAGTTCAATCCACAAAAATACCATGCTATGTCTTACGGGAGAAAGCGAACCCAATCGAATACAAATACTTCTTAGAATCTTATGAAATTAGTAGGTCCACAAGTGTTAAGGATTTGGGTATTATCTTTGATCGTAAGCTAACTTTCAACGAACACATTGCTACAGTTGCGGCAGAATCTTACAGAAGACTTGGGTTTGTCTTGAGAAACTGTAAAGATTTTAAAGGCACCCGCGTAGCTCAATTACTCTTTGAAGCACTTGTCCGGAGTAAGATTCAGATTCAGATTTTTATTCATAACAAGATAATAGTTACATGTCAAATAAGAATAATAAAAAATAAAAAATAAGAATAATCAAAAACAGTTACAAATTGTCTGTCATAAAAAATCAAATAGTTGCTTACATACATTTCATGTCAACATTAATAATCAAATCTAATCTTTCAAATCATTTCATTTCAAATAAAAAAATAATACTAAATACGAAATGAAGGAAATACATTCTTGAAAGTCAAACAAGCAAACAACAATATAAAAAATAAAAATAATCTAAAAAGCATTACAGAGTTTATAAATGTCATACATAAAATAGGATTCAGTCGCAACAACTCAGCTAATCGGTAAGTTCACATTTGAGGTCTATAATAATTGTACTTTAATTTTTAAAAATTCGTCAAACTTGTAGAAAGCCTGGTCAACAAGCCAGTTTTTTACCCTACGCTTATACGACCCTCTCGATGGTGCTTCTCTGAACTCGTGGGGAAGACGATTATATACTACCGGCGCAGTCACGTGCACCAACTTGGACGTCTTAGTAAGTCGGTGTGGTACGGGGCAGAGTCGGCTCGGGTGGCGGGATCGAGGATTCGCGTCCCCGAGACATGTGTATTCGTCAAGATGGTCCCAGGCATAAATAGCCGCTTGCAGGCACACGAGACTCGGAAGGGTGAGTACTCTCATGTCCCGAAAATATGGTAGAGCGGGGGTGTCCCAGGACTCCCGATACACAGCTCGTACGGCTCGCTTTTGCATTTTGAAAACGCGCTCCCAATCGACAGCGCGTCCCCAAAGTTCAACACCGTATTGAAGAACTGAATGTATGGAGGCAAAATAACACTGCCGTACCATATGGTACGGCAGAATCGCGGACACCCGTCGCAGCGCAAAACAGGATCGACCCAGCTTATTGCATATTCCATCGATTTGCACTTCCCACGTCAGACCACAATCAATTTGGAAACCTAGGAACTTGGTTTTCTTAACTTGTTCCATTTCAACGTCGCCAACCATTACCCTTAACGGTCGGTAGGCACGGCCTGCAAAGTTGAAATGGATGAAATGCGTTTTGGTTATATTTAACATAAGACCATTCAAAATAAACCAAGTGTTTAATTCTCTGGCTACTTTAGCAAGAGTCCACTCTAGTTCATCTATAGAGGACGCCGCAACGACAGCAGCGACATCGTCGGCATACATAAGGATTTGCGCACCCGGAATATTTTCTGGCAAGTCATTGAGAAGAAGGGAGAACATGATATTGGAGAGCGAAGAACCTTGCGCTACTCCAATAACAGTCCCCAACGGTGTAGATTTAGTTCTCCCAGCATCCCCCACCACGATCTGTTCGCGACCTGTCATGAACTCTTTCAGAAGGTTACTTGCGGGACCGTCGATTCCATAGTATTGCAGCTTCGCTGCTAGCAGATCGTGGTCGACCACATCAAAGGCCTTCGACAGATCGCAGAAGATAACTGCGACCTGCTTCTGGTCTTCGCGGGCTTCAACGATCCGTCGCACCAGTTCTGTAGCTAACGCCGTGGTGGACCTACCGCTACGATACGCGTACTGCCTGTCGCTCAGTGCCGCACACTCTGCCAGGTACTCTGTAAGTCTAGTACTGAGGCCATACTCGAAATTTTTTGCAACGGCTGGTATTATTGACACAGGTCGATAACTGTTGACGTCTTCTTGATTACCTTTTCCTTTGTAAATAGGTGATCATCTGATCTCATCTGCAGCCTGCAGACGTCCACTGCTGGACATAGGCCTCCCCCAATGATTTCCAAAATGACCGGTCTTGTGCCGCCTCCATCCACCGACTTCCCGCGACCGAGACAATATCATCGGTCCATCGTGTGGGGGGCCGTCCTACACTGCGTCTGCCGTTTCGTGGTCGCCATTCGAGAACCTTTACTCCCCAGCGGTTATCGGTTCTGCGAGCTATATGACCTGCCCATTGCCACTTCAACTTGCTAACTTTAAGAGCTATGTCGGTGACCTTCGTTCTTCTGCGGACTTCCTCGTTTCGGATTTTGTCTCGCAGAGAAACTCCGAGCATAGCTCTCTCCATTGCCCGTTGCGCAACTTTGAGCTTGTACATCATGCCAATAGTTAGCGACCACGTCTCAGTGCCATATGTCATCACTGGCAACACACACTGATTGTAGACTTTGGTCTTGAGGCTTTGTGGTATTTTTGACGAGAAGATGTGTCGCAATTTCCCGAACGCTGCCCATCCGAGTTGGATTCGTCGGCTGACCTCCTTGTCGAAGTTTGACCTGCCTACTTGGATCATCTGACCCAGATAAACATAATGGTCAACAACTTCGATACTATCGTTCCCAACATGGACCGGTATGGGTGCAACATGGGCATTGGACATGATTTTTGTCTTACCCATGTTCATTTTTAGCCCTACCTGTTGGGAGACAGCATTGAGGTCTCTGAGCATTGAGCCAAGGTCGTCTAGCGATTCAGCCATAATGACTATATCGTCGGCAAATCGAAGGTGGGTGATGTATTCGCCATTAATGTTGATACCATATCCGTTCCAGTTCAAAAGCTTAAAAATATCCTCCAATGCCGAGGTGAACAGTTTCGGAGAGATAACGTCTCCCTGTCTCACCCCTTTTTGCATTTGGATCGGATTTGTGCTTTGTTCCTGAAGACGGATAGACATGGTGGCTTTATCGTATAAACATTTCAACACTTCGATATACCTACAGTCGATTTGGCATCGCCGTAACGACCGTAACACTGCCCAGGTCTCGACTGAATCGAAGGCTTTCTCGTAGTCCACAAACGCTAGACAGAGCGGCCGATTATACTCTTCCGTCTTCTGTATAATCTGCCGTAGCGTGTGGATGTGGTCTACGGTACTAAACCCTTTACGGAACCCGGCTTGTTCGGGAGGCTGGAAGTCGTCAAGCCTACGAGCGAGACGATTTGTTACTACTCTCGAAAACAGCTTATAGACGTGGCTCAGCAGCGAAATGGGCCTGTAGTTCTTCAAGAGGGTATTGTCACCCTTTTTAAAGAACAGCACCACCACACTTTTGCTCCACGCCTCTGGCGTTGTACCCTCAAGGATGACGGAATTAAATAACTTCTGAAGGACTTTAAGTACTGGTGTTCCACCCGCTTTCAGAAGTTCTGTCGTGATCCCGTCTTCCCCCGGAGCCTTGTTGTTCTTAAGCTGTTTGAGAGCCGCTCGTATCTCGTATAGGCTTACGTCCGGAATGTCTTCTGTGTAGTGTCGGGTTAAACGGGCTCTAACATCACTAATGCTAGGAGTAGGGCTTTGTGACGAGGTGTACAACTCTCCGTAGAACTTCTCGAGCTCTCTCAAAATTTCTGGCTTAGATGAGACAATTCTGCCACTGTCAGTTTTCAGCTTTGTCAACTGGCTTTGTCCAATTGACAGATCTCTTGCGAACACTTTGGAGCCTTTGTTTTTATGTATCGCGTTTTTAATACAGTTTGTATTAAAACTACGCAAATCGTATCGAATCGATTTGGAGATCTGTCTATTGAGCAAGCCGTATTTAGACATGTCCACTGAAGATTGCAGTTTCATATCATCCCGTTCTGCCATAAGTTTGAGAGTATGCTCCGACAATTTCTGAGTTCTATCTTTGCGGTGTGTCTTCAGTAATTCAGATCCAACCGCATGGACAGTTTCCACCAGCCCGTTATTCAGCTCATCCACTGTTTCGCATTCGGCCAGGCATTCGAAGCGATTTCGGAGTTCTAACTGAAAGCTCTCGGGGTTTTGAATTTGGTCCGGATTTGGACGAAGAGTAGACTTCATCAGACGAGACCTCTCAAGCTTAACGTTGATATTCAATGAGCCTCTTACCAACCTGTGATCGCTGCCAGTTTTGACACCATTGATCACTGAGACATCATTAAATATTTGCTTCCTGGTCGCCATAATGAAATCCATCTCGAACTTGTATCCACCGGGATGCAGCCATGTCCATTTTCTGGACGCCCGCTTCTTAAAGAAGGAGTTCATCGCAAAGTTCATCGTTCCTTCTCCATGAAGTCGGCCAATCGCTGACCCCTACGGTTCCGGTGTCCAAATCCAAATGGCCCCACTCTCAGTTCATCGCCTTTTCTCATGCCTAACCGCGCGTTGAAGTCTCCCATCACAACCGTGAAGTGTGTTTTCGAGGCATGCATGGCATTTGAAATGTCATCATACATAACCTCCACTTCGTCGTCCGAACAGTTTGAGTGTGGGGCGTATACCTGTATCACCTTCAATGAATACCTTTTGGTGATTCTAAGTACAAGGTATATCACCCGATTCGAAACGCTTTCGATCTTCACGACGTTATTGACGAGAGACTTGTGAACAAGAAACCCGACACCATGTTGGGACTGCTGGTCACCCTCCCGGTAGTAAAACAAGTTGCCGGAATTGAGAATTATCGTGTCCTCCCCCTCTCTGCGGACTTCTGATAATCCTATAATATCCCATCGCAACTTGCTTACCACCTCTTCCAGCTCGATCAACTTCTCGTCTGTCCTCAGTGTGCGTGTGTTGTACGTTGCCAGGTCCAGAGATCGTCGGGGTTGGTAGCCATATCTCTGCCGGAGATTCTTAGCACCCCCTGCTCCGCCGTTACCATGACAGCTACCTTTGCCAGGGATAGCGAAGCCGCCGGGGACTGGGGGCCGTCTGTTGGGTGTACTTATCATAAGGGGGGATTTGCCAATAATCACCCTGCTTGGCAAGCTACTGGGTGATCGCAGTATTATTGGTGTAAAACTTCAGGTAAATGCTGCTGCCCATCACCTGGTTTATCCCTTAGTCGCCTTTTACGACATCCACGGGAGGAGAGGAAGGGGTCTTATTCTACCGCCGGAGCCCCCACGGCTTCGTTCTTATATATATATATATGCTATTCAAATAGGTGATACCTTAACATATTTTAAAGAAGAAGGATAAGCGCCCTCCCTAACGTAGCTGTTATAAAGACTTGTTAGAATAGGAGTTAAAGGCTGAGCTGCACTATGTATTAAAAATACAGATATCTCATACGCATCTTTTGATCGCTTCCGTGCGACACCGTGTGTCAATATACGCAACACCTCCTGCGCGGTGAACGGTTTGAAGCGCAGCGAGCGGTCGGCCGGCGCGCGCGCCGAGGCGAGCGCACGCGTCGCGGCGGACACGTCAGCCGCGGGCGCGCCCGCGCTCGCCGCGGCGTTTACAAAGTGTGTATTCACGAAATTTACGACATCTACTACAGAAGAGAATTTGGAACCGCATGGACGCTTCAACACCTCAGTGTAATCACTACGCGTGCCAGCCCTACCAGGTTCGGTACTAATCACCCCCCACATTGATTTAGTAACGTTTTCGGAACTATCAATATTTTTTTTGTAATAATTACTTCTTTCTATCTTCAACAACTCGTCATATTTAGTTTGAAATTCTTCCATTTTCAATGTCAATTCATCATTATTAGGAAATTTTGTCATTAATTTTTTTATGTCAATTAATAAATAATTAAGATTGATTATTTCATCAGTAGCCCAGATTATTTTAGTTTTTTTGACGTGTATGCGTTTGTTCGGGAAACACGAGTCATGTTGGTTTTTTAATATGTGCACCAAGGCCTGCGCTAAGCATGCAGATGATCCTGCATGTCTTCGCTCAACTTCATCCCAGTCAATACCAATTAAAGCGGCAATAAAATTGGTCATATTAGCGGCGCAATACGACCGCGCTAGTCGCGTCGCCGGCGCGCCGCCCGGGCCGGCGCCGGCGCACGGCACGGCGGCGCGCACGGCGCAGTGGTCCGACAGCCCGGTGAGCACGGAGCGCGCGCGCGCCGACCCCGAGATCTCACGACCCACGTAAACGTGATCGATGCTGGTACTCGAGGGTCCGTCTATTCTGGTGGGGAAATCTACAATATTGCATAAGTTATGCGACGACAAGATGTCATTCAATTTTCTTAGGTTTCCATTAATCCCCGAGCTGGTATCGATATTTAGGTCACCCAGAATAATGAACTCCCTATCGTCACTAACCAACTTGTCGAACAGGCAGTCTAATATGGGAAAAAATAATAACGGGCTCGTTAAGTTAGACCTGTAAATACATACTACGGTGAGCTCACTATCGATTAACTCGATTGCTGAAATTTCGCAAACTTGTTCAACTGACAATCGCGTGTAGCATTCTAAACTTTTATATTTGACGTCAGTACCACAGTAAATACATAACAGTAGGTTATCTAAGGCCGCCCGCTGAGTTTTTAGCCTACTCTTGCGTTCATCCCCAGGGTTGTCACTTTTACTTTTAGTTAATTTTTTCGAACAAGCAGCACTTGATCTAAATGTATGCAACAAAAAGCATATTATGATTTAATATTTTACCAATTTATACATTTAGTAAAAATAAAAAGCCTTTATTCACGTAACATTTATTAGAGAGACGAACTTCTTAGCATTCCATGGATTCACCGTGCGGGTGCCGGGTCAGAATCAGTGTGTACAGATATTACTGTGTTCCGGTTTGAAGGGGAATGTTTCCAGAAAAATCACAGGGCTTAGAGATTTAACATCTTAGATCTCTGGGTGACGACCGCAGTGGAGTGCTAGGTAATGATTTGGACTCTTCATGTTCCAATAGCTGCGTGTCACTGTGCTGCTATGTGGCAGGCATGTTGCTTAACATCAGGCACATGCCCTGCTCGTTGACTCGGCTACGCTATTAATAAAGCAAATAAACTGTGAAATAAACAATAATACAATACCTACCACATTTTCTAATAAGATTTAAGTATAAGTAGGTACTTACATTTCTGTTTCAGTAGGAACCATGAAAAATGATAAATCCGGGCTTGCGAAATCGTTATTGAGGCACCCGAAAACACCACAATATCTTTTTCTCCTTTTTGAAGTCATGATACTCGTTATAATTATTAATATTATGGTAAGTGGCCGGCGAGAGTTGACGAACGCGAGCGGTCACTAACTTACGGACGTGCTCACAGTCGCGCTGCACGGCCCCTACTGTCGCCGCCATATCGCGCCATATATTATGCTAGCGTGTGCGTGAAATCGCGTGCCGACACGGCGCGCGGCGCGCACGCACATATTCAAGCCGAGAGAGGCACGTTTGTATGAAGATGTTTTACTGTTCTTTACTGTGTCAGTACGTACGTAGATACATGACCCACCATGCAATACATTCGGCCTGCAATAGTGCGACCCAAGGGTGAAATTATTTATATAAATACATTTAATTTCATGTGCCGTTAGAAAATGTTCTGTTAAACGTAATACTTCACATTTTAATGCATTCAGTAGTTGAATTTTTAATTTACGCGTTTTATTTTTTAACGACCGTATGTTTTGGTGACATATATTTATCCATCCGGGTTTAGCTGTGTCTCTCGTCACACCGTCAGTCCCACTTGTAGCGCATGGTTTATGCATTGTCCTTGGCTTGTTTGTCGTCGGCGTCGTCCGCAGCGCTCTCACTCCTACTTCCCCGTCGCCTGCGCGTGCGAGCGAGCGCGAAAAAACCAATTAGCAAACCGTATACCGTGTGGCCACGCTGTCGGCTCGGTAACTTTAGTGTAAATGTTTTCCGGCATCCCTATAATAAAGGAAGCGTGTCTTCCAGAAAGTATTTGCCTCTTTTCAACGAAATATTCGGCTTTGGCTATTTTATTCAGGAACGATTTCACGTGCTCGATCGTCGTATCCGTTTGAAATTGCCACGCTTGTATATAGCGCATCCTTTCAACGGCTTGCAAGCCGAGGTCGTCATTGCTCAAACCTACAATAACAGTCCGCTGCTGCTTGCGGCCGCGGCGCCTACCCTCGGCCACTTGCCATTGTCCGCTTAGTTTGTCCTGCTCTCGCTCATCGGCGACGACAGTGACGGGTGAGTCGACCGGTGGTGTTGCTTGTGTAAGTGCCCGGACGGGGGTAGTGGTCGCCGACGGCGCGTCACCGGGGGTAGATGTCGACGGCGGCGCGGAGTCGACAGTATTTGGAGCGGTGGTACCTGAATCGGATATTTCGCTCACAGTCGGGGTGGCAGTGGCATGTTTAGTTTTTTTCTTAGATAAAGTGGTGGTTTTCGTTACCGTTGTGTCTGCGAGCTTCCTGAGGCGAGCTTGACGAATAGGTGGCTTCGAAAAAAGATCTGGAGTCACTTTAGAGATGGCAGAGCTTGACTTCTTTACCTCCTCGTCAGCAAGTGTTGTGTCCGTTACGGGAAATCCCAGCATTGTTTTAATCCAAGTGTTCTGCTACGAGTTTTTTTAAAGATAACACTTCAGTTTGTAGGTTCCGTATAACGGTTGTTAACTCCCGTACGGCAATTTCTGAAGTTTCCTGCGTCATTTTTATTTTATAACAATAAACTATCGCGGAGTTTATCAAAATTAACGTGTATCCGACGGAGGGCGACTCACGAAGCTTGAGGCTGGTTCTAGTGTATGGAGTCCGCATGAGGAATCTTACACAAACATGATAGAGAAGGTACAGAAAGCGTTTCTACGTTTTCTATATAAGCAGAGATTTGGTTACTACCCCTATAAGTACCCAACCGACTTTCTCCTAGGCTGTTTGGGGTACAACTCCTTAGAAGTCCGGCGGCAACGTAACCAGATGGTTATGATGTGTAAGATTCTTCATGGTAGGATTGATGCACCGAACCTGCTGAATAAGTTTTCTCGACTGTTCGTTCCAGATCCGGGTAGTTTTCCGCGTCGCGGGCAGCACTCGCTGTTCGCGGTCCCTCCGGCTAGAACCATAGCGCACGGACAGTCCCCCATTCATTGCACTTTTACTAGCTTCAATGCTCTCCTGGTTGGGACACCTGAGTGTGACGTGTTTGCGGATGACTGGAAGAGTATATTGTCCGAGTATTTGAAGTACTGTGAGATGAGGGCGCGCAAGATTAGTGAGAATGATGAACTCTAAATTAGACAAGCTTTTTAATTTGGACATTTTGTATCTAAATATTGACATTATTATTATTATTTTTTGTACACTATTGTATCTTTGACATATAAATCTAATTTATTTTATGTTATGTTATAATTTTGATTAGACCTAGAGGTCCAATGATTTACAATCACTTGACATTTATTAATTCAATAATATGAAACGTGTATGTTAGTCTCAACAATATAAAAATCTTGTTTGTTTTGTTGATAACATATTGTATCAAAGAGCCTGTCAACTAATGTTATCAACTGAGTAAAAGTAAACCAATTGAATAAATGTAAGAGTTTATATCGACAACTGTTAGATCTTTCTCATATAAAATTTCACAACGGAATGCCCTTCAACGGCTTAGCTCCATCTACTTATAGCGCCAACCCCTCGAAAACTCTTTTGAGATAGCGGGTAGAAGCGAATGGTATCCCACCGGCGCCCTCTACACTAAATGACACATATTTAGACTCAAATCCCAGTATTAAAAATAATACTATAGTGAAATACACGGCAAACAAAATACAGGTGATAACACGGCCCTCCTGCGCACGCTGCCAACCTTGGCAGTGTCACAGTCTGGTGTAGTTGCTGCGAACAAAATGCACAAGTTATTAATTTTATTAATTTTACTCTTCCAGTAATATCCACTTAAGATGAGTAACTTTCCCAAGCAGTTGCGCTGTCACATTGTCGCAACTCAAGGTACGTCATTACATTACCACATTCTCCATAAATCCACTTAAGATGAGTAATGAATAGCTTTCCCAAGCAGTTGCGCTGTCACATTGTCGCAACTCGAAGTACGTCACTACATTACCCACATTCTCCATAAATCTCAAACATACACCTTTCCTTAGCTGCCGCCTGGTAACTCTAGATACGCGGCATTAAAGTCATAGTCAAAGTCAAAGTCAAAGTTCATTATTCACTCTTAATGCTTTCTTTAGCAGTTACCACTCTTAGGCCGACACTAAGTACGTCAGTTTATGTCCAAGGTATTACGGTTTCACACTAACGCTTACTTTGTCAATGGATCCGAAGCCATTGCACTTCACTACGTTATTCAAACGTTAACTCATCAGCAATAAATCATAATACCTGACAACATCCTAGAGCCAATGCACTGCTCGATTGGGTTTGACTTTCAATTACAGTATATATCTTCAAGTCTACTAATCGTACCTATTCAAGGTTTCATATTTTTCTCACATATGGCCTTCTATGTACATAGTTTTTATAAACGCTCCCAAGTGATATTTATAGCGAATTAAAGGGTCTCATTTTTTTAAACAATACCAAAACAATTCATTGGTAACGTACATAGCTCGGCATCATCTGACTAAAATCTTTCTAATTTCAACCATAAGGGTATCTTATAACTGCACTGAATATAACCACTTTGTAACCCAACTACGGTAACCAAATTCAAATCAAAGATGTAACACTTTCTATTACTGTATTATGTTTTAAAATGCATGACCTTTTTCAAACAGTTTCCCTGAAAGATATTTAAACCAATATCTAACTGATTTACACTTTTTATCTATAGTTGCTGTGCCTCGCAACAACTCGTCCACAACATAGGCTACCCTCTCATAAAGTTTCGTAAAACAGTATCCACAAACTTTAAAAAAACCGAAGATGTTTCATTCTACGAAATGTTCTGATTGCAGTTCCCGGAATTGAAGGTTATTTTACAGTACCCCTTTACGAGATAATAATTAATAGATTTAACTTGTCGGTGATTCGCAAAAGTTTCATTTGAAATGCAATGTAAGATAACAAGGTTCAAACAATTTTATACATCGTTTCTTCAAAGTAAATCGTAATATTAAACTGTTGCTTACTTACGGTTTCATTACGCACTACTGAAACCACTGATCACATGACAACATTTTGACTTACTGCGGGCGACGCACGTCCAGTGCGTTTTGGACTTCCCTGTGTCTGGCCGAGTTGGTGCCAGAGCTGATGATTTCTAGGCGTGGTGTTCATAGCACTTCTGATGTTATCAACTGAGTAAAAGTAAACCAATTGAATAAATGTAAGAGTTTATATCGACAACTGTTAGATCTTTCTCATATAAAATTTCACAACGGAATGCCCTTCAACGGCTTAGCTCCATCTACTTATAGCGCCAACCCCTCGAAAACTCTTTTGAGATAGCGGGTAGAAGCGAATGGTATCCCACCGGCGCCCTCTACACTAAATGACACATATTTAGACTCAAATCCCAGTATTAAAAATAATACTATAGTGAAATACACGGCAAACAAAATACAGGTGATAACACTAATGTAATTGGTTTATTTATAAATCGTTTTAGTTGTTAATTAAATAAATAAATAAATGGTGTTTTATTCATAGGCATCATTATAATAGTGCCCTATGTATAGATAATTGTACTGTTGAAAGTTTAAGTCTGAATGCTCTACGTTGTATTAAATTTAGTCTATTAAGTTTACCTAATGTTGTGCGAGTAGTAAAGGTAGTAGACAAGAAAAGAAAGATTTGATATAATTGAACGCTGTTTATTTTAATTTGGTTTAAAATGAATGATGGAATGATTTTTTACAAAAGTAAATACAGTATACATAAAGAGCATTTAGTGAAGTAAAATATAATCTCAAGGTCTATCAGCTAGATTAATAGTTATTTATAGTCTCTAGAGTTTACGTTTGCAATATAACATTGAAATATTTAGTTTCCACAGAGCTGTTAAATTCCGATGTGGTTATTTTATACAAAATAGTTTTTGTTTTGTGGTAAAAACGGGCACCAGGCCAGATCGCCGCCTTTGGTCGCTGGCTACCCGCAAAAGACAAGAATCCAGCGTCCCCCACAGAGTGCACCACGCGGGAATGCTGAGTTAAGTCCCTAACAAATTTGGTAGTTCAAAATGCCAAAATAAGCTATCCAAGGGAAGTAGAGGATTTACCCAGGGATGGAAGAGTTTACATTCCTATTGTATGTCTATGTCAGTCATAGACATACAATAAATAAAATGTTGAAATCCCATAGAACTTTACTGTACCGATCGACAGCAAAGGAATGTGATTTCTGGAATAAAAATGTTAACTAGTCTTTCAAACCTAATCAATTTGATAGACAAGCCTCAAAGGTTAAGCTTCCCATGCAACCTTGAAAGTTTTAGCTTCTACCGAGCTGTTATATTTCGATGTAGAGTTGTCAGACATTTCCCATTTCCGTTAGAAAGGTCTATCCAGGGTGCAACCGACCCATTCAGATAATTTAAGGACATAGCTTAAAACATCTTCAACCCCGTTTCAGTTAGGTTTCCGAATGTATTTCACGTGAATGGCTATTAAAAGAATGTCCGAAAATTAGCAGACTTCTGCATAAAGTGATAAGTATTGTTAAACTTTTCAAGGTACATGGAGAATCTCAATTCAGCGAGACTATCGAACAAAATTATGTATCAAACTGTTTGATTGGACCTATATGTAAATTTAGTTGTTAACCTGTAATAAGATTTTATACCATAGTTGTGTTCAACCGACCCCATCAGATAATTTACCAGCTGTATTGATATAACTTGATTTCTCAGAAATAAAAGTCGCAAAACGTACACCCTGTATGAACCTCTTTAGTACATAATATACAGTTAACTTCGCATAATAAGTGTCAAACACTCCATTTGAAGGTTGTTATCTCTATTGTTTTATACATGTGAGTTTCCATTTACAAACTTACACATATGATGAATTTCACTATTACTAAGTATAATAAATTTTCAGGCCATCGATATAATAACTGTTATGGTACATCTTTTATTTATAAAATTACCGTGTCACTAAACTGACACCCTGTATGGAACTCTCTATCATGTAATTAAATTGCAGCCACTTGAAGAAATAGCTGATATTAAACACCTTTTATACAAATACATATTGAGTCACGAAACTTACACCCTGTA
This sequence comes from Ectropis crepuscularia, assembly GCA_963693475.1. Classification (NCBI taxonomy): domain Eukaryota; kingdom Metazoa; phylum Arthropoda; class Insecta; order Lepidoptera; family Geometridae; genus Ectropis; species Ectropis crepuscularia. The sequence continues at coordinate 232,254 of OY856362.1, read as the reverse complement.
CGAATTCATCACCATGTAATTAAATTGCAGCCACTTGAAGAAATAGCTGTTATAAACACCTTTTATACAAATACATAGTGAGTCACGAAACTTACACCCTGTATGAATTTCATTATCATATTATTAATTTACAGGCAGTCGATATGGTAGTTGTTATACATACCTAATACATATAGTAGTACCATTCCTTTCATGTACAAAAGTATCAAGTCACTATCTGACACCCTGTATGAAATTCATTATTATATTAATACACAGGCCTTCGATATGGTAGTCGTTATGCATACCTAATACATATAGTAGTAGCATATCTTTTATGTACAAAAGTATCAAGTCACTAACTGACACCCTGTATGAAACTCATCATGTTATTAATTTACAGGCAATCGATATAATAGTTGTTATGGCATACCTTTTATGTACAACAGCATCAAGCCACTGACCGACACCCTGTATGAACCTCATTATTATATTATTAATTTACAGGCAGTCGATATACCTAGTAGTTGTTATGGCATACCTTTATGTACAAAACCATCAAGTCACTAACTGACACCCTGTATGAACCCATTATTATATTATTAATTTACAGCCAGTCGATATACCTAGTAGTTGTTATGGCATACCTTTATGTACAAAACCATCAAGTCACTAACTGACATCATTTATGTAACCATTATTATGTAATTAATTTGCAGACAAATACACTATATTATTTACAAATCTACTACTAAACCACTTAAAATCCTATAACACTTATGCTCAAGTATTAAACTTGTTAGTTTATGTTGGAAGTTCAGTATTATATGAAAAAAAAAACTTCAATCTAAATGCGTTTTATACCAAAATAAAAAAATCGAACTTATGTGATATTTTTTTCAAAGCGTTTTCTGAGAACATTTGCCATGGTAATGTATAACTTTTTTTACATTAAAAGAGATTTTAGAGAACAAAAAGCTTACCAACTTTATTGAAAAAGCTGATATTTTGACGGGAGATTTTTCGAATTAAAATTAGGTTACTTTTTCAATATTAAGTTAATTTAAGGTAGAAAAAATACAGTGTATTTAAGATATAAAAAGGCAAGTTTTTACCAAATTTTTAGAGTAATTTTTGTGTATTTACATGAGAAAAAAATTAAACACCAAAAACACTTACTTGAATTTTTTTCATAAATTTTGGGGTTATGTGAAAAAAGTGTCAATACAAAAGCTGTAGATCTTTTTAAACCCTACAACTTTGGCGTACAATTTATTTCCATAAGATTTGTCGTTTTGCCGGAAATCGAGATAAACCGTTTTTACGTTTAAAACGGACCCCCCCCCCGGACGGACCGGAACGGATCCCCTTCCCGACCTCAGATCGCCCGTAAATTATTTTTCCTTTCATTTTTAAAATATTTCTCTCCTTTTCCAATGGGTTTCATCCTACTACTATTTTTTTTCACTAGTTATTATTTTTAAAGGCTTCTACCGTGGTCTAAAACCACATAAATGTACATTATTAAATAATTGTATTTATTTGAAAATTTGCTCAAGAACATTACGTGGTTCATAGACAGCGGCTGCTAATTTGAAACGAAAAGAAAAGAGAGAGCAAAGCTAAAACAGCTTTAAAGACTTTTGTCTAAATTTAGCCAACTGAATTTAGTCGCTACTTAATTCAGTGAAGCATTCTGTTAGCTAGCATACTAACTACCGAAGCGATGGCTTGCTTCTACCTTGCTTCAGAATACAGTCGAGTAACTTTGCTTCTAAAATTGCTTCTGAAATCAGTTGACTAAATTTAGCCAAGTGTAATAAGGCTTTAAGTTAGGCGGTAGATCCTTTGGCCTTACACCCTGCGAGAGGGCCTGGACGTACCTAAGTCTGGCTGCTATAAAACCGCACTCCAATATCAATCATAACCACAGTCAGTATTTTTGTGCCAAATTTTAGCTTATAAGTAAATTTGCGTTTTGGTCTTTAGGCGCGTTTTAACTGTAAAATGGCATTAGTTACACACTATCCGAAATGCGTTCGGTCAAATATTGATAAGCCAGCAATTTTGCGGCGCTGTTCAAGACTTCATATTCTCGCACGCCGTAAAACAAGACTGAGCGTTCGCATAAGCGTTCGTATAATATTAATTGCGAAAACTTGACAATATAAAAGTGTTTTAAGTTACAAACAACGATTTTCATGATATTTTTTTCAGAAATATCTTACATCAACGAATCTTTTATTATACAAACCATCATTTTATAACCAATTACATGGCCAACGTTTCACTTAGACAATATACTTATATCGAATGACGTTTGTTTTTTGTACATTTTTCATTTCATAAATTATAATTTTTTAAATATTGAATAAATAAATTTAACATTTACAACATTACAAATTTAACATTTACCAAAATAGAACTTGCAACAAATATTTTAAAAGTACCTAATATACTGTCTATGTAAACTATCAATCTTGATTTGGTTCAGTCATTGACTTTTAACCACCGCTCCGATTAGGGTCTATCACTGAGATTCGACTCCGAGTGGGCTCCCGCCAGAAGCTCTGCGGTCAGCCCTGAGTGTCGCTTCTCCATACTCGGCCAGCGCTTCACTACGGAGGTCGCCGCCTCGCTTCGCTCGCCACCTCCATCCTTCGCTTCGCTACCTCGCATGGCTCGCTCCACTCAGGACCTCCCTTGAGCTTCTGGCTCCCGCATTCTTTATATACACTCTAGGGGTAGTAGCAACAAGACTAGGTGGAGTCGGGGTGCTCTGAGTCGGATCTGGGTCCTATGTAACCTGGGTATATATTTAGTAGCACAACAAATAAATAAAAAATGCCTTATGACTATTATGCATCTCATCAATATGCCTAAAAACTATTATGCGTCCCATCAATAGTCGAATCGAATGTAGTACAATAGATTGTTATGCTTAAAACACATTATCCCAAAAAACTATTATGCAACAGTTGCATTATGACACTATGTATTATGTATGCTACATTCATTAGCTAGCTCAGATACGTTGTCTCGGGCTGGCTACCTATTATGTCAATTTTAGTTGCAATTACTTAAATTGGTCGGATATGCATAAACCGTTGTTAATAGCAGACGGCTGACCGAATGACAACCCAGACGACTTAGATTGAATGGCAACGTAACGCTTATAGAGCAGTGTCCGGTCCTAGTCAGTAGACACTTCATGGTTCGGGTCCATCCATTAGTGAAACTTAACTGCAATAATGATACAATATTTGGTGGTGCATTACAAAATCGTGGTGGCGCACCGAAATTAAAAATCGAGGAAGTCCACATATGGTTGTGTGGATTGCTGGTCGTGCGCCGTTCGATACCGAAGAGGGAATACGCACACTTGACAAACAAAGTTTGTAGCTGTGACAGGCCATTATAGTCATCTGATATGTACGACCTGATCAAAAAATGTCAAATGCATAAACATACACACACGTATTATAAAAACAAGGACACTAACTTCTGCGTGTAGGTTTGGATGCTCTAGAAAAGAATGTGTACAGACTAGGTTAGTTTCACACTCTTCGAATGACTTTATTGGAAATGGAGGCCGGATACTCAAACGACAAGCAGCAGAGAAATGGATAAACAAACTACAATCCAACTCTTCTTATAATACGACAAGGTAACAAGGACATACAACACTACGGGACAAATTAAACTATTTATAGAGCCAAATACGTATCAAAGTACGAACCAACTCAGCTCGATAGCAGTGTACCTCAATTAATACGTCAAATTCAATGAGAGGATGCGGATATTTCACGCAAACTATTCAATGTGTGTACGAAATTTTTAAGAGTCTCAGCTTGTAAATGTGTATACAGACTTTGTCACCTGAATTTTATGGAGAGTTCTATAAAATGCATATATTCTGAATACTAGGAAGCCTGAGCAACGTTATTAAATATTAAAGTTCAACGAAAGTGGACAGGCTACTGGTTATTGCTCGAACATTTTCGAACGTTACGAAAAACGCCAAGTTAACCACCTGGATTTCGACTTCGAAAATATGTGCCTACTTGAATTCGCCATGAAGATTCAATCCTATTATGCTTAGCCACACTCTGACTCCGAAGAGAGTATCGACCAGCACGAGCCTGAAAGACAGACAAGGCGTCGTTTACTCGCACTTACCGACAATAGTAAGACGGTCATCAGAAACGTAACGGGAGTTACTCGTGTACCCACTCTATTTTATTGCAGCAAATGATCTTGAAAACTATTATTATATGTTGTTTGCTCTTGCAGTATGTCCCTTACAGAAACGGAAGCGAATTGATGATTGATAAAGACACACCAAGAAAAACTTTTATAGCGCGGGAAAATTACTCAAGAGACACGATTACCCGGCTAAAACTATGTAGAGAAAGAGAAAGACAATAAGTAAACGCTTTTAACAAAATCCATGCATTTGAGTTATTAGAAAGAGTAGCGGAGAATGAAAATGTAGAAGTACATGATACCATACCAACACAACACATGTCTGATGAACAGTTTTATTATGCCAGAAGTTCCATGAATACCGGACAAAACGAAGCATTTGCTTTAATACGCGTAATATTTTGAAACAAATAAATGGCAGTGATGAACGACTTCAACTTTTTACTACGGGAAACGCTGGCACAGGAAAATCATTTTTTCAACTTTCTAAAAAAAACAATAAAATACCATGCAAACAAGCCTTTGAGGTTCGTGCCTTAACATTAGTAGCGGCACGTTTAGTAGGGATATCTACTTTACATACGACACACGACACTCATACTTCCTGTCCAAAAAGATTATCTTCTAACTGGAAATTACCTGCGTGCTATGCGGAAACAGTGGCGAGAGATCAAGTTTTTGTTTATTGACGAAGTTTTGATAGTCCGTCCCATACGAAATGTTACGCATGATTGACTCACGTCTTAGACAACTTAAAATAGTGATGGAATATTTGGTGGTATAATCGAGTGCGTGTTTGGGGACTTATTGCAGCTGCCTCCCGTGCGACGAAGTCAGGTGTTTCATCGACCAGAGCGGCTCCTGCGAACAACAACTCTCTGGCGTCTCTTTACTTTGGTGGAACTGACCAGAGAATATGCGCCGGCAGGGAAACACAGACTTTCTAGACGTGCTAAATGCACTGACAGTTGGTGAATTACGATCTGAACACTTTTAAATACTTTTGAGAAAATTTTGTCGAAACTTTACAGGTGCTTTTGCAATCGAAAAGGCTATACGGGTTTATGCAACAAATACTCAAGTATACGCACATAATTAATCTGTTCTTGAATACTTTCGAGCACTTGGAACAATTATTTACAAAATTACAGTTCAGGACACCTTATTAGAAGCGACAAGAAAACAACACAACGCAAACATGAACAACATCATACCTACAGACATGAACGAAACTGGAGAACTCCCCATACATCTGGAAATATTTGAAGGCGCTCTAAGATTATGCTGCGATCTAATATTGATATATCGTGGTGTTTAGTAAACGGTGTTATTGGATATATAAACACAATCATTTGACCTTGCTTTCGGCGAGCACAGGTATACACGACGGATATACCATCAGTTCAGGTAGACTTTGGCAACGACGGTAGAGATAAAGATAATAATAATGTTGCTAATGGTGCTCTGCTGAGCTTCCACTGTGCATAAGATGAACTTTTCGCGGCCGAGGAAGCATACGTTGCGCTCAGTCGTTCGTATAAAGTCTTTGGAGGGGCTTTTAATTGAAGAACTGGACAGTTCAAAACTAACCGGTACAATACCGTGTAACAATGATGCAATGATGCAGAGATTGAGATGACACTAAAATTGTAAAAAATTAAATTAAAATTGAATTTCAAACAACATCATACCTATCTATTAAATAATCTTAAAAAATAAATTAAAGGGGATCATGGTTGTTATAAGTTGATAGATTTCTTCTTTTTAGGGCAAAATTATTGAAAACTTATAAAAAAAAACATTTCAGGTATCACTGGCCAGGTTTAAAAAAAAAACAGTTTAGTTATCAAAACTAAATTATTATTAGTTATCACTGGCCAGGTGTCTGAGTCTGTCCATCTCATTCAACGCATCATTGTTGCAAGGTCGTTTCCCAGTTAATTTCGAACAGTCTAGTTCTTCGATAAGAAGACCTTCTAACGATGTTACCCTACTTAAGGCCACGTATGCTTGACCGGCAGCAAAGAGCTTCGACCCCAAGTAAACAACGGCGTGGTCGACAGTACTACCCTGCATTTTGTGTACTGTGCAAGCCCAGCACAACACGATTGGTAGCATTCTTCGTTCTACGGTTCCGTGACCATATTTTGCTGGAAATTGCACAGACTTGGGCTGAATGAGATGAGCACCGTCTTTACCAAAGTCTACACGGACAGATGGTATATCAGTGTTAGACATTTGTGCTCTTCGAAAACTGGGCCATAAAATTTCTGTAATATGTCCAATGGCACCATTCACCAGACCTTTGGCCACGTCTACATTGTAACGCAACATCACTTTAGCCCCAACAAATATTTCTAGCTCCTTCGGTAGCCCTCCTGTCTTGTTTGTATCTGATGGTATAATATTATTCAGATCTAAGTTGTCAGTTTTTCGAGTACAGTCCACTAGGCTATCCTGTGCTATGATTTTGTCAATAGTTATACCACGAGCTCGGAAATGTTCGAGAACAGTTTGGTTGTGATTATATACTTGTTGGTTAGTGGGATAAATACGCAGGGCCTTTTCAATAACAAATTCGCCAGTTGGTTGTTTGTTTAGTAGATTCATTAAGATAGCAAAATGCTCTGGTTGAAGCTCACCGATTCGTAATGCATTCAGAAGGTCTTTGAAAGTTGTACTATCTTGTTGTCTCATATTTTCAGTCAATTCAATTAAAGAGAAGCAACGCCATAAGTGCGTTGCTGGGACAAATCTAGAGGGTTGATCGAAAACCTGATTTCCTCGAACAGGAGGTAACTGCATTAAGTCACTAAATACGCAAACGTTAATACCACCAAATAAAAATTCGTTGTTTTTGAGTTGTTTTAGTCGGGAATCCACCATACACAGCATTTCGTACGGGACCATAGAGATTTCATCAATAAATAAAAATTCAATATGTTGCCACTGTTGCCGCATTAAGCGCAAGCAATTACCAGTGAGAATAGGCATATGCGCTATTCTACCATCCTTCTGGACCGGCAATTTTAGTGTAGAATGTAACGTGGATCCGCTCACTAAACGTGCTGCCACCCCTGTAAGCGCACACACTTTAACAACTTGCTTGCCGTAACACCGATTTACTTGGTTTTTTAATAAATTAAAGAGAAAGGTCTTTCCAGTCCCAGCGTTACCAGTTATGAACAACCTTAAACGCTCATCGGTTTGGTTATTTAGTTGTTCTGAAATACTCCTTGTTATGAATAAAAATGCATCGTTTTGTCCAACATTCATTGCTCTTTTCGCGTTGAGAAATTCGTCATCGGTCAGGTGATGTTCTGGCAGCTCCAACGCTTCTTCAACATTTTCGTGTTGAGCTTCTTGATTAAAAATTTCAAAAGCATGAATTTGGTTAAAAGCGTTCTCCAGCTGTCTGTCACACTGCCTAAATGTCTCCAGACGTGCGTTAATTGCGCGAAGTCCAGATTCTCTAGCCAGAAAAGCTTGTCTTGCTGTATCGTAGTCGACAATTAATTCACTCTCATTTCTGTATGGAACATACTGAAGAAGTAAGCTATAGTAATAGTTTTCTGGGTCATTGGCAGCCACAAAATATGGCACGCGCACGACAGCAGGAACATTTCTTATTACCATTTTACTATTATCTGTAAGTGTAATCAGTCGCTGTCTGGTTTGCCTTTCAGATGTTTCATACATATCAACACATTCTTCAGTTTCTTGGTTTGATTTTACATAATGAGGTTCGAAGAGCATTGCGAATTCCAGAAGGCACATATTATCAAAATCGTAGTTGGGATGTTCTGTAGGCCGTTTTTCGTAACGTTCTATTATGTTACTGTAGTATCCGGTAGCTGTCCCATTCGAATCAAATTTTAGAACCCTGTACCTATGTTTCGGTTTTCTTGTGTTTAAAAACGTACATTTTCTCGAACTATCCTTCAGATTTAAATGACAGAGCCTATAGGCACATTCGCACGCAGAAACTTGCCTTTCCTTCAATATCCGCATACATAGTTTAAACAATTTACGTGATATGTCTGTTTTTTCACGTCGAATCTCGCGTATTGCTTGAGCTACGCTACTATCAAGCTGTGTCGGCTCAGATTTAGACACATATTTGGCTATGTAAAATGCTATAGCTTCATTTGTTCCGCATGGCTGAATATCCATGTTGGCATTCCAGACTTTTAAAAGAGTTGGGTTATAATTATTAACCCAGCCAGCATCTGGTCCTCGCTTCAGAATACAGATTCTGCCTCCATTACGAATAAATTCTTCGGATGAATGGGAAACGAGACGAGTTTCAGCGTATTCTTTTTTCGGAAAACCGAACCTACATGCGGGTGTTTCTAGGTTGTTTAGATAGCATGTTTCTGTGTGTTTGTGCAATTGGTGTTTCTTTACCAGATCGTACAATTCAGAAGATGTATCAGGGGGTAGATCACAACGACACACTTGATCAAGCTGACGTATACCTTCGTCCGTATCGAAAGATGCGTGAGATTCCACCCAAACTACCATGTGAACATGGGGACTACCGCGATTCTGGAATTCTATCCTCCACCAGTAGTCTTTTATACGACCATTTAAAACTTGATTATTGTTGTTCATAAATTTCATAAGGGCATTGAGACGATACATAAAATGTCTACTAACTATGACAGGATACTCTTCTATTAACCGATGTGTAGCTATGATGTCCAAATCTTGCGGATTATCCATTGGTCGTCCATCGGCAATAAGGAGAGCTTTGCGCATATCCAACCAGTTAATGTCATTACAACTGAAAGTTAAAAAGTAAGTAGGTGGTCCTAGACATCGAATTTGCGCCAATAGCTCATTTAATGCAGTACGCCAATATGCTGCTGAGCCTCTCAGGTTCTTCAGATAAAGATGAACATCTTCGACCTTGCCATCTTGCCCTTCAACTTTTTTACAGCAAGCCGATATTGTTGATTTTACCCTGTGGTACTCAAACATTGATAGAGCGTAAAACAAGTAGTCATTTCGTTGAAACCTAGTATCGCTCCCTAAAATTCGATATTGGAAATAATCAAGAGGTGAAATTTTGACATTTCTGAGCTGGTTTAAGCCATTCACTCCGTAAGGCAACAAAAAAAACCATGCAAATTCTTCTGCTTTTGGTTCATGAGCCACATTGACGATGTTATTTGTTGTTTTTCTGGTAATTTTGTTGGCATTATTCGACACATCTAATACTTGTTCTTCTGTGGGTTGTACGCTATCGATAGGAGTCATCACTGAAGTATTTACGGGAATGGTCTGACAGGTTGGGTGTCTTTCATTTTCCGATTCAGATATACCAGTTTGTGGTATGAGTGTTATTTGATGTTGCTGTATGCTTTGATTTAAATTCGTTTCAATTTCATGTGATGTATTGATTGGATATTTTACTTGAAGAGGTTGTTGCAAATTATGTTCTATAGTATTGTTTGCATTGACAAAATTTGCATCGTACGTCGGTCTGTCTGTTATATGAACATCTATGTAATTGAGGGTAAACTGTACGTTACTTGCACCAGTAGAACGTTTGCAAATTCGGACAAGATCATCAAGGGAACTACATTCAACAACACAAGCTTTACCGTGAGTATCAGAGGCACTTGCACCTTTAGGGCCACACGCATGGGAGTCGGTAAAGTAGTATTTATTCTCATAGTTCATGACTCCTAGAGATTTTGATCTGGCAATTAGAACACCGGCTTTGTGGTTTGTAAACATTCTCGTCAGAGCCTCTTTTAATGTCATCCCGAAATCTTGATTGTTTACTGAATCTTGCAAACATCCAAATAAGTCAGTTTCCTCGTCATAATCTATTCTGAACGAGAAATCAAACATAATAAAACTGTATCTGATCACATCGAAGTGGCGTATTTCTAAATAGCCTGTTTCATCAATGGAAGGTACTAGGGGATTATCTATTGATAGTTCTCTTATTTTTGTATATATAGCATCACCCTCGAGCATATTTATATTCAGTATATTGTTAGTCCATGTATGTGGTGGTAACGTCGCTGCTCTTGTTATGTTAGCCAACACCATAGCACAGCATTGGCTGCCTACATGGTTAATATTAAAAATTTTATTATTCCCTTGATGCCAAGAAGCTTGTAGAATTCGTAGTGAATTACTGATCACTGAATAAGCATCTTTAGTGTTGGTTGCATGTCTCACAGATGATTCAGTAGCTGGTTCTAATAAAGTTTGATTATTATTATTAATATTGTGAACATTTTCGTTATTAATAGCTTGGGTTACACGAATAAAATCTTCCTGCGATATATGTGCATCGTTATCTATAATTACGTCATGATACAGGGGATTGTTTTTGATGAGCCACCTCAATGCTTCGTATACCCGTGGACGTGAAACGTTATACTCCCGCGATATATTTAAGTTTTCTAAATGCTCTGTAATGACAACCATACCAATACTGTCAGTTGATCTAGGTAAAGTTGTAGGCAGACTTTCAGTAACTTCAAATATGTCTTGTGCAAAAAGTACAGCTTGCCCTTTAAACCCATATTGTCCAAATATACCATCATATTTTACAATTTTTACAAAAGGTATAATTCGCGATAATAAGCGTTGTTCAGGTTGGGTTAATTCTTTTAATGTGTCAGGTACTTGACCTGAATCTAAATTATTCCAGTATGCTTTGGCTGGTCCTGAAGTTTTTTTGCTAGTAAGGTGTTTCCTACAGCGGTGGCATAGCAATATAGTCCCTTTACTTGATAATTCTACTGGTAGATACAAGGCTGTATTTAAATTAATTTTGTGATTAGTAACTTGGTTTGGATAACATTTTTTAGTACAAACCTCACAAATTTTGTCACAAAACGTATTTATAGTTTTATTAAAAGTCTCTATTAACGAATTTTCTCTTGTTCGTACTTGAGAGTTATGCTCTCGTAAAGCGCTCAAACGAACCTTTCGCTGTTCCAGAGTTTCCTCTGCTCTAACTTGAGAACTATGCACTCTTGAATTGTTCAAACGTACCTCTCTTTGCTCAACTGATTCCGTATCTCGTATCTCACGCATGTGTTGACGAATTTTTTCAATTCGTGAATTGTGTTCCTCCTGTGATTCCGCTGCTCTTAACCGTTGCATACGTTCCTTAGCTTTATTAAGTTTTAATTGTCGTTGAATAGGTGTTTCACTGTTGTTCTGATCACGCCTTTTGTCGAGTCGTTGGCGTTTTGCGTCATAATTTTCGTTGTCAAGTTTTTCTATTCGTTTCAGTTTACTTTTCTCCAGCCTTCGCTTCCTTTGAGTCGCCGTTTCGGTTTTTCCCATTTTGTTCTTGCGTCGCTTAGCAGGTTAAGGGCTAATAATATGCAACAGGGTTCGCCTAGATGCCCTGAGGTGGTACGTTCACGACGTCAAGTTACACACCAACACTGAAAATAATTAAATATATCACTCAAAATATATTACTACTAGAGCACAGTTTTGGCTTCGATATTGACATAATATAAAGATTATATTAATCAAAATATAAAACTATTACATCTCTTAAAAGTTATCAAACTGCACACGATATGCAAATTTTATTAAAATCGGTTCAGCAGTCCATCGCGGACAAACAACATGACGCGTATTTTACATAACAGTTAAAGATTTATAGAATTCTATAATTAGCTCTTAATATTATGTCATCGTTTTCATTTACAGCTGCAAGATCTGCAGTTCAAAGGGATTGGTCACGTGACAGTTGACTTACGAGATATAGACCTGAAGCTTACTCTCTCGACTCGCGAAATTTTTCGAAGCACGTGAATCAAAAATAATGTTACTGTGTACATCAATAACTCATCTTTACTCGATTTCTTGTGTGCTTCTCACTGGACCCAGCGTGCCCTGCGGCCGCCTCAGATAAAGTTCATAGTAGAGAGTACTTGTACTGATAGTTCAGAGCTCTGTGAGGTGCCGTTCGGAGTATACTGGTGCCAGCGAAGTGAACAGTGCGCAGCGGTAGCGTTGCCTGCTGAATGCTCCTGTGCGTCTCGTCAGGTTGAAGACCCGATTCAGGAGCGATGTATAATACGCGCGCGTTGCGAGAATGTCTCTTTATCAAGTTTTCCAAGCCTACCACATAACTCGTCATTCATTTACGACTTGTATTTAGCAGATAACAACATTACGGAGGTGCTGGAACAAGACCTTCAACACGATAGGTATCAGAGTTAGTATTCTTTTATAAACTTAGTTTATTCGGTGAGACACGGACGCCGTTGAATGTATTGTCATTTTGCTGTAGAGATTTTAAGCTTTTTCTGAGAGATAATAGCGTGCTATTGTTTCTGTATCCGCTTGCTACACCGCCTGCTCTTCGCGTTTACAATTTTGGCGGGAAAACGGGTGTCAGTTTACAAAACCGCGGTGTTTGTGCTTCGACATATGAAGTGCCGCCCTACTTGTATCCGTTTGAGGCCATTTATTCTCAAGAGCGTTTCAAGACGCTTCTAGCGGTATCGTTTGTTTATAATTAATGTACTTACTTAAAATGTAAACTAACATTTTTGACACTTGAGACTTTTTTTTGCGATTTCTCAAGTAGTCGATCAGCTATTACATTAATAATTTATGAAGGAGAGAGTGGTTTTAGGGCTTAAATGTGTTGTGTACGAAATAACAAACTCGAAAAACCAAAAAAAACTGCATTCGATAGCACAAATATATTTTTTTTTATTTTTTCAATACTTCGGGACCATTTTCCCGCCAAAATTTTTAATTTAAGTTTTTTTTTAATTTTACGATTTTTCTATGTAAATGAACTCTAATTTTAATGTGATATATATCAAAATAAAGACCAGTTCAAGTAGACGCCATTAAACACAAATTTATCGGTATACCTTTCCAAATAAAATCACGAAAAATTTTATTCCCCGCCAAAAACCCGTCCGCAAAGTTAAGTTTGTATATTTTCGTCATCATCAAGTTTTTGGGTACTATATTACACACCGGTGTAGCAAGCGGGTATTGATCTTATTAGCTACTCGTAGTATTTGAATGTGTGAAATTTGTCTTACATTTTTGCCAAATAAGATAATGGTCCATAAATGTAACTTTATGAGTTTTGAGTATACATATCTCACTGTATCTCGCCCTTATCTCCCCTTAAGTACGATATTATACTGTTAGTGTGCAGTAGTGTACCTGATTTCAATCAGGCATTGGGGATTGCACCTTTTCTTATTACGAAAGCGAACAGATATCTCTTAATTTTTTGTAACGAAAATGCATTTATGAATTTACGCCATGCAGAAACACGTCAGAGTGCTCAATATTATTAAAAGTGATGACCTTATCGACTACAACCCCAAGCTATGCCGGAGACATTTGTGAGGACAAGTTGCTCTTGCATGGCTTGGGGTTATATCTGTAAGACGCTCTCGCTCTCGACTGTGAGGACACAGATCTCTTAGTTAGAGTTTCTGGAATGTCAATTATGAAAAGCTGTCAATTTCTCGAGCTACTAATAGTAGGTAGTTGTACATATTATGTTGTATTTTATTTCAGAGACTTGACCTCAGGAACAACCCCCTCCAAGTAATGGACGACGTAACTGCGAAGAGACTGGATAATGTCAAGGGTATTCTGCGCCTCGCCGGGAATCAGATAAACTGCTCGTGTCGTATCATGCCGCTACTACGTGCTCTGCAAACTCGCAGTCCTTTTCTGTCAGATTTTAATGAAACTTCCTGCAGTGACGGTAGGATGCTGTTCGCTGCTTTAACTACGAACTGCTCGTCTGGCGTACCTCTCGCCGCTTGGCTCGCACTTGTGATCGTCTGTCTCGCATCGGCGCTCGTACTCGGCGCAGCTACCGTGAGCTTCTTCTGGTCTCGGCAGCGGCGGTTCTTCGCACGCGCCGTGCTGCACCGCTGGGGCTGGACAAGGCGTGCCGAGGAGAATGACGACCGTCGCTTCGACGCGTTCCTCACGTTCTCACACATGGACAAAGCAGTAGCGTGGGCGGTGATGACTCGGTTGGAACCTCGTTACCGGCTGTGTGTGCACGTGCGCGACTGGACGCCGGGCGAGCTGATCCTGACACAGATCGTGGAGTCAGTCCAGGACTCGCGGCGTACTGTAGCGCTTGTGTCGCGCCACTTCCTGGCGAGTAAGTGGGCGCGGGCTGAGTTCCGGGAAGCGCACTTGGCGGCCATGTTGGACGAGCGTCCACGGCTTGTGGTCGTGCTGCTGGAAGACCCGCGAGAGCTGCGGATGGAGGAACAGTTGAGCGGCTACATAGCCACGCGCACCTACCTGCGCTGGGGCGAAGCCCTCTTCTGGGACAAGCTGGCGGTAGCGTTACCGCCACCACAAGAAAACTACTCATTTAAAGAACATAACTTTTTGATTGAAGAAAGAGAACAACATAGAATCTTAAATATTCTTTAAACAATAATAGTCTGCGTGTCCTTCATTTTTTTCACGTAGAGGAAATGCATTGATGCATATCCTTCTGCCTGAGGGAGATATTTGGGTTATGTCAGACTCGATACCACGGACGGACATGGTGCCCCTACCATATAAAACCTCCACGAGTTTCCACCTTCAAACGCTTACGTCGGAAACGCGGGACCGCTCTTCGACGAACCAAGTCACGTGGCGTAGGCAGCACCAACGCGACTGAGTAAGAGAGAGGGCTTTCCGCCGCGTAAAAAAAAATGCGACAATGTATGGCTTGCTCATTTTTTTTAATGTAAAACTTCAGTTTTTTTTGCTATTGATTTAAATTAGTGATATCGTAATTTATGGGTTCCTAAAGTTATTAAAAAAACGTACATAAATATATATTTTTTTGTAATAGAACCGCAGTGCATGTTTTGTTACATTTTTATTATACAGGGTTGTTGGTGATCAGCCTCCATTCTGTTAAGGGGATGTTCAGTGCATTGAATACCATAAATTTTGTTCTACAGTTCATAAAACTACGAATATATTTTTTCTATTACAAAATAAATCAAAAAAAATATTTGACTGCTCCGTATCAAACTCTTCCTAACAATTAGGAACAAGAGCGCACGCGCTCTTTAACGCTCCATAAGTAATGTGGCGAAGTGAATAAACACTAAACAGTCGCATAACAGTGCCGAAGAGGACAACACAATTATTTTTGGAGGATGTATCGAGTTTTAGCAGAAGTTGTTTGTTCAATCATACAAAACATGCCCTTGACAGATGCAGGCTGATTATTATCAGTAACCCTATAGAAGTACATAACAGATTTCTGGATTTCTTTATTTGATTTTCTATATTTTTGATTTGTAACATACAATTAAAGTTTTCGAGACTACATACTGCACAAAATGTCCTAATTCTTATTATTCCATTTTTATTTTTTAGTAAACTATGATGTGTGTAATTGATTTTTTAATTGACGTGTAAAATTATCTTTTATCGATAAATAGGTAATTCGAAATTTAGTTAATATTGTAATATTTTGATATATTCAGTTCATGTTATGTTAAAAGGAAAGGAGTAGTACCTAAGTCAAGATACCCGTTACTTTTTTATTATATTGAATGACGAGACACACAGGACATGTGCGTGATGGTAAGCAACGTGCCTGCCACATAACTACAGAGTCACTAGCTGCTAGTGTCCATAGCTGCTATTGGAACATGAAAGGTGCAAATCAATACCTAGCACTGCACTGCGTGCGTCACTTAGAGGAATAAGATGTTTTTTCTCTATGCCCTGTAATTTCACTAGAAACATTGCCCTTCAAACCGAAACACAGTACTGTTTGCACATTACTGCTTGGTGGTAGAATAACTGGCAAAGGTGTGATAATTCCCAAAACGGACTTTGCAAAGAGGTCTACCACTACTTGTCGTTAAAGATGAAGTGTTACCGGAAATATGTATCATGTATTATCGTCTTAGTACCTATTTACTTGTGTACAGATGTATGTGGTGGTACAGTGTTTTCTTGGCCACTTTCTTTTTTTGTCGTCTAGGAATTTGCGAAAGTGGCATTAGAGTCTTGAAATGTGATGAGAATACCCCCTCGAGAGTCCATCAGAAATATAACGACGAACTAGGAATAAATAACAGTTAAATATCATCACTTGTTTCTTTCTATTCATGCTACCTCAGAGATTCAAATCTAAGCTCACATAGGTAATTAAGACTTTCCTGACTTTATAATTAAGGGTTTAATTTTAAACACAAACCTCTGAGTGGTTTAAAGGTGCTAAGTAATTGATTTTTTCACATTTGTTGTAATTTATGAATAAATAAAAAAAAAGGTTATACCAACTCAGAATCCAAAGTGATTCTAACACGCGAATCCGCTGTCTGTCACTAAGGAGCCCGCTGCCAGCCTGAAAACGACAATAGTCGTTTTAACCGACTTTAAAAAAAAAGTAGGTTTCTCAATTCGACCGTACATTTTTTTTTTATGGGTGTTCGCGGATAACTTCGTTGTTTATGAACCGATTTGGATGATTCTTTTTTTGTTGGATAGGAGACCATGATAAGGAAACCAGGATCTGATGATGGAATCCTGCAGAAATTGAAGAGAACTTGCAAAAATTGTAGGGGCGACAAGCGCGATTGTTAATTTTTCCATTAAGTATTTACAAGCACTACAATTTATTTTGGTTTGGCACTACGAAAATTTGGAAGCGATCTGATGATGGAGCCAAAATACTGTCGAGGGAACTCCTCAAAGATTTACAGCAGTTATCTTGTGCTTGGGCTTGATTAATTTGTATTGATGAGCACTTTACGTCTAGATGTCTTGGGACTGTCTTTCATCATCATTATAAATGTCTATGTTTGGATGTTTGTTGCTCAATCGCGTTGTAACTAATTAATTAATCGTTAGACCTTTAAAAACTGCAAGGGTGGACTAGTGCGTTTGAAAATGTTTCAATTAAGTATTTTAAAGCACTACAATTGAATGAAGGTATGGAGTCGATCCGATGAAGGAACCGAAAGACAGTCGAGGCTACTCCTCAACGATCTACAGCAGTTACCTTGCGTATAGGCTTGATAAAGCTGTATCAATGAGCACTTTACACATACCTAGGTGGGATGTGACTGTTATTAGGGGTCTGACGATGAAGACAAAGGACAGTTATGTGAACTGTTTAATGGTTTACAGTAGCTAGTGTTTGTGCTTGATTCATGTACTCTTAAATATTGATGAGAACTTGGCACCCACATTGGTACTGAGGACCATTTTACAGGTCTGAGTACATCGACCATCCTGGATTTGAACACTTTATCATAGTGAATATTATTCCACTAGTCAAGATTGCAAGAAAAATAATGCTTTATCTTCTCACCTAATTCAAGAATTATTCATCTAACCATCACTTAAAATCGTAAAATAAAATAATTTTAACAAAAAATAGAACCGACTTCAAACAGTAAACTAAAAAGTAAAAAATAAATCTCTTTACCACAAAGTAGAATGTACTTTGATTAATTTTAACAGACATGATTAAATAAGTATTTAACAATTCTGAAGTCGGTGCCAAGTAAATGTTGCAACAACCTTCCTGTCTATCATACATATGCCCCCAACAACTTCTCTATGTTCCAAATGTCAGTTCGATTGACTACTCTACGAATGTTAGCTTCAGCTGTAGTTATTTTACTTGGCACCGACTTGAGAATTGTTAAATACTTATTTAATCATGTCTGTTCAAATTAATCAAAGTACGTTCTACTTTGTGGTAAAGAGATTTATTTTTTACTTTTTAGTTTACTGTTTGAATCGGTTCTTTTTTTTGTTAAAATTATTTTATCACATAAGACGATAACGATAACTACATGATATCGGGTGACGACCTAGGAGGCGGAGGAGGAGAAACAGGACCGTGGGGGGCTGTCAAGGGGGGGGCTGAAACAGTCAAAAATCCTACTAATATTATAAATGCGGGAGTTTGGATGGACGTCGAATGATCTCATAAGTTCCAAAGAACAGACTTACAGCCTACGGAAAAACGTGTGCGCGTTGCTTCTCGCTCGGGTACCTACACTCGGCGGTCCCGAGTTTATCCGAACGATCCTTTCACTTTAGAACGTTACGGATCAGCATGTCTACTACGAAGTCCGATAAACGATATATCGGCCGAACTTATGCACATTTCTTACCACGAAACACAATCAGTCGGTTGATCGGATCGGGCGTTTCGTTCATTTCGAATTCCGACCGACATCGATTTGACAGTTTTTGTGTCGTAAACCTTACTTCGAAAGCATTTAATTATCTTACCGATTATTCGGACAGCTGTCGGTCGGATCCGATTATTCGGGGGTTGTTTTCATAGTAGACCTGAAGCTTACTTCCAGCCTACGAAAAAAATGTGTGCAGTGTGCCAAAACAAGTGTTTGCTTCAAAAACCGCACGCACTATTTTTTTTTGCAAATTGTGTTGCATTTATTATAGTATTATGAAGTAGAACTTTGGTCACACCTGGTGTCTCATGATGCCATAACTTTTTGTTATTAAAAATATGTAGAACATTGTATGTTGTTAAATAATTATGTAAGTTTTTGCCGGCTAAACTTCCTTGTCATTTATTAAAACATTTTCTACCATGTGTGGATAGTATTTTAAAACGTTTTAACCTTCTAAATTGATAAAAAAGAGATAAAACGAGTGAGGAGTGCAGTGCAGTGCTAGGTAGGTACTACGTAATGATTTGGACTCCTTATCTTTCAATAGCTGCATGTCGCTGTGCTGTTAAGCGCATGCATGTTGCTTACCATCAGGCGCATGTCCTGCTCGTCTCGTCACTCTGAAAAATACTGTGAAATAAATACAATGTAGTAATTCAATTTATAGTGTAGTTATACAAAGCAAAGGTATTGACATAGGTACCTATGTAGGTATTCTTCTATTACAATGAATTTATAATAATTTAAGTAAAAATATCGTAAAACTAATACTTACCTATTCTTTTTATTCTATTGGTAGACGGAAAATTGATTTTAGTTTGTGTAAATTAAGTAGGTCAACATACACTCGAGGAATATTGTTCGAAACATTATACGGATAAATAATTTCAACGTAGTTTTTTTGCAAAATTCCGAAAGAAAGTTTTTTTTTTTAAATAAAGAGTGACGAGACGAGCAGGACATGTGCCTGATGGTAAGCAACATGCCTGCCACATAACAGCACAGTGAGACGCAGCTATTGGAACATGAAGAGCCAAAATCATTACCTAGCACCGCACTGCGCTCGTCACCCAGAGATCGTTGTTATATCTCTAAGCCCTGTAATTTCTCTGGAAACATTGCCCTTCAAACCGGAACACAGTAATGTTTGCACATTACTGCTTGGCGGTAAAATAATTGACAAAGGTGTGGTACTTCCCCAGGCGGACTCTGCTAAGAGTCCTACCAAGAGTTTTCTCCCCGAAGAACTTCAATTATAACTTCAATAGATCTTTTAAAAACTCTAATTACTATACCTGTTGTGTCCACAGATTGTCCAGACACCGAAGCCCACACTGACACACTGCTACATCCTGTTCTTCAGCCCGAGTTATCAAGAAGTCAGGAATCTTCTGCGCTTCGCTGAGTTTCTCCGGAGAATTCGGCAGTCACCGTCCCCAGACAAGTCTTCGTGCTGATGTAACATTCACAATACCAACACCTGAGGGAATACATTACCATTCATCTCTCATTTTCCAGTGCATATAAGCTACTAGGTATTTATGTTACTTTGACACTGAAATTAAGGAAATTACCTACTTACCTACCTAATAACATACTCGTAGATTTCTGTGGGGTTTCCTTGAACGAAAGTACTCGTATAATCCCTGTTTAATTTTAAATGTAGTTACATAAATATATTCTCTATTCCTTGATAACGAGTTCATACCTGCCCTGTTACAACGGCATTTGGTTACAAAGAAAAATGCTCTATTGTTTTGTTGCACACGAAATAGGTAAAAATACGAATGGACATAAACATATAAAATATTTTATTGAATTGATGAGGAATGTAAGTAAATGAAATGGGTAAAATAATATTTTTATAATAGGTAAGTAGTTACTTTGACAACACAAGGTGATTATGTTACAAAATTTCACTACTAACTTATTTTCTAAGAAAGAACAAAAACCAATTTCAATTACGATCTAGAAATGCGCCAGAATGGTAAATGTCATTTGCCATTGAAGTCAGTTTAAAAGTTCTGATGATAAGATAAGAATCTATGACAAGTTCAATGTAAGTATTATAGAATGTAGCACGAAATAGTGTGCTTACTACAAATATTGTATATAAGTACCTACGTGGTTATGATAATACCTAACTATAATAAGGTGGACTATTGAATAACCTGTAATGTAAACATTAGACAGAACTTATTCACGATATTATAAATTATTATATATATTATGTAATTACCTCAACGTTTCGAGAGCATTACAACCACCGTGGTCAGGAAAGACTGAAGAAATTGCGGGGATGAAACTGCTCCGGCTAAGAAAGCTATTGCGTTGGAGTTTGAGAAAAATATAAGATCAATTCCAATAAAACTTTTAAATCTATCTGGAAACACGCGTGACCTGGCCTGGACCTGGAGCCGCGTTTTTAAAGGAATTAAAAAACAAAAGACAACTAAAATAATGGGAAGAAAAATTTAAAATTGGAACAAAGATTTATTTTTAAAACAAGGAGTTTCTTATTCCTACATTCGCTCTCGGAAGAGGTTTTATATGTCACGGCCCTCAGATTTTTACATTTACAAAATAATGAGACCTCCTTGCAAACTAATCGTATCCCCAGGCTTCTCCAAACTAACTCCGCGATGCACACGTCTCGTATTTATGAAAGGATTCCACGACGCTGATAACCGAAAACCATCCTCCCGGTTTTTTATACATTTTTTATGCAACAAATTTAATGTGCAATGTATTTATTGACATCTGTATTACAGTAAATTTAATTCTTGTATTTAACTGTATTACAGTAAATTTAATTCTTGTATTTAAAAATTTAAAATTGGAACAAAGATTTATTTTTAAAACAAGGAGTTTCTTATTCCTACATTCGCTCTCGGAAGAGGTTTTATATGTCACGGCCCTCAGATTTTTACATTTACAAAATAATGAGACCTCCTTGCAAACTAATCGTATCCCCAGGCTTCTCCAAACTAACTCCGCGATGCACACGTCTCGTATTTATGAAAGGATTCCACGACGCTGATAACCGAAAACCATCCTCCCGGTTTTTTATACATTTTTTATGCAACAAATTTAATGTGCAATGTATTTATTGACATCTGTATTACAGTAAATTTAATTCTTGTATTTATGTGGTTACGTACAGTACTGTATATCTATAGAATCTGAATCTCGGAAATGGCACCAACTCTCTTCGTGACATGTAAGTAGTATGCAGGGGGTCGGGGGCAATAAATCGATTTAGCTAGGATTCATTTTCAGAAAATGTAGTTTTAACCTTGTTAAAAGTTAAAAGCAAGCAAAGCAAATGGTCGTTCTACTAATTAATCATTTTTGAAGTGAAAACTTCTTTAGGCGCGCTATAGACAGAATTTTCGTGAGCTGTGAAATGGATTCATCAATCGTCACGCTTGGATATGATAAGAACGGACTTCTCGTAACTCAAAGAAGCGGCACCGTTTCATGGTTGATGTTCCAAAGACACGGACTAAGAGGTTTGACTCTACTTTTGTGATGAGAACGTCTAGGCTGTGGAATGAGTTGCCAGAGTGGGTTTTCCTTGATAGTTATGACCTTGGTGTCTTCAAATCGAGAGTGAATCGGTTTCTTCTAAGTAAACACGCTCCATCGTAGACCGCATCGTCGCTTAACATCAGGTGAGAAGGCAGTCAAGTGTAAACCTATAAAAGGTAGGTACCAGGGCAACAGAAACAGTAAAGAGTTTCGATTACCTACCTCCAACAGCCCAGCGTTTATCTCCAGATACAAGGACAACAGAAATATAAAAGAGTTGCGTTTGCCCCTAGGTACCAGTACCAGGGCAACAGAAACAGTAAAGAGTTGCAATATTTTGTACAACTTCGTTCCATCAGAATGTCCCTTGACACCTCCCAAGTATTTTGAAGTGAAAACTTCTTTTGGCGCGCAGGCGCGCTTTAAGACAGATTTTTCGTGGGGTGTGAATTGAATTCTAGCGTCACGCTCGGGTATGATAAGAAACCTTCGGGTAAACTCGGGGCCACGGCCATTGGCCATCTAGAAATGCGTCAGCCAATGGGAAATGCTGAAAGGGCGTGGCCTAACCATCACGGCATGACCATCTAGAAATGCCTGAGCCAATGGGAAATGCTAACGCATTTCTAGATGGCCATGCCATGATGGTCAGGCCACGCCTTCCGGTACACCCGTGTAGTTTCCAAAGTAAGCTATCAAATTCTGAGTTATAAGTTTTCACTTCTATCGGCAGTTCCTATGACTGCCATTTTTTTTTGTCATTCATTATCCAAATGAAGAAACTAGGTAGGTATGTTTTTCTTTTGATAACGGTTTATTTCTAACGGTAATGGATATTATTAGTTTTTTTCAGTGATTTTTTTATCTAAAACGACGTAAGGTAAGACCGTGAGGAACATATTTAAGTACAAAAATAAATGTCTTGTTTAGGTATTATGTGAAAATTAATTTTGTTCTGCTGATAGCCAAGGTCGGTATTTCCGACGACGAATATTCAAAACGCAAAAAAACAAGTAGATTTATAGTTTGTTGTTGGACTCTTCGCTGAGTCTGCTGGAGTAAGTGCTACCATCTAACCAACGATATTTAAACATAGGATTTCAGGTCAGCGTTCAAAAAGGGCCCCACTCAACAACAGATGAAACACCAGAGGGCGTCTACTCTCTTTCTATTGAAAACGTAATTTCGACATTAGTTTCGCGACTTTGCTACTCTGTTTCTATTTCGTTCCGTTGTTCATTACGATCGAACTTTTTTCAACGAAAACGTGTGCTAAGCTTACTCTAATTAACGAAAGTTAAAACGAGAATTTGAATTTGACAGATCATTTTTCTTAGTTTTAACCTCAAAATCAACGACATCAAAAGTGTTACCTTTTGTTTTGCGGATGTTTGATTTTTTGGCAAATTGTAACTTATTATGGTTGCAAAAACTATGTTAATTGAAGCTGCTGTACGTAAAGACCGTTTGGAGCGTAAAAAGAGCCGGTGTCGCCTGCGCAGTGATCAAGTTCACTTTTCACAATTCCAATTTCCGACTTAGAATTTGGAGGAAATTATAAGCTTAGCCTGAAATTGTTTGTCGAGTTTATAGTGCCTAGAAAGTTACGGCTGGTGTAGAAGGGAGAACTGCGACTGTCAATCCGGAGACCTCGGGTTCAAAACCAAGCGCACCACAGTCTTCCCAAAGTTATAAACTTAATGCCGGTTGATGTCCTAAGAGAAACAAATTCCTTCTTTCTCGAAACGGAAAAAGCATTGAAAATTTTGATCGCTTTACCATGCACGACCTGTACCTACAGTAGAGCGAAACTTTAGCAGCCTCAGAAGACTAAAAACATACCTAGCTAAGAAACACCAAAGCAGAAGATCGCCTGACTGGCCATGATGAGTGTACACAGAGCTACAAGAAATAAAAACCTAAATAATTTTAGTGATAAACTGGTTGAAAGTTTTGCAAAACTCCCTGTAGGCTATGTTTTAAAATATTTTTGTTAAAATAAATAATTACTACTGTGTTTAAAAGTTTAATTTAGTTATTATGCTGTCCAGGGTTTGTGAAGTTTTATACATTGATGTATTACAATTGTCATCGAGGCAAAGACTTCCAAAGTGTAATACTTCATGCAGTTGACTCCATAATATTACTAACTTAAAATGGTGAAGGTAAACAATGTGAAGAAACCGACATGTACCTAAAATTATTTGAATTTATACATAAATATGTCATCCACCAACCCGCACTAGGCCAGCATGGTGGATTATGGCCTTCTCTCGCAAGAGGCTCTCCCCTTGAAGAAGGCCTCGAATCCCAGCTGTGGGAACATTAAGTTGGCTGTTTATGCCTGATATGAAAAATGCTTGTATAACTGAATTGAGCCCGCTTCAACTTCAATGTACAATAAACCTACCAGAAAAAAGAGAGATGTTGTGAAATAATGTGGCTCATGACTGGCCTCGTGGCTTAGTTGGTAGTAGCTCTGCCTGCAAAGCCGAGCGTCGTGGGTTCGATTCCCACCTAGTGCAAATATTTGTGTGATGAATTCAAATGTTTGCACTGTGTCTGGGTGTTTCTATAGATAATAAGTATGTATTTAAAAACTATATAAGTATTATATCAGCTATCTGGCTGCCATCATACATGCTTTGCTTAGTTTGGGATCAGATGGTGTTGTGTGTGAATTGTCCACCAATGTTTAATTATTTATTTAAGTTGGATTAAACTGCACACTGTGCAAATTTGGTTAAAATCAGTTAAGTAGTTTAGGAATCCATCGTGGACAAACATTGTGACAGGAGATTTATATATATTAAGATTATATCAGCTATCTGGCCGCCATCATACAATCTTTGCTTAGTTTGGGGTCAGATGGTGTTGTGTGTGAAATGTCCACCAATATTTATTTATTTAATGTATGTGCCAAGCTCTCTTTAGTTTAATAGCTATCAAAGTAAGCCAATTGTTATGTAATTGGTGTGCAATGATGTAAATTATAATGATTTGTTTGAATTTTCATTGTTGCTTTTCTAGAGACTATTTTACTATAATCATTCAACTATTTGAAAATAAACTTTTGTTGATGGAATTAAAGATATCTTCAAATCAATAGTGAAGCGGTTTCTTCTGGGTTAGCACACTCTACCATAGACTGCATTGTCGTTTAACATCAGGCAAAGGGCGGTCAACTGTAACCGTAAACCTATAATAGTATACAAATATGTAATTTTAGAGTTATCGCATCCAAACATCATAAATCCACCTAGCCATTTGGAAATTATAAATTATGTATTGGAGTTATTGTTTACATTCATTGGGTATGTAATAAAATAACGTTTTATCTTGGTATTGTATTTAAATTTATTAAGTGTATCTTCTTAAATATTCTCTGAAATCCCCACACATGTCCTGCCAGGAAATTCATAATCATAATCTCTTTATTGCGATATGTAGGTATTATACAAACTAAGAGCATGTCAAGCCAATGAATAGATAATGTCAAATAACAAATATAAATAATGACAAATAGCAAATTCAGTTTTCCTAGCAGAAAACATAAACAGCCCACTACTGTTCCCACTGCTGGGACTCGGGGCCTTTTCTCCTCAGGAGAAAGTTAAAGTCATAATCTACCATGCTGGCCCAGTGCGGGTTGGTGCAGTTTTCCTAACTCTCAAATAATTCTAAACGCTGCTCTTCAGTCTGAATGATCTACTTAAGATAGAGCCAGCAGCAGACTGCCTCTGATGTGTATGTAGATTGTGAGTCTGCAAAAGAAGAAAGAATAATTAATTTTTGTAGATAGGTAGATATTTATATCTCTTAGGCCAGTTAGACATGGGCACCTTAAGCAGTCAGCATGACTGCTTCAAGCTGTCACTGCATAGTGAACTACAGATTTCTATGTACATACACAAACCACTCAAATAGTTGTAGTGGTAGGACTCTTAGCCTGTCCGAGTCCACCTGGGGAAGTACCTCACCTTTGCTAGTTATTCTACCTCCAAGCAGTAATGTGCAAACATTACTGTGTTCCGGTTTGAAGGGCAATGTTTCCAGAGAAATTACTGGGCTTAGAGATGTATCATCTTAGATCTCTGGGTGACGAGCGCAGTGCAGTGCTAGGTAATGAATTGGATTATTCATGTTCCAATAGCTGTGTGTCACTGTGCTATTATGTGGCAAGCATGTAGCTTACCATCGGGCCAATGTCCTGCTCATCTCGTTACTCTTTATTTAAAATAATAAATCCGCCTCGGGTGGTAACATCACTGAAATTTCACCTTGTAGTTGGACTGCAAGAGTGGTCCGTGGGTCCATGTTTGTTGATCACTCAGTAACTGCTCGAGCTGTCGGTGTCTGAAAGTAAAGAACATTTATTTGTTAGAAAATTACCTAAAAAATTTAGTACTTATAGATAAAATAATGCATATAAAAATTATAGTGGCTCTGCCCTATGGTTTCATCCATGTTGTAATGAAAATATGCTGATATGCATGTATTATTCCCCTACCCCTACCTAAGGTATAGGTATTTCATTATTTTTTAGCTTTTAGTACAGTTGAAATTTGGGCGAATAAGCCCATCTCTCATCAACAGCGCTTTTAACTCCCATGAGGAGAGTTGGTTTTATTTAACTCGATTGATGTTCTACCTTAAGTACCACAAGTGCACAAGCACTAGTAAACGCCCTACGGTTTCACTTACTTGGTGAGGGAAAGGGAAGTACTAAGTATTAAGGGTTAATACACCACGTTCACACAATTGATTTTGCAATGAAAACAAATCAGACAGGCAGAGTCAGTTACTTTGGTATAGTATAGTAACTTACATTTTACCACTTCTGGAGACTGGAGTATGTCACACATGTCGCAGATTCGAAGAAATCTGCAAACATCAAACTCAATCTCGGTGCTCCAAAGAAACTGTGGATTTTTTCAATTTGTTCTAGAATCGCAACAAGGTGGAGCCATTTTGAACTGAAAATAAATGAAAGGAGCAATTATAACGTATAAACGCATGTTTTTTTTCAGAAAAACCATGAGAAATGCACGAAATACTTACAAAGTTTTATTGTTTTTGTTTTGAGTTTTCACAAGATAGTTAATTTATTTTTTTTAATTTATTATATACATGGCTTCACAAGATAGTATCAACCAGTGTTGCCTACTTTATTTTTCAGATATCCGTAGACAAGACAAAAATCATAGTACACAATGGAATTTCAATAAAATTACGTGAATCAATCAAAAAACTGATTTATGCAATAATTTTCAATCAATATTTATCGTCAATTAGCACCATGTTCCGGCTTGAAGAGCAAAGTTTACTTTTGTAGTACAGAGTACCAAGACGAGCAAGACATATGCCTGATAGTAAGCAAAAGAACAGTGACACGCAGCTATTGAAACACAAGAAACAAAATAAAGTGTCAAAATTACCTATTATCTAGCACTGTATTACGCTCGTCAACCTTTGATATAAGATACTGCATCTCCATACCAAGTAATTTCTCTGGAAAAAATGCTCTTCAAATGAGAAATCACGAAATCAGTGATGTTTGCACATTACTGCTAGGTGATAGAATAATTATCCAAGGTGTGGTACTATCCCAGGTGAAACTACATACTACTAAAACTAATGTTTCCCTATAAATTACTGGGCGTAAAGATGACTCATATTATATAAGTGGGTGACGAGCGCAGCGTAGTGCTAGGTAATGATTTTGACTCTTTATGTTCCAATATCTGCATGACACACTAGGTTGTTTATGGGTAGGCGTGTTCCTCACCATCAGACACATGTCCTGCTTCTCCCGTCACTCTAAACTATAAAAAAACATTTGGCATTAACTCGTTCCCTGTCCCAGTACAAAGTACCTACAAAGTTCCGTAGGTAGGTACCTATAAAAGTTTTCAGATCGATCTGCGAGCGAACCTTAAACTTGGTGGCAAACAATTTTTTTAGATGATCGTACACAAAGGCAAAGCGCGTCACGCTATAAATATACGACCAAAATCTAGTGACTGAAGGCTACCAAGTATGAAACTAAATTCATGTTGTGTTTGACAGGATGAATTGTATTGTAGCGCCGTTTGTACGTAATGTTATATTGATTAGCTTATAATGGCATAAAAAAAACTATTGTTTGCGAAAAGATTTCCGTACTAAAGTGGGTTATATTGAGAGGCTAATACCACAGTATAAACTATACAAAGAAAATAGACTGTGCAATAAATACGCTGTGTATCTGTAAAGTGGGAACTACACAGTTTATAACACAAACTACAAAAAAATAAGTAGTTCAATTTCGTTCAACTTTTTACATGTTTTTTTTACACCAAGAAATGTAATTTGTGGTTATTTATTTAATTCGTTAGAGTACTTTCAAAAGATCTCATATGTTGCGTACGATTTTGACTGCTCGGTCGTACATTGAACATTCTGAGCCAAAAATACCGTACAAGTACGACTTAAATCGTACGAATGGCAAGTATTGTATGGTATGTGCACGTATTAAGCGGATATTTTTGACTGTCACAAGTTGTAGCCCAAACGCATGCATGCTACAGTACTCCTATATTTAGCCGCATAAAAAGGTTTTTTGCATGCATCGATCATAATTACGGAAATAATATGATTTGCACTTGTTTCATTGAACCAATTGCTTTAATATTAAAACAAATATAAAAGATAACGTATCTAACATTTAAATTTAAAAAATACGGCATAACGCATCATAAATATGGTGTTAAAGAAAAACCGTAAATTACCGCAATGGCAATGAAAAGAACCTAATAAGTTAGTGATCTGTGACATTAGTTTTATCTGTGATTTCATCATTCACGATGAGTTTGGATGACCTTGAAAGTTCGTATGCCGAACCGCAAGAGAAATAGAGTAAGGTTGCAGCCATCGTTTCGTTTAAATGTTCGATCGTTAACGAAGTCGCAAGTCATAGAAAGAGAGTAGACGCCCTGGGCGTCTACTCTCTTTCTATTGAAAACGTAATTTCGACATAAGTTTCGCGACTTTGCTACTCCGGTTCTATTTCGATCCGTCATTCATTGCGATCGAACTTTTTTCAACGAAAACGTGTGCTAAGCTTACTCTAATTAACGAAAGTTAAAACGAGAATTTGAATTTGACAGATCATTTTTCTTAGTTTTAACCTCAAAATCGACGACATCAAAAGTGTTACCTTTTGTTTTGCGGATGATTGTTTTTTTGGCAAATTGTAACTTATTATGCTTGCAAAAATTGTGTTAATTGAAGCTGCTGTACGTAAAGACCGTTTGGAGCGTAAAAAGAACCGGTGTCGCCTGCGCAGTGATCAATTTCACTTTTCACAATGCCAATTTCCAACATAGAATTTGTAGGAAATTATAGGCTTAGCCGGGAATTGTTTGACGAGTTTGTAGTGCCTAGAAAGTTACGTCTGGTCTAGACGGGAGAACTGCGACTGACAATCTGTAGACCTCGGGTTCAAAACCAAGCGCACCAGTCTTCCCGAAGTCACGAACGTAATGCCGGTTGATGTCCTAAGAGAAACAAATTCCTTCTTTCCCGAAACGGAAAAAGCATTGAACATTTTGATCGCTTTACCATGCACGACTAGCTGTACAGTAGAGCGAAACTTTAGCAGCCTCAGAAGACTAAAAACATACCTAGCTAAGAAGCACCATAGCAGAAGATCGCCTGAATAGCCTGGAAATTATAAGCTTAGCCTGGAATTGTTTGACAAGTTTGTAGTGCCTAGAAAGTTACGACTGGTGTAGACGGGAGAACTGTGACTATCAATCCGGAGACCTCGGGTTCAAACCAAACGCACCACAGTCTTCCCAAAGTTATGAACTTAATGCCGGTTGATGTCCTAGGAGAAACAAATTCCTTCTTTCCCGAAACGGAAAAAGCATTGAACATTTTGATCGCTTTACCATGCACGACCTGTACCTACAGTAGAGCGAAACTTTAGCAGCCTCAGAAGACTAAAACATACCTAGCTAAGAAGCACCATAGCAGAAGATCGCCTGAATAGCCTGGCCATGATGAGTGCACACAGAGCTACAAGAAATAAAAACCTAAACAATTTTAGTGATAAACTGGTTGAAAGTTTTGCAAAAATCCCTGCAGGCTATGTTTTAAAATATATTTGTTAAAATAAATAATTATTACTGTGTTTAAAAGTTTGATTTAGTTATTATGCTGTCCAGGGTTTGTGAAGTTTTATACATTGATATCTGTTCTTATTACAATTGTCATTGAGGCAAAGACTTCCAAAGTGTAATATTTCATGCAGTTGGGACTGGAGGCCTTGAGGCCTTGTTCAAGGCCTCGAGTCCCAGCTGTGGAAACATTAAGTTGGCTGTTTGTGCCTGATATGAAAAATACTTGTATCACTGAATTGAGCTCGCTTCTAACTTCAATGTATAATAAACCTACCAGAAAAAAGAGGGATGTTGTGAAATAATGTGGCTCATGACTGGCCTCGTGGCTTAGTTGGTAGATGCTCTACCTACAAAGCCAACGGCTGTGGGTTCGATTCCCACCCAGTGCAAATATTTGTGTGATGAATTCAAATGTTTGCACTGTGTCTGGGTGTTTCTATGTAAAATAAGTATGTATTTAAAATTATATAAGTACTAGTGGCCCGTCCCGGCTTCGCTTGGATATTGTCATATAAAGACTATTAATCAAAATAAAAACTATCCTATCTTTCAAGCTGGATTAAACTGCACACGGTGTGCAAATTTGGTTAAAATCGGTTAAGTAGTTTAGGAATCCATCGCGGACAAACATTGTGACAGGAGATTTATATAAATTAAGATTATATCAGCTATCTGGCCGCCATGATACAAGCTTTGCTTAGTTTGGGGTCAGATGGTGTTGTGTGTGAATTGTCCACCAATATTTATTTATTTAATGTATGTGCCAAGCTCTCTTTAGTTTAATAGCTATCAAAGTAAGCCAATTATTATTGTTATGTAATTGGTGTCCAATTATGTATATTATAATGATTTGTTTGAATGTTCATTACATTACATCATTACATTCAAACAAATCATTATAATATAGTTGCTTTTCTAGAGACTATTTTACTAAAATCATTCAACTATTTGAGAATAAACTTTTGTTGATTTTTTAATTCCATCAATTAAATCAAAGATATCTTCAAATCAATAGTGAAGCGGTTTCTTCTGGGTTAGCACACTCTAACATAGACTGCATTGTCGTTTAACATCAGGCAAATGGCGGTCAACTGTAAACCTATAATAGTATACAAATATGTAATTTTAGTGTTATCTATCGCATCCAAACATAGCCATTTGGATATTATAAATTATGTATTGGGGTTATTGTTTACATTAATTGGGTAATAAAATAACGTTTTATCTTGGTATTGTATTTAAATTTATTAAGTATATCTTCTTAAATATTCTCTGTAATCCCCACACATGTCCTGCCAGGACATTCATAATCATAATCTCTTTACTGCGATATGTAGGTATTATACAAACTAAGAGCATGTCAAGTACAATGAATAGAAAATGTCAGATAACAAATATACAAATAATGACAAATAGCAAATTCAGTTTTCCTAGCAGAAAACATAAACAGCCCACTAAATGTTCCCACTGCTGGTACTCGGGGCCTTTTCTCCTCAGGAGAGAGTTAAAGTCATAATCTACCATGCTGGCCCAGTGCGGGTTGGTGCAGATTTCCTAACTCTCTAATAATTCTAAACGCTGCTCTTCAGTCTGAATGATCTACTTCAGATAGAGCCAGCAGCAGACTGCATCTGATGTGTATGTAGATTGTGAAGATCTGCAAAAGAAGAAAGAATAATTCATTTTTGTAGGTACATATTTATATCTCTTAGGCCAGTTAGACATGGGCACCTTAAGCAGTCAGCATGACTGCTTCAAGCTGTGACTGCATAAATCCGCCTCGGGCGGTAACAGCACTGAAATTTCACCTTGTGGTTGGATCTTTTTACTCCCATGAGGAGAGTTGGTTTTATTTAACTCGATTGATGTTCTACCTTAAGTAGCACAAGTGCACAAGCACTAGTAAACGCCCTGCGGTTTCACTTACTTGGTGAGAGAAAGGGATGTTCTATTACTACCTACACCACGTTCACACAATTGATTTTGCAATGAAAACAAATCAGACAGGCAGAGTTAGTTACTTTTGTATAGTATAGTAACTTACATTTTACCACTTCTGGAGACTGGAGTATGTCACACATGTCGCAGATTCGAGAAATCTGCAAACATCAAACTCAATCTCGGTGCTCGAAAGAAACTTGGGCTTTTTTCAATTTGTTCTAGAGTTAGGTACCGAATCGTAACAACGTGGAGCCATTTTGAACTGAAAATAAATGAATAGAGCAATTATAATGTATAAACGCATGTTTTTATTCAGAAAAACCATGAGAAATGCACGAAATACTTACAATACAAAGTTTTATTGTTTTTGTTTTGAGTTTTCACAAGATGTAGTGTATCAACCAGTGTTGCCTACTTTATTTTTCAGATATCCGTAGACAAGACAAAAATCATAGTACACAATGGACTTTCAATAAAATTACGTGAATCAATCAAAAAACTGATTTATGCAATAATTTTCAATCGATATTTATCGTCAATTAGCACCATATTCCGGCTTGAAGAGCAAAGTTTACTTTTGTAGTACAGAGTACCAAGACGAGCAAGACATATGCCTGATAGTAAGCAAAAGAACAGTGACACGCAGCTATTGAAACACAAGAAACGAAATAAAGTGTCCAAATTACCTATTATCTAGCACTGTATTGCGCTCGTCAACCTTTGATATAAGATACTGCATCTCCATACCAAGTAATTTCTCTGGAAAAAATGCTCTTCAAATGAGAAATCACGAAATCAGTGATGTTTGCACATTACTGCTAGGTGATAGAATAATTATCCAAGGTGTGGTACTATCCCAGGTGAACTCTGCAAAGCGTCCCACTACTAAATACTACTAAAACTAATGTTTCCCTATAAATTACTGGGCGTAAAGATGACTCATATTATATATGTGGGTGACGAGCGCAGCGTAGTGCTAGGTAATGATTTTGACTCTTTATGTTCCAATATCTGCATGACACACTAGGTTGTTTATGGGTAGGCGTGTTCCTCACCATCAGACACATGTCCTGCTTCTCCCGTCACTCTAAACTATAAAAAAACATTTGGCATTAACTCGTTCCCTGTCCCAGTACAAAGTACCTACCCCCCGAAAAAAAGTAATAGGTATATTAGTGTTGGCTTTATTTCTTAGTGTGAAAGTTTTAACAAGGTAAATACTTAGTAGGTAGGTACCTATAAAAGTTTTCAGATCGATCTGCGAGCGAACCTTAAACTTGGTGGCAAACAATTTTTTTAGATGATCGTACACAAAGGCAAAGCGCGTCACGCTATAAATAAACGACCAAAATCTAGTGACTGAAGGCTACCAAGTATGAAACTTTTTTTTTAACTTCTATAGGATTACACTTGACCGCCATCTCGCCTGATGTTAAGCGACGATGCGGTCTACGATGGAACGTGTTTACCTAGAAATAACCGATTCACTCTCGATTTGAAGACACAAAGATTGTAACCATCGGGGAAAACCCACTCAGGCAACGTATTCCACAGCCTAGACGTTCTTATCACAAAAGTAGAGTCAAATATCTTCGTTCGTGTCTTTGGAACATCAACCATGAAACGATGTCGCTTTTTCGAGTTACGAGCATTCCGATAGAAAAAAGGACAAGGTGGTATCAGATCTTGCAAATCAGTCGCACACTCTCCGAAGTGTATCCGATAAAAAACCGATAGGCTAGCAATTTTTCGGCGATGTTCAAGACTTTGAAGTCTTTTTCGCACAAGGGTGTCGTTGCCTATGAGCCTTTTGACACGTCTCTCAATCGATTCCAGAGCATCCAGCTGATACTTAGCAGAACCATCCCAAAGGTGCGAACAGTACTCCATACAGGAGCGAATCTGTGCTTGATATAATGTAAGCAACTGTTCAGATTTGAAGTACCTTCGCACCTTTGAGAGGACACCTAGTTTTTGGCAGCAAGTTTAGCCTTGGACTCGATATACGAGCCAAAATTGAGCGTAGAGGTCAAAGTAACGCCCAAAAGCTCAAGACGGTCAGAAACCGGCACGGATACACCTCTAAAAGTTGGAGTCAGTTGGAAGGGACTCCTTTTAGCGGAGAACAGATACGCCTGCGTTTTATTCTCGTTGAACTTGACCAGATTGGCATCGCCCCATTTAGACACCACCTCAAGGGTCAAGCTCAAACGTTCGATCAGACTCTCTCTCTGTACCAGAGTTTTAGAAACTAAATTCATGTTGTGTTTGGCAGGATGAATTGTATTGGCTTTGGTGAGCCTTTGAAACGTCAAGCATGAAACGATGTTGCTATTTCGAGTTACGAGTAGTCCGATAGAAAAAAGCATGGTGGTATTAAATAATTCAGATCAGAACACACTCTTCGAAGTGTGTCTGATTAAAATCCCGATAAGCTAGAAATTTTGCTGCAATGTTCAAAATTTTGATGTCATCTTTTGACACCTTTTCGGTATGTCTCTCGATCGATTCCAAGCAGGTACTTAGCCAGAAAAATTTTAATCCTGAGTAAATTGATATGCGCATATAAAATGTCCAGTTTTCATCAAATTTATACAATACCCAATAAACCTAAATTAAGTAAATTACACTTGACTACTAACAATAAAAGCTTTTAATCACAAAAATATGACAACTATACATTATAATGAAACCTAGGAATTAAGCACACCAATACGTATCTTATTAATATAGTAAACTGGCAGCGCCCTGGAGGTTTACTTGCGTAGTTGCCGTGCCCGTTATTTTCGCAGAATGAAGATTAGTCTGCGTACTTGTCCAGATTGTAATCTAAAATAATGTGTTCCAAATTTCAGCCCGGCCGTTTAGATGTTACGACGCGACGTGATTAAGGAAGAAACATCCATAAATCGTTTTTAATCCCGGTAATATAACGGGAAAGAGAACAATGTGGGGGCTGCTAGTATATAATACAATTATTTATCAAGTTACACGAAAGAAATTATAAAATATAACAAAGTTCTCAGCGTCGTTTGTACGTAGTGTTATTAGCTAGCTTATAATGGCATAAAAAAACTATTGTTTGCGAAAAGATTTCCGTACTAAAGTGGGTTATATTGAGAGGCTAATACCACAGTATAAACTATACAAAGAAAATAGACTGTGCAATAAATACGTTGTGTATCTGTAAAGTGGGAACTACACAGTTTATAACACAAACTACAAAAATATAAGTAGTTCAATTTCGTTTAACTTTTTACGTGTTTTTTTTACACCAAGAAATGTAATTTGTGGTTATTTATTTAATTCGTAACAGTACTTTCAAAAGATCTCATATGTTGCGTACGATTTTGACTGCTCGGTCGTACATTGAACATTCTGAGCCAAAAATACCGTACAAGTACGACTTAAATCGTACGAATGGCAAGTATTGTATGGTATGTGCACGTATTAAGCGGATATTTTGACTGTCACAAGTTGTAGCCCAAACGAATGCATGCTACAGTACTCCTATATTTAGCCGCATAAAAAGGTTTTTTGCATGCATCGATCATAATTACGGAAATAATATGATTTGCACTTGTTTCATTGAACCAATTGCTTTAATATTAAAACAAATATAAAAGATAACGTATCTAACATTTAAATTTAAAAAATACGGCATAACGCATCATAAATATGGTGTTAAAGAAAAACCGTAAATTACCGCAATGGCAATGAAAAGAACCTAATAAGTTAGTGATCTGTGACATTCGTTTTATCTTGGTTTTATCTGTGATTTCATCGTTCACGATGAGTTTGGATGGCCTTGAAAGTTCGTATGCCGAACCGCAAGAGAAATAGAGTAAGGTTGCAGCCATCGTTTCGTTTAAATGTTCGATCGTTAACGAAGTCGCAAGTCATAGAAAGAGAGTAGACGCCCAGGGCGTCGATGAAATCACAGAACGATGAAATCACAGATAAAACTAATGTCACAGATCACTAACTTATTAGGTTCTTTTCATTGCCATTGCGGTAATTTACGGTTTTTCTTTAACACCATATTTATGATGCGTTATGCCGTATTTTTTAAATTTAAATGTTAGATACGTTATCTTTTATATTTGTTTTAATATTAAAGCAATTGGTTCAATGAAACAAGTGCAAATCATATTATTTCCGTAATTATGATCGATGCATGCAAAAAACCTTTTTATGCGGCTAAATATAGGAGTACTGTAGCATGCATGCGTTTGGGCTACAACTTGTGACAGTCAAAAATATCCGCTTAATACGTGCACATACCATACAATACTTGCCATTCGTACGATTTAAGTCGTACTTGTACGGTATTTTTGGCTCAGAATGTTCAATGTACGACCGAGCAGTCAAAATCGTACGCAACATATGAGATCTTTTGAAAGTACTCTTACGAATTAAATAAATAACCACAAATTACAGAGACGTACTTCTTAGCATTCCATGGATTCACCGTGTGGGTGCCGGGTCCATCGTGTGGCAGAGAGAGAAATATCGAATAGACCCCAAGACTTGTGACTCGGGTAGTAGGTTTAAAAGGGGCCCCTTATATTGACGTACGTCAACACTCACCTTCACTACTCGTATTTCTCTCCCTGCCCAGCCAAATCCGATATGATCCTACTAGTGCAGCTTTAGATACTCGTTCTAGTATAGAACTTACTGCACTTCTGGACAATCCAAGGTCTTTAAGCAGGTTATAGAGAGATTTTGCTGGTATACCTCTCGCTCCTACTTCTACAGCGTATAAATTAACTACATAGCCATTTTTTGTTAATTCATTTTGAAGGTCGTAATACTTATTTTGTTTCATCGCGTGGTCTTTAGGTATATTAGTTTCCCACGGTACGGTAAGTTCTACCAGGACTATGCGTTTCGTAGCCCTAGAAAAAAGGAAAATGTCCGGTCTGGATGACGAAACACCCACATCCTCTGGGATTTTGTAGTGCTTTTCATACGTGTCCATTAAAATAGTCCAATCAGGAGCTGAACCCAGGATTGAGTAAGGCTTGTTCTTGGAGTTTGAAGTTGAGCCCTCTTTTACAAAGTTAATTTGTCTTTTGTTTATCGTCAATCCCTTTTGGGCTCTAGCTACCGAAAGGCTTACGGCTTCACGTATGATTTCAAGTACTCTGTCATGGCGCTGTGAGTAATGACCCCTATTAAGGAGCACCTTGCATCCCACCAATATGTGCCTTGCTGTACATATCGCCTCACCACAAGTAAACTTACACTCTTGGTGTAAAAAAAAACACGTAAAAAGTTGAACGAAATTGAACTACTTATTTTTTTGTAGTTTGTGTTATAAACTGTGTAGTTCCCACTTTACAGATACACAGCGTATTTATTGCACAGTCTATTTTCTTTGTATAGTTTATACTGTGGTATTAGCCTCTCAATATAACCCACTTTAGTACGGAAATCTTTTCGCAAACAATAGTTTTTTTATGCCATTATAAGCTAATCAATATAACATTACGTACAAACGGCGCTGAGAACTTTGTTAAGTATATTTTATAATTTCTTTCGTGTAACTTGATAAATAATTGTATTATATACTAGCAGCCTCCACATTGTTCTCTTTCCCGTTATATTACCGGGATTAAAAACGATTTTTGGATGTTTCTTCCTTAATCACGTTGTAACATCTAAACGGCCGGGCTGAAATTTGGAACACATTATTTTAGATTACAATCTGGACAAGTACACAGACTAATCTTCATTCTGTGAAAATAACGGGCACGGCAACTACGCAAGTAAACCTCCAGGGCGCTGCCAGTTTACTATATTAATAAGATACGTATTGGTGTGCTTAATTCCTAGGTTTCATTATAGTGTATAGTTGTCATATTTTTGTGTTTAAAAGCTTTTATTGTTAGTAGTCAAGTGTAATTTACTTCATTTAGGTTTATTTGGTATTGTATAAATTTGATGAAAACTGGACATTTTATATGTGCATATCAATTTACTCATGATTAAAATTTTTCTGGCTAAGTACCTGCTTGGAATCGATCGAGAGACATACCCAAAAGGTGTCATAAGATGACATCAAAATTTTGAACATTGCAGCAAAATTTCTAGCTTATCGGGATTTTAATCAGACACACTTCGAAGAGTGTGTTCTGGTCTGAATTATTTAACACCACCATGCTTTTTTCTATCGGACTACTCGTAACTCGAAATAGCAACATCGTTTCATGGTTGACGTTTCAAAGGCTCGCCAAAGCCAATACAATTCATCCTGTCAAACACAACATGAATTTAGTTTCATACTTGGTAGCCTTCAGTCACTAGATTTTGGTCGTATATTTATAGCGTGACGCGCTTTGCCTTTGTGTACGATCATCTAAAAAAATTGTTTGCCACCAAGTTTAAGGTTCGCTCGCAGATCGATCTGAAAACTTTTATAGGTACCTACCTACGAAACTTTGTAGGTACTTTGTACTGGGACAGGGAACGAGTTAATGCCAAATGTTTTTTTATAGTTTAGAGTGACGGGAGAAGCAGGACATGTGTCTGATGGTGAGGAACACGCCTACCCATAAACAACCTAGTGTGTCATGCAGATATTGGAACATAAAGAGTCAAAATCATTACCTAGCACTACGCTGCGCTCGTCACCCACTTATATAATATGAGTCATCTTTACGCCCAGTAATTTATAGGGAAACATTAGTTTTAGTAGTATGCAGTTTCACCTGGGATAGTACCACACCTTGGATAATTATTCTATCACCTAGCAGTAATGTGCAAACATCACTGATTTCGTGATTTCTCATTTGAAGAGCATTTTTTCCAGAGAAATTACTTGGTATGGAGATGCAGTATCTGATATCAAAGGTTGACGAGCGTAATACAGTGCTAGATAATAGGTAATTTTGACACTTTATTTTGTTTCTTGTGTTTCAATAGCTGCGTGTCACTGTTCTTTTGCTTACTATCAGGCATATGTCTTGCTCGTCTTGGTACTCTGTACTACAAAAGTAAACTTTGCTCTTCAAGCCGGAACATGGTGCTAATTGACGATAAATATTGATTGAAAATTATTGCATAAATCAGTTTTTTGATTGATTCACGTAATTTTATTGAAATTCCATTGTGTACTATGATTTTTGTCTTGTCTACGGATATCTGAAAAATAAAGTAGGCAACACTGGTTGATACTATCTTGTGAAAACTCAAAACAAAAACAATAAAACTTTGTAAGTATTTCGTGCATTTCTCATGGTTTTTCTGAATAAAAACATGCGTTTATACGTTATAATTGCTCCTTTCATTTATTTTCAGTTCAAAATGGCTCCACCTTGTTGCGATTCGGTACCTAACTCTAGAACAAATTGAAAAAATCCAGTTTCTTTGGAGCACCGAGATTGAGTTTGATGTTTGCAGATTTCTTCGAATCTGCGACATGTGTGACATAGGTACTCCAGTCTCCAGAAGTGGTAAAATGTAAGTTACTATACTATACCAAAGTAACTGACTCTGCCTGTCTGCCTGCCTGATTTGTTTTCATTGCAAAATCAATTGTGTGAATGTGGTGTATTAACCCTTAATAGTACTTCCCTTTCCCTCACCAAGTAAGTGAAACCGTAGGGCGTTTACTAGTGCTTGTGCACTTGTGGTACTTAAGGTAGAACATCAATCGAGTTAAATAAAACCAACTCTCCTCATGGGAGTTAAAAGCGCTGTTGATGAGAGATGGGCTTATTCGCCCAAATTTCAACTGTACTAAAAGCTAAAAAATAATGAAATACCTATACCTTAGGTAGGGGTAGGGGAATAATACATGCATATCAGCATATTTTCATTACAACATGGATGAAACCATAGGGCAGAGCCACTATAATTTTTATATGCATTATTTTATCTATAAGTGCTAAATTTTTTAGGTAATTTTCTAACAAATAAATGTTCTTTACTTTCAGACACCGACAGCTCGAGCAGTTACTGAGTGATCAACAAACATGGACCCACGGCACACCCCGGACACTCGGCCTAAACTCCAAACAAACGATGAAGTCGACATACCTACACTCACACAACTACGCATATGTCGTTCGAACACATTTACGCATGTGTGCGTGTCATCTAGGGTTACTAAATTATTTTATGGAATAGCTGTGACCCGTGAGTTCACCTGCATGTGTTAAGTGGCTTACAATCTTACCTAGTTAGTGTTCGATGTTATCTTTAATGTAGGTAAAATAGTTACACAGTTTATGAAAATGATTCAATCTTTGTAGAAATTGTTATGAAATTAAAAATCTCTTATTCTTGTTTCGTATAATAGACGAAAAATTTGGTACCATTTTGTTAAATAATACAGCATCATGGTCGTATTCTCATAGAAAATTATCGTCCGATATAATAACCCTTCGTTGAGTCCGCCTCGCGTCCGCGACGGGGAGGAAGCTTGAAATTGGCGGGGGGTGGGGAGTGTCCGTTCTATCTATATTATCTATTCTATGCCCACGGACCACTCTTGCAGTCCAACTACAAGGTGAAATTTCAGTGATGTTACCACCCGAGGCGGATTTATTATTTTAAATAAAGAGTAACGAGATGAGCAGGACATTGGCCCGATGGTAAGCTACATGCTTGCCACATAATAGCACAGTGACATGCAGCTATTGGAACATGAATAATCCAATTCATTACCTAGCACTGCACTGCGCTCGTCACCCAGAGATCTAAGATGATACATCTCTAAGCCCAGTAATTTCTCTGGAAACATTGCCCTTCAAACCGGAACACAGTAATGTTTGCACATTACTGCTTGGAGGTAGAATAACTAGCAAAGGTGTGGTACTTCCCCAGGTGGACTCGGACAGGCTAAGAGTCCTACCACTACAACTATTTGAGTGGTTTGTGTATGTACATAGAAATCTGTAGTTCACTATGCAGTCACAGCTTGAAGCAGTCATGCTGACTGCTTAAGGTGCCCATGTCTTACTGGCCTAAGAGATATAAATATGTATAGATATCTACAAAAATTAATTATTCTTTCTTCTTTTGCAGACTCACAATCTACATACACATCAGAGGCAGTCTGCTGCTGGCTCTATCTTAAGTAGATCATTCAGACTGAAGAGCAGCGTTTAGAATTATTTGAGAGTTAGGAAAACTGCACCAACCCGCACTGGGCCAGCATGGTAGATTATGACTTTAACTCTCTCCTGAGGAGAAAAGGCCCCGAGTCCCAGCAGTGGGAACAGTAGTGGGCTGTTTATGTTTTCTGCTAGGAAAACTGAATTAGCTATTTGTCATTATTTATATTTGTTATTTGACATTATCTATTCATTGTACTTGACATGTTCTTAGTTTGTATAATATCTACATATCGCAATAAAGAGATTATGATTATGAAGTTCCTGGCAGGACATGTGTGGGGATTTCAGAGAATATTTAAGAAGATACACTTAATAAATTTAAATACAATACCAAGATAAAACGTTATTTTATTACATACCCAATGAATGTAAACAATAACTCCAATACATAATTTATAATTTCCAAATGGCTAGGTGGATTTATGATGTTTGGATGTGATAACTCTAAAATTACATATTTGTATACTATTATAGGTTTACAGTTACAGTTGACCGCCCTTTGCCTGATGTTAAACGACAATGCAGTCTATGGTAGAGTGTGCTAACCCAGAAGAAACCGCTTCACTATTGATTTGAAGATATCTTTAATTTAATTGATGGAATTAAAGAAATCAACAATAGTTTATTTTCAAATAGTTGAATGATTTTAGTAAAATAGTCTCTAGAAAAGCAACAATGAAAATTCAAACAAATCATTATAATTTACATCATTGCACACCAATTACATAACAATTGGCTTACTTTGATAGCTATTAAACTAAAGAGAGCTTGGCACATACATTAAATAAATAAATATTGGTGGACATTTCACACACAACACCATCTGACCCCAAACTAAGCAAAGATGTATGATGTATGATGGTGGCCAGATAGCTGATATAATCTTAATATATATAAATCTCCTGTCACAATGTTTGTCCACGATGGATTCCTAAACTACTTAACTGATTTTAACCAAATTTGCACAGTGTGCAGTTTAATCCAACTTAAATAAATAAATAAATAATTAAACATCGAGGCCTTCTTCAAGGGGAGAGCCTCTTGCGAGAGAAGGCCATAATCCACCATGCTGGCCTAGTGCGGGTTGGTGGATGACATATTTATGTATAAATTCAAATAATTTTAGGTACATGTCGGTTTCTTCACATTGTTTACCTTCACCATTTTAAGTTAGTAATATTATGGAGTCAACTGCATGAAGTATTACACTTTGGAAGTCTTTGCCTCGATGACAATTGTAATACATCAATGTATAAAACTTCACAAACCCTGGACAGCATAATAACTAAATTAAACTTTTAAACACAGTAGTAATTATTTATTTTAACAAAAATATTTTAAAACATAGCCTACAGGGAGTTTTGCAAAACTTTCAACCAGTTTATCACTAAAATTATTTAGGTTTTTATTTCTTGTAGCTCTGTGTACACTCATCATGGCCAGTCAGGCGATCTTCTGCTTTGGTGTTTCTTAGCTAGGTATGTTTTTAGTCTTCTGAGGCTGCTAAAGTTTCGCTCTACTGTAGGTACAGGTCGTGCATGGTAAAGCGATCAAAATTTTCAATGCTTTTTCCGTTTCGAGAAAGAAGGAATTTGTTTCTCTTAGGACATCAACCGGCATTAAGTTTATAACTTTGGGAAGACTGTGTTGCGCTTGGTTTTGAACCCGAGGTCTCCGGATTGACAGTCGCAGTTCTCCCTTCTACACCAGCCGTAACTTTCTAGGCACTATAAACTCGACAAACAATTTCAGGCTAAGCTTATAATTTCCTCCAAATTCTAAGTCGGAAATTGGAATTGTGAAAAGTGAACTTGATCACTGCGCAGGCGACACCGGCTCTTTTTACGCTCCAAACGGTCTTTACGTACAGCAGCTTCAATTAACATAGTTTTTGCAACCATAATAAGTTACAATTTGCCAAAAAATCAAACATCCGCAAAACAAAAGGTAACACTTTTGATGTCGTTGATTTTGAGGTTAAAACTAAGAAAAATGATCTGTCAAATTCAAATTCTCGTTTTAACTTTCGTTAATTAGAGTAAGCTTAGCACACGTTTTCGTTGAAAAAAGTTCGATCGCAATGAACAACGGAACGAAATAGAAACAGAGTAGCAAAGTCGCGAAACTAATGTCGAAATTACGTTTTCAATAGAAAGAGAGTAGACGCCCAGGTCAAGCTTAAATAGGTTCCCCGTGCACTGAGAAATTTCGTCATCATAAAATAGGTAAGGGAAGGGATAATTCTGGGTAGCAATAGAACTACACCGATAAGTTTAGTAACGTTTATATTTCCCACTTTTGACTCCTATTCAATTACATTTTTACCGCGAAGCAGTGGCGTGCCAGTGTTCCGGTTGAAAAGGTATTGTGTGCAGAACAAGTGAGACTCGAGAACTAATGTCTCGAAGTAAGTAACGCTGGTGCAGTACTACTTTGGTTCAATATGACCAAGTATCATTGGTACTGGTTATTGGTTGGCGGAATTTCTTACTCCAGGAGAGCTTTATTATAGTTTATTCACATCACATCAACAGCCCACTATATGTTCCCACTGCTGGGACTCGGAGTCTTCTCTCGCAAGGAGAGAGTAAAGTTTATTACAATACATGATCAAAAATCTGTAATTTTCAACCTACATCAACAACGAAATAACAATAATTTAATTTAACCTTGTAAATCTTTTATTAAGTACATAAATAACACTATTTGAAAAATTGGCATATAAATGCTCCTTTAATGGCTTCCATAGGATCATATTCTTTTTTCAAAAGGGTTAAGATCACGATGGATCACGGCGGTAACCGCAAAACCTCTTGCCCATGTTCCTTTAACCCGTCAAGCGGCCCAGTTATTATACTTGGTATTGTGGGTCTCCTTTGTGCCTCTTTATTCGAGTAACTGCAGTTTTTGTCCAACAATCGTCGAAATAATTTAATTTTTGTTAACTTTTGTAGTTCTGCCTTTACATTGCCCATTGTAGGCGCTTTATTTATCTGAGTGCAGTGGTATGATGCGTTGTCCATTACCACGTGACTGTACGTTCTGTAACGCCTTTAATAAAAAATACAGTAATTGTAAGTAGCGACTGCGGCGCGGCAGCGGTGCGGTACCAGGCCGGCAGCAGGTAGCAAATCCCTTTCACTTTTTGGGTTCAGCGCGCGGGTCGCGGCGAGGGGTAATATCGCCCGGCGCATCCGATGTTCTAAAAATAGCTTGCCCGACTGCACAATAGAAGGGCGATGCTATTTGATATATGTATACGTAAATATGAAATATAAATACAAACTAATAATATTGATATAAATATTATAAATAATGTGCAGGACGGCGCTGTAAATTTAGACTTATGTTATACAGATAGATAGATGTGTTTAGATATATGTTCAATAATTGTAAACTAGTTTATTTAAGTTTTTAAAGTCAAAATAAATAGAAAATAGGCCGAGGCTCTCTTTAGGCCAAAAAGAAAAACAGCTCCCTAAGTGCGAGAGGGACGTACAGAGCGGGATGGCAATGTTTTGAAGCCGCGCTGCCATTGGTCCGCCAATCAGAGCCTCGGTTTATTTGCTCTCCGGGTTTACTATAAATATACAATCGGAGAAAAATTTGCATGTAGTAGGTACCCAGCAATAAATCGAACAGTCAACATCTCAAATAGTCTTTGTCCTCCAACCCAGCCTTCAACAAACAAGTACGTGTCTCCGCCTAGTCCGAAGCCCCAGGGCTTCGCGCCGCACTAGAACTTCGGGGTCACGTACATTGTGGTCCTTCGCCGCCGCCGCCGGATACGAGGACGCCGTGTTACTGCGCAGCGCACGCCATGCCGATTAGAAGATCTACGGGGAAGGGCCGGGTTATC
Organism: Ectropis crepuscularia; assembly: GCA_963693475.1. Taxonomy (NCBI): domain Eukaryota; kingdom Metazoa; phylum Arthropoda; class Insecta; order Lepidoptera; family Geometridae; genus Ectropis; species Ectropis crepuscularia. The sequence continues at coordinate 187,274 of OY856362.1, read as the reverse complement.
ATTCCTGAGAACCAGCAGCAGGTCTACTACGAAGTCTGATAAACGATATTATCGGCCGAACATATGACGTTTCCTACCACGAAAGACAATCGGTCGGTTGATCGGATCGGTCGTTTCATTCTTTCCGACCGACGCTAATCTGACAGTTTTTGTGTCATAAATGTTACTCCCGAAAACACTTTGTCCGACCGAATATTTGAGTTTGACAAGAGTTACATCGTTAAAATCCACGATAACAAATTTCTAGTCGTGCGACTATCGTGTAAAGCTTGTATCTTTAAAAATTGACTAATATTGCATAAGCAACTCACTAAATGCTCCTAAAAACTGCTTAAAACTGCTGGGACTAGGGGCCTTCTCTCCCAGGGAGATAATCAAGGCCATAATCCACAACACTAGCTCAGTGCGGGTTGGTGGATGACAAATAAATTAAAAAGATTCTAGGTACATGTTGGTCTCCTCACGATGTTTTCCATCACCGTTTTATGTTAGCGGCACTACGCACATGACTTCGAAAAGACAGTGGTGCGGATCCGGAGAGCCCGAGTTTTGAACCCTGGGTCACCGGATCGGCAATCGCCGTTTTCCCGATTAGACCAGCCGTAACATGACTAAAATTAATCCATGTAAAATGGTGATGACGTAAGTAATGTTACAACAAAGTATTATTACTCAAACATATTTTGTACTGTAAATTTTATTATCAGTTTTTACCATTCATGGTAAAAATGCTCGAAATGTATATAAGTAATACATCCTGAGAAATTACAGGGCTTAGATGTATTAGTACATTATGATATAAGTGCGGTAAGTTGATAATTACAGCCGAGGCTTTATTGCTAGCTCGAGCCGAAGGCGAGAGCTATAATTAGCAGAGGCTGTAATTATCAAAGCGCACGTATGTCATACGACGTTTTATAACATATTTGCGAGGAAATAAACAAAACTCTCACGACATTTTCAAATAAAAACAATACAGCGAAAAAAAAACGCGCGGAATAATATTTACTTGATCACAGATCACAGCACAGAGTAAGTAAACACTCTATGGATCACAGATTAGCAATGCGCGCGCATCGGCGCCTTTTTTTTTAAGCAACGGCACAGAGCCAGCCGCTATGCCATTAATAATAAAGTAAATTAATATTTTTGTTTTTTGTTACAGAAAAATTAAAGTAATTTATGGTCTAAATTAATTAAATTAACGAATTTAATAATTCTTTATTATATTTTACCTCTCAAAGTTAATTTTATTCATAAAATGTTGACCACACTTTTCTGACATAAAAACTCTTTACTAAGATTTAAAAAGGTACCGTTCGCTTTAGACGGAGCATATCTCTCTACCTAGTCTGTGGACGGAGCATTTTGAAACCGTGCGTTTTACATTACACATTACAGCACTAGTGCGTAATAAGATACATTACGATACAGAAATTGGTCCAATAAGAGACCCTTTACGAGCAAATATGTTATAAAATATCTTAGGTCACTGGGTGACAAGCGCAGTGCATTGTAGCATAGAGTGACGAGACGAGCAGGACATTTGTGTCTTATGGTAAGCAACATACCTGCCACTGCAACATACCTGAAAAGTCCAAATAGGTAATGATTTGGACTTTTCAAGTTCCAATAGCTGCGTGTCACTGCTATTACGTGGTAGGTATGTTGCTTACTATCAGACACATGTCCTGCTCGTCTCGTCACTCTATGCTACAATAAAAAAACATATATATACTTTTCAAATTAATGTTATGATTGTCAATAGATTTTTTTTTAATTAAAATTTTCTGCCTTAAATAAATATTGGTGCACATTGTGGCGTGACTGGCCTCGTGGCTTAGTGGGTAGTAGCTCTAACGAAAACTGAAGGTTGTGGGTGCGAAGCTGAGGGTTGTGGGTTCGATTTCCACCCAGTGCAAATATTTGTGTGAATTCAAATGTTTGCACTGCGTCTGGGTGTTTCAATGTATAACAAGTATGTACTTACAAACTATGTAACTATTATATCAGCTATCTTGCCGCTATCGTACAAGCTTTGCTTAGTTTGGGGTCAGATGGTGTTGTGTGTGAATTGTCTACTATCAATATTTAATAATAATATTTTCCACACAACACCATCTAGCCTCAAACTAAGTAAAACATGTATTATATGAGCTAGATACCTGATATAATACTAATATAGTTGTAAATACATACTACATACTTATTGTACATAACGGCTCCTAGACACCTAACAAATATTTGTATTCATCACACAAATATACACTCTGGGTGGGAATCGAACCCATGACCTACGGCTTCACAGGCAATCTTACTGCGAACTAAACCACTAGGCCAGTCAAATATAAATAAATAAATTAAAATAAACAAATTTATATTACTGAATAAAACTATCAAAACTTTAATTTCGATTTTATTATTTGGAATGATATAAGTACCTATATAAAGTTAAACAAACAATTTAATCTTAGCCTAATACAATTTTATACAGAGCAAGAAATGGCTAATATTTTTCTGGTTTATTATTTTTAAAGATTGCCGAAAAAGCCTACACCATTCATGAAAATCTGTTTTGATGCCCGCCAGCTCCTCAATTCTTTGCCGGTGCATTTCTGACAAGCTTGTTCTGAGACCAGATGGAGTGACAATATATGACGGCTGGTGGCGGTTGAAAACGTAAGGCCGAGGATCGGGCTGAGTGGCCTATGATAGGAGAGCCCTATGTCCAGCAGTAGACGAACACAGGCTGATGATGATGATGATGAATAGAACAGCCTTTCCGGTACTGAGCCATCAGATAGGCGTGATGGCTGCCGCCGATGTTCTTTGGACTGGCGGGACCTATAACAAGACAAAACCATAATTAAATTAGTAGTGCTTTTACCCTACTGAAAGAATGGTTATGTTTTTCGCGCATTCCAGTATTTTCCACCCTGGATAGATTTTGATAATAAATGTCTGGGTGACCAGTGCAGTGCTACAGGTAATGATTTAGACTTTTCATGTTCCAATAGCTTCGTGTCATTGTGCTGTTATGTGGCAGGCATGTTGCTTACCATCAGGCACATATCCTGCTCGTCTCGTCACTCTATACATGCTCTCTGGACTGGCGGGACCTATGACAAGACAAATCTATGATGAAATTTGCAAGGAATGTTTAGATAACCTATATTAGAGCAATCATTGTAGTTGATCAATTATTAATTTTAATATAAGTCTATGCTGCTCAGCATAGAGAGACCACCTTTTTGTAGCCACAGTTGGGGTTCGGCCTTCTCTCTCTGTTGCATGTATAAGAAACTAGTAACATCTTATAAAACTTGAAAGCTTAAAGGTTTAAGTGTTATTTTTAGGATTGTTCCTATACTACGTTTATGATATTAGACATTAGTTTTGCAATAGATATTTTAAATGACAAGGATGGCAACCCCCTTTTATACATTATTAAACATCCGGTCTTAGGATTTATAAAAATGGAAATGAAAACCTCAGGAAATACTAACACTCTTGCTGATGTCTGCGGTTCGCCAAATTAATCTTCCATTATAAATATCATTGTTTATTCCCTGCTTGTTATTGTTGTGAGTTGCTGTTTTATGAGTGATATATCCTTGCATCTGTGCATACCTAGAATAATAAAACAAATTGAGATATGCAAAATGTAGTGTAACGGTCTGCCGTCTGCCAAGCCAGCCAAGCCAAGCCAAGCCAAGCCAAGCCAAGCCGAGCCAAGCCAAGCCGAATCGATTACATTACTATTAAATAAAAAAATAACAACATCGTTTTTTAATTTTTATTTCATTTATATTACGATATAGTAACTAATAAAAAATATTTGATGCTAAATTAACTACTGCTGCCGGTGAAGGATCTGGGTAGCGATTCTAAATGCAATCCGAATGGTTCGGAATCGGAATGACAATCCCTGTCTCTGTCATTCTAAACAGATAAGACAAAGACCGAGAGATGAGATTCCGTGTCGGTTGCAACCAAATGGATTTAGAATCGTTACCCTGGCCTCCGGATGTGTTATTGTGGAGGTTCTGCAACATATTATGTAAAATGGATTATGTCTTATTCACTATATTTTAACGAGTCAAAACACGATGTCTTTTTAGTAGACAGATTAACGCTTATCTACGACTAGCGGCGCCCATCGGTGTAACCTGCGTAGTTCTTGTTATTTGCCCGCGATAAAAAGCATCGCTAATTACTGCTGCATTTTCCGCCGCCGCAGAAGGATCTGGACTCCAGGTGTGTTGAATCTTGAGGTTCTGCAACAAATGTAAAATGGGTTATGACTTATTAACTAATATTTTAACTAGTCAAAACACGATATCTTTTTGTAGACAGATTAACGCTTATCTACTGCCGCTTAGTTCCGTTCCCGTTATTTTCACGGGATAAAAAGCCTAAGTATGTGTTCTTCCAGACTATGATCTGTGTTCCAAATTTCAGCCGGATCCGTTCATGCGTTACGAGGTGTTTGAGCAACAAACATCCATACATTGACATTTATAATATAAGTAGAATATTCCGACGTTTCAGGACTTTGTTGCACAAGTATCCAGGAGAAGGTAAATAGGGCCAAATAACACATTAGGGTTATGTCGTGGGTAAATAATTTGCAAATCTTATGAGTATGTAAAAGTATAAAAAAAATTGGAACAAGAAAGAAGAGGAAACTTGAGAACATAATGCACAAGAAGAAAACAGAAGGTAAAGAAGAGGGCCCGCCGCATGAGTGATACTGGAAGGCAGAAAACCCTATGTGTAAGCGTAGTACGAACAATAAGTAAGAAGTGAGTATCCGGCAAGGGAGTGCAGCTCGAGAAAGGACCTGGAAAGAGAACAAGTATTCCCCAATGGAAATTAAAACTTCTATTGTGTATTTAATCTAAACCCATACATACTTCTAGCTCGTAACAAAATAAATAAATATATTTGTGTTAAAATAATAGTCTTATGATTCTTTATATGACATCCAAATGTAGCCGGAATGGGTCGCTAAACTAGAGACGTACTTCTTAGCATTCCATGGATTCACCGTGCGGGTGCCGGGTCCATCGTGTGGCAGAGAGAGAAATCTCGAATAGACCCCAAGACTTGTGACTCGGGCTGTAGGTTTAAAAGGGGCCCCTTACATTGACGTACGTCAACACTCACCTTCACTACTCGTATTTCTCTCCCTGCCCAGCCAAATCCGATATGATCCTACTAGTGCAGCTTTAGATACTCGTTCTAGTATAGAACTTACTGCACTTCTGGACAATCCAAGGTCTTTAAGCAGGTTATAGAGAGATTTTGCTGGTATACCTCTCGCTCCTACTTCTACAGCGTATAAATTAACTACATAGCCATTTTTTGTTAATTCATTTTGTAGGTCGTAATACTTATTTTGTTTCATCACGTGGTCTTTAGGTATATTAGTTTCCCACGGTACGGTAAGTTCTACCAGGACTATGCGTTTCGTAGCCCTAGAAAAAAGGAAAATGTCCGGTCTGGATGACGAAACACCCACATCCTCTGGGATTTTGTAGTGCTTTTCATACGTGTCCATTAAAATTGTCCAATCAGGTGCTGAACCCAGGATTGAGTAAGGCTTGTTCTTGGAGTTTGAAGTTGAGCCCTCTTTTACAAAGTGAATTTGTCTTTTGTTCATCGTCAATCCCTTTTGGGCTCTAGCTACCGAAAGGCTTACGGCTTCACGTATGATTTCAAGTACTCTGTCATGGCGCTGTGAGTAATGACCCCTATTAAGGAGCACCTTGCATCCCACCAATATGTGCCTTGCTGTACATATCGCCTCACCACAAGTATAGCAACATTTTTCAGAGGCTTTTCCCCACCTTACCAAGTTACTCTGGTCAGGGAGGGTCATTTGGAAAGCGTTCAGATAAAATTTTAATAAGGCAGGAGACCAGTCATATAGCAAGGTGCGCCACTTTAGAGCTAATGGGATACAAAACTCACCTATGGTTAACCACTCACTTTGCATTTCTAAATTCATAGCGTTTATAAAATTAATAAATCCGTTTCTTTCTCCGACTCAATCAATGACATTCACTTCACTTACCATTGAGTAGTTTGAACAGTAGATATTTGTAGTCTTGAGGAGGATTGTAGCACACCTCATATTTAAAGACACTACTCTCCTCAAACATCAGGTAGAAGACATCGGCGGTCACTGGTACAGGAGTGCCACTTTCACCCTTCTTTTCTTTCTTCACTACAGGTCAAATACTTCTCTCTGGAATTATAACACATTGCTTTTGCTTACTTTAAGTTACTTGACAAGAGTAAAACTATTAGTCTTAAAGGGATATTACACTTGGCTAAATTTAGTGAATGAATTCAGAAGCAAGGTCAATTGACTAAATTCAGAGGCAAGTTAGAAGCAAGCATAATTGACTGATTTCAGAAGCAAGTTAGCAGCAAGCAAGCAGCCTCACTTCTGAATGTAGTAAGCTAGCTTACTAACCGCTTACACCTCACTGATTTTGGTAGCAACTAACCACAGTCAACAAAATATATTTATATATTATGATACATATATTTTTTTTAATAAAGGGTGACGAGACGAGCATGACATGTGCCTGATGGTAAGCAACATGCCTGCCACATAACAGCACAGTGACACGCAGCTATTGGAACATGAAGAGTCCAAATCATTACCTAGCACTGCACTGCGCTCGTCACCCAGAGATCTCAATACTCAATAATTTATTGCTTATTATGGTACAATTGTTGGTCTTATCTAAACGTACATGTTACAGTTACTAATGTCACCATAATTACCTACCCTGATTGGGTGTAGCAATATAATTCGTGTCGTGCGGAGCGGATCGACTTATTCTATAATAATTGATTTATCGGCAAGATATTTGTCTATTGTGTAGTAACCTTTCTCGAGTAATATATTTTTTAAGACTGACAAACTTTTTGTCAGAATTTATTTGTTTTAGTTTGTACGTACATGGAGACTACGGTTAGAATTTTAAATTTGACAAAATCTAAGTTAATAAAATAAAATCTAAGTTGTTATATTTATAAGCCCTGTAATTTCTCTGGAAGCATTGCCCTTCAAACCGGAACACAGTAATGTTTGCACATTACTGCTTGGCGGTAGAATAACTGGCAAAGGTATGGTACTTCCCCAGGCGGACTTTGCTAAGAGTCCTACCACTACAGAAAAGTACTGATATTACCTGTACTATGCTTTTTGAAGCTTTGAAGTATGTTGAATACTTCAGGTATGCTGTATGTACTCTATGAATGTGTCAGTGTAGTTATTAATTTCAGTAGTAAAAATATTTTTAGTTACTTACAAAGTATTTGTTCTTGCCCACAAGTTGAAGCAAGCACAGTGGACACCACAGTGTAAGATATCGTGCTCTCTGCCATCTTATATGATACCTCTGAGAAAGGCATCGCCAGCATCCACCACAGAGGAAGCTTTCAAAGATGCCTGGGATGCTTGTCTGTAATATAAAATTAGCATGTTATTGTCTGCGATACAGGAATGTTGGTTTATTATTTTATCTCTTAGCCCAATAATTTCTCTGGAAACTGAATAATTTCCCTTCAAACTGGAACACAGTAAATTAAGCACACTACTGCTTCGTGGCAGATTAAAAAAAAACAAAAACATGATTTGTATTACTCATTCTTATCCACCAAGCCTGCCTTAACTGTCACCAAGGCTTGAGGACCAATTAATACTAATAAAGTCATCTCACTGTTTTCTTAACTTTCATTATTTGTATTCCATGGAAATATTTGACATAATAGCAAACACACTACAATTATTCCACTCTAAAAATTTGATACTTTAGTTTACACAATTTATAAACTTAGTACTTACAACACTAGGGGCTGTCCCCTGGCTGGGGGGGCCCAGGGTGGCGTCCAAGGCCAAGACCTCCAAGGCTTCGAAGAAGGGCCATGTCGAGGGCAGGGGCCTTCGTTCTTTGCTCGGTTCCATTATCACTACATCTGTCGACTACAAACGGACTAGTGTTGAGTAGGACATACAAGAGGCGGTACATTTGTCCCGTACATGACGTCAAGATGTAAGAGCGGCTCAACATTTTATATTGTACTACTTCAAATTTTATGTCGCGGCAGTCGCGAAGTCGCGTGACTTACTCTCCGTCCTTACTGTTTTTTAGTACATGTCATCAATCAGAGTTCAGACTGTAATTGTACTGCAATAACGCCAAATGTCATGTTTTTACTCGGAACTTCAAATGTATCGCCGAGCTTTAGTACGCCTCGCCTCATTTGAAGTGGTACATTGTACTGGCTCAGTACAAAAAAGAGGCTACTCTTACAAACTCTTTTGTATGTCATGTCCTACCCAACACTAAAACGGACCTTTGTCAGCAGTCGTATAATATAATGGTATTCGCCGATAACCGTTTAGCGGGGTCGGGTCGGTATAATATAGTCACAAACACAAAAATGTCCGTTTCTCCGTTTAACAAAAACAAACTTTCTAATTTTCTCAATAATCAGACAAAATGGCGGGCACAGAGTAAGTTATCACATAATGGCGGGAACAGAATCCACAGAGTAAGTAATCTAGTAATCACTACGTCTGACATTGTGACATTGACGGATTACAAACTTGCAAATATGGCGGCTGCTAAGGCGGCCGTAGCCGCCATCTTGTCAATATTATACGGCTAAAACAAGAAAGTCAATGATGTCATAGGAACCATTTGAATATGGAATACTTTTCTACTTTGACGGGTTCGGTCACCATAAAATTGAACCACCGCGCACCGTTCATACACTTATTTCTTAGTACTACGGTTTCGCCAGACTGGATTGGATGTGAAGTCTGAATTTCGGAATTAAATTGTGAAAACGTATTCTTGGAAGGAAATATCTTTCAGTTGGTTTATTATAGTTAAATAAAAGAAGTCATTATCGAACACGCTGTTTCCATCGACCACCTTCTGTTTCACTCAGAAGTGGGATAATGAAGCGAAATCACCAGGACTCAAATGGTCAAGGTGTACGTCCACCCGGATGGGATCCTTCACATCGCGACCGAGAACAAGATGAAGACAGTGATTCTACACCACAGCCTGCCAGAAAATTACTAAAAAACTTATTAGAGAAGGAGGTCACCAGGGCGATTCACGACCTTGATCGAGACGACACTCTGTATATGGGGCGAAACAAGAATCATCGTGCTGCGTCACTCATCCCAGAGTTCGATCCAGATGGCGAAGATTGTACAGTAGCGGCGTGGCTAAAGAAAATCGACCAACTCGGAGACATACATAATTGGAGCGACAAGGTCAAGGCATTTCATCTCCAAGATAAACTACGCGGCCAAGCTCGCAAATGGTACAATTGATTGGACGAGTACAATTATTCCTGGGACGAGTGGAGACAAATGCTACTACGTGCTTTTCCCAAACACCGTGACTACAGTGCATTGCTGGACGATATGATGCAAAGACGAAAGGTACCCAACGAAACTATGACGAAATATTACCAAGACAAGGTCGCCATGTGCTTCCGCTGCAAATTATCGGATGGCGCCAGTGTTTCGTGTATAATTTGTGTTTGGGGACTGAGTCACCTCCGTCCGTGGGGAAGCACCTATAAATTGAAACCCCACACGTGGTCCCTGGGTGGTGCTAATCGGGTGACAAACTACCGGTGGTAGGCTTCGGCCGTGGTTGGTGACCACCCACTAGACCAAGTCACGACGCCAAGCGGCCTAGCCGTGTTCCGTCGTGTTGTCTAGTGACACCATTAAGGGAAAACGGGTCAGAACAGCTGCTGCATAACTGCAAGACCGGTCTGTCACACACCAATACTGTACATCGGGAAGCTAGTCATGGAGGGTAGCGGGATCCGAGGCACGGTTGCCGCGACCGACCGCAGATAGTTGGGGGCCCAAGTAGTGAGCTAGCCACTCATGAAAGGCTGCCCCGCCATCTAGCGAAAAATCCCGGGATGCGCTATCCTGCCGGTTGGCGACCGGATGACAAGGCCAGATAGACATCCCCGGGGGGGCTCGGGCGTCCCCGCAGTCTCCAGACTAGCTCCCCACTGGTGTATTCGTGTTGTGTGTTGTGACCAATGGTCAGTAGTGTGCGGCCTCGTTCTACTGCCGTTTTCCCACCGATCCCCTCTCAAAACCAATATGAAAAAATGACATTATAGAAACAAGTTTAAAAAGCGGCCGCACGCCTTGTCGGTTAAAGTGCACCTCACTAACATTCGAGGTCTGCACTCAAATCTCACTGCAGTCCACCATCACCTCGAGACTGAGCAGCCGACACTCTTGTTTCTAACGGAGACGCAGATAGGTTGTCCGTCGGACGTGGCGTACCCAACGTATCCAGGCTATACCCTGGAGCACAAATTCCGGCCTCGTGCTGGAGTGTGCTTGTACGCCCGTGACGACATCTGCTGTCGGCGTCTCCGTAACCTTGAGGACACTAGATTTTCTGTCCTTTGGGCACTAATAGACACAGGCATAGACAAAATTATCTACGCCTGTGTGTATCGGTCGCACAGCGGAGATCTGGAGACGACTAGGCTCAGGGATTATTTAAGTGAGGCGGCGGACGCGGCTCAACAGAAGTACCCTTCGGCTCAATTAGTGTTACTGGGGGATTTCAACGGCCATCATAAGGAATGGCTGTACCCATACCGGGACACTGACCACGCTGGGCAGGAAACGAGAAAGCTTGCTTTATCGTTAGACCTAACCCAGCTGGTCCAAGAGGCCACAAGAGTACCTGACGTTGAGTCGCATACACCTTATTGCTTAGACCTTCTGCTGACAACTGATCCAGACCGTTATTCCGTGGCGGTATCTTCGCCGTTAGGCAGCTCCGACCACTGTCTGGTGAAATCTGTATCTGTCTACCATCCGCCTGATCCCAGCCCTAGAGGCAACCGGCGGATGTGGCGATACAAGTCAGCAGATTGGGACGAGATGCGCTCTTTCTTTGCGTCTTACCCATGGCAGTCATTGTGCTTCGCTTCTGGTGATCCCTCAGTCTGCGCAGATGCTGTGACTAATGTAATACGAACGGCTATGGAATATTTTATTCCATATTCCGACGTCCCATTATCCAGCAAAGCTCGCCCTTGGTTTGGTTCTCAATGCAAAAGTGCTGAAGCACTTAAGCATGAGACATACCTAGCCTGGGTTGATGCTCAACAGCGTAAGGCAAGGGACATACATCAGAAGAAGAAAGCGTTCAACAAGGCTGCTAAGGCAAGCAAAAAGGTTCTTCAGAGGGCTCGTTTTGACCACATTAGTCGAATAGGGAACAAACTAGCTTCGTACCCTGCGGGCAGCAAAGCGTTTTGGTCCCTAGCTAAATCGGTCGAATCGAACTTTTGCCGCCCCTCACTGCCTCCAATGCTAAAACCTGATGGGACACTGGCTCACACTGCAACGGAGAAAGCAAACTTGTTTGCATCTCAGTTTGCGGAATCTTCGCGTCTAAATGCTGGTAGCGCGACACCTCCCACTCCACCTGGCTGTTCGACTTGTATGTCAGAGATACGTATTCGCCAAATGGAGGTTCGCAAAGTGCTACGCAATCTGGACGTGAACAAAGCCAGTGGCCCAGATGGTATTCCTGCTCTGGTATTGAAGGCTTGTGCGCCTGAGTTGTCACCGATTCTGACGCGCCTATTTAGACTCTCTCTCCAAACTGGGCTAGTACCGAAGTCTTGGAAGCTTGCCAATGTGCAACCAGTGCCCAAAAAGGGTAGTCGTGCTGACCCTGCCAACTACAGGCCCATCTCGGTCACGTCCATACTCTGCAAGACTATGGAACGTGTCTTAAACCACAGGCTCCTGACGTACCTAGAATCGAACGACCTCCTCAGAGACCAGCAATACGGGTTTCGCCGAAACCGGTCCACCGGGGATATTCTAGCGTACGTCACTCACATCTGGAGTGAAGCTATTGAGAAACACGGGGAAGCACTTGCAGTCTCCCTGGATATCTCGAAGGCTTTCGACAGGGTTTGGCATGATGGCCTTGTAAGCAAGCTTTCTAGTTATGGTTTGTCTCCTGGGTTCATTGCGTGGATATCGGACTTCTTGAGGGATCGATCCATACGAGTCGTCATTGATGGCTGCTCGTCGGATCAAATGGCTATTAATGCCGGAGTCCCTCAAGGGTCGGTACTCTCTGCGACGCTCTTCCTGCTACATATCAACGATCTGTTGAAGCCTGGTATCTATGGGTACGCAGATGATAGCACCGTTGTAGAGAGTTACATATCTAGCGCGAGAGCCAGCGGGCAGCAAACTCAGTTACTGAGAGAGAGTCTGATCGAGCGTTTGAGCTTGACCCTTGAGGCGGTGTCCAAATGGGGCGATGCCAATCTGGTCAAGTTCAACGAGAATAAGACGCAGGCGTGTCTGTTCTCCGCTAAAAGGAGTCCTTTCGAACTGACTCCTACTTTTAGAGGTGTATCCGTGCCGGTTTCTGACCGTCTTGAGCTTTTGGGCGTTACTTTGACATCTACGCTCAACTTTGGCTCGTATATCGAGTCCAAGGCTAAACTAGCTGCCAAAAAACTAGGTGTCCTCTCAAAAGTGCGAAGGTACTTCAAGTCTGAACAGTTGCTTACATTATATCAAGCACAGATTCGCTCCTGTATGGAGTACTGTTCGCACCTTTGGGATGGATCGGCTAAGTATCAGCTGGAAGCTCTGGAATCGATCGAGAGACGTGCCAAAAGGCTCATAGGCAACGACACTCTTGTGCGAAAAAGACTCCAAAGTCTTGAACATCGCCGAAAAATTGCTAGCCTGTCGGTTTTTTATCGGATACACTTCGGAGAGTGTGCGGCTGATCTGCATGATCTGATACCACCTTGTCCTTTTTTCTATCGGAATGCTCGTAGCTCGAAAAAGCGACATCGTTTCATGGTTGATGTTCCAAAGACACGAACGAAGAGATTCGACTCTACTTTTGTGATAAGAACGTCTAGGCTATGGAATACGTTGCCTGAGTGGGTTTTCCCCGATAGTTACAATCTTTGTGTCTTCAAATCGAGAGTGAATCGGTTTTTTTCTAGGTAAACACGCTCCATCGTAGACCGCATCGTCGCTTAACATCAGGCAAGATGGCGGTCAAGTGTGAACCTATAAAAGTTAAAAAAATAATAATAATAATAATAATAAGAGGCCTACCCGCTTCTTTACAAGCAAACGCACGTGCCTTCCAATGTGAGCGACCTGACGAGCTGTACGAATCTTTCCTCTGTGCCCTTGACGACTATCGAGGCCCAGCACCAGAAATTCGGGTACAGAACAAGGACGTGCGACTAGTACCCTCAGAAAAGAAGATTTTCTCGGAAAATGACCCGTGCCCGCGCTGTAAGAAAACGGGTCATATGTTGCGAAATTGTACACTCCCTGATCAACGGGTGTGTTTTAAATGTGGCAAGCAAGGCCATATTGCTACCCGCTGCAACAACTCGTCATCTACCACATTTCAACGGCCTGCGGTCGAAGCAAACAACAGCGTCAAGGACATCAAGCTAATCCAAAACTATAATGATATATATAAGAAGACAGCTGAGATTAACGGAGTCTACGTGAAGGCCTACATTGACACCGGAAGTCAGGTGAATGTCATGAGTAGTCAAATTTCAAAACTATTGACCCTTGTAAACATACCTACAAGCACAATTTTGAAAGGATTTTCTGGTGGATTAATCACAACCCGCGGAGAGGTAAAATTTGACTTGCGGATTGATAACATTCTAGTTCAATGTGAAGCATTCCTAACAGATGCGGAGATGGGAGACATCCATTTGTTAATTGGACAGCCCGTAATAAATGCCAATAATATGTCACTTATTGTGAAGAATGGTACAGCCGTACTGATACAAGAACCTGATGTAATGCCAGGAATTGACGCAGCTGAAGAAACTCAAAAGTTTAAGGTGGTCACAGCACACCGAGAAGTTTTACCGCCTGGAGCATCCATTATTAAGGTCCATGTCCTGGGAAACCGCGAGGACAACAACGTCTGTACCACAGTAAGCCACTTCGAGCTCAAAGGAGTTTCTTACTCCTTGCCCGCCACCTTACTTCAAGGCAACACCGGACACATCAAAGTCGTCAACACCGGTGACAAGGACGTCGTGTGGGAGGTCGGCCAGGTCCTCACGCGAGCCGAGAGCTGTGAAGAGTCAGGAGCAATAAGCCAGGTCAGCCAAGCCATGCCATTTGTACCTAATAAGCCAACTTGCCAACTTGCCAATCACTTAGCCAACTTGCCTGAACTACCTAATGCGCCTACCGTCTAAGCCTTAAACCGTGCTTAATAAGTTCGAAAACGAAAACCTTAAACTAAACATGAAAAAGTGTACATTTTTGGAAGCTCAAGTGACGTAGGTACTTAGGACACGAAATCTCTGAAAATGGTGTACAACCGGCAGAGTCAAAATTACGCGCGGTGTCTCAGTTTCCTGTGCCCAAAAATGTACATGAAGTTCGACAGTTTATCGGGTTATGTAGTTATTTCCGAAAATTTATTTACAAATTTGCACAAATAGCTCGACCATTAACGGAATTAACAAAGAAAGATATACAATGGAACTGGGGTAGTAAACAAACCGAAAGTTTTGAGGAATTAAAGAAATGTCTGTGTTCAAAACCCGTGCTGGCAATATACGATCCCACGTTGCAGACAGAGATACATACAGATGCTTGTAAAGTAGGTATAGCGGGTACATTATTACAAAAACAACATGATGGAACTTTAAGACCGGTGATGTACTTTAGTCGAGTAACATCGAAACAAGAAAGTATTTATCACAGCTATGAACTCGAAACGCTGGCCGTAGTAGAATCTTTGCGTAAATTTCGTGTTTATCAGGTGAACGCATGAGGCACGTCGATGCCCTTAGTAGGAATCCCATCGACGCGCTAAATGTGAATCGCCTGGAAGTTATGGATTGGTTTTATACCGTTCAGTGTCAGGATGATAAAGTTAAAACCATCATCGACCAATTAAAAACTAGCTCAGCGGACCGTGACTTAACAAAAGATTTCGTAGAAATAGATGATAGATTGTATCGTAAAACGCTTGCGGGAAACCGTCTTGTAGTGCCCGGGCCAGCAAGGTGGAAAATTGTCCAAATGCATCACGATGAAATAGGTCACGTGGGGCTAAAACGTTGTTTAGATTTGATAAAAAATGATTACTGGTTTCCTAAAATGACGCGGTTTATTCGAAAGTATGTCACAGCTTGTTTACATTGCGCTTACGGCAAAGGTGAATATGGGAGAAAGGAAGGCATGCTGCCTCCTATTCCCAAACCTACAGAACCCTTTAGGACTGTTCATATCGATCATTTAGGCCCCTTCTGTAAGACAAAGAAAGGTCATGAGTACATGCTAGTTTTAACTGACGCATTCTCGAAGTTTGTTATTGTGGAGCCTACCCGCACAGTAAATTCGGTAGAAACAGTCAGACTCCTAAAACGAATCTTCAGCTTATTCGGGTATCCAGATAGGGTGGTGTCAGATCACGGAAAGGCGTACACGAGTAGGTATTTTAAGAAGTTTGCTACCGAAAAACAGTTCAAGCACACTTTAACCGCTATTGCATGTCCGCGCGCTAACGGCCAGGTTGAACGCACAAATCGAACCATTCTCAGCGTTGCGTGCAACTGACCCGAGTGAAGCGGCCAATAACTGGTCCAATAGTTTGCCTGACGTAGTCTGGGGGATAAATAATACTCTTAACGATACGACTGGTTTTAAACCGTACGATCTGATGTTCTCTCGGAGTAGTAGGTCACTATGCGACGTCTCGGTTTCAGGGCGCGTTGTCGAATCCACCCAGGCAAAACGCACAAAGGCTAGGCAGCGTATTGAACAGGCTAGTATGAAAATGAAACGTAATTTTGACAAACGTCGCAAAAACGGTCACATATACAAAAAAAGGCGACTTGGTCCTTTGGAGACAGGCCCCTACTAGTAGCGCTGCGAAAGTAAACACGAAATTGGATGATCTTTATTCAGGACCTTACCTTGTGATAAAAGTTGTTGGCAATGACAGATACCGGATCAGGAGTATCAAAGGGTTAAGAGGTTACAAAAATTTCACCGGATTAGTGTCCGCAGACTCCTTGCGTCCTTACAGAAGTATAGCTCCGGTGTCTCACAGTGCCAGCAGCTCTGACGAGCAGTTAGAAACTGAAGACCTAATTGATTTGTTGGAAAGTTAATGTCCTCTATCTGTTCCCATTGCGGGGGCAATTGTTGCAGGATGGCCGATTGTAACGGTCTGCCGTCTGCCAAGCCAGCCAAGCCAAGCCAAGCCAAGCCAAGCCAAGCCAAGCCAAGCCAGCCATGCCCAGCCAAGCCCTACCCTGCCATGCCAAAGCCTAGCCGAGCCCGGCAAACGAGCGAGTTATAGTGAATCCAACCATTTATTATCTTTTTGGCAGATCTAATTTGTCAGTTATAGTGTTGTGACCAAGTATAAACAGGTCCATCGATACTAGCATTTTGCAACGGTCTGGTTATTAAATTGAAATTAATTAAAATTAAAGATTATTTTGGCAAATAAGAACATGACATTTTGTCGGGTTGCCTGCGAAAAATCAGTCCCAAAGTCCGGTTGCCGAATTTTTAAAAGTAAAACATTGCTGCGAGCTTGGCTAATATCTCGGAAACTATAAACTTTAGGGCAAAAATTGTTGAGGTCGTTATTGTAGAAAATAATATTTTGCATCTTTTGTGGCCTGAAAACTTTTCTGTAACATGTAGCGTTTACGATTTATGGCTCATTTAATTAACCAGTTTTTCTATTGCAGCCGATAACTCTTGAAATATTAGATTAATCAATAAAACGCATCAGACCTTTTTTAAAGACTAGTTTATTTCCTACAACTTTCGTTTAATTTTTTTTTCTTATGTTCATACGTTTTGAGTTAGAAAAAGCTTAAATTCAGTTATTCTGCCAAAAACATTATAAATTAATGAATTGTATTAAAATGAACAATTGTTTTATTTGTGGTTATGTTAGACGACAAAAACTCTGTACTTGTAAGAAAAAACAGATACTGAGTCTAATGAAAGCCAGCATTAGACGAAGCGAGAGAGAATAGAAAGCAAACTAGAAGATAAATAATTAACGGATTCAAAATATCCATTTCAAACTATACAAATACATACTATACATTTGAACTATACAACAATGACGTTTAAAGTGGTGGCTCTCTACTAGCCAACTAATATTATAAAAGACTATAAAAAGATAGAAACTCTTTATTATCCACAATATAATACTTAAACAACAGGGACTTATCCTAGAACTAGTGAACCAAGTGGCGACATTATCGCTAATAGCGATCTTTTCCAGGCAACCGAAATACCATGAGTAAATACTATGTTATGTCTAGCACAAACCCCAGGATATGCCATAAATGGCGAAAAATGCCCATACCCAGCCTTCTGGCTCGTTCCCACCACTAGAACTCGGGGAAAGTCCGTGGCCCGCCGTGCTGGTCCGCTGTACATGTCGCTGAAAGATGTCATCACATTAACATCTTCACGAGTATTGATAATACCCTATACATTTTCGTGAATAAGGGTAGATTTGTTACCTTTTTTAAATGTTACAGACCGAATACACATAAGTATTGTTGCGGTGGTAGTATAATCATAGAAAACGAAGATAATTTGTGTGCTATCACATATTACTAGTCCCTATCTAAGAAAACCCGAATAAATTTCCAGTCATTTTAAATAAATTTTACTTATAGCAGTTGCTTAACATCCTGTTATTGAAAAATTAGATATGTCCAGTCTATTGAAACAGTGCTAGACGCACAACTAGTAGACGTAGATCAGGTACTTACAGCAGTAACCTTTGGGTGACCGACTGATGAGACATTATTAAGCCAAATATGGAAATATTTTAACACATTAAGCATATCAGGTTAATTTATTTAGAAATTAACGAAAATGGTACATCATGTTCTTCAAAGTTTACATCAGACATAAATAAACTTTGTTAATTTACCTAACTACAAAATGTTATTTAACACTTTATTTTAATAAATATTCAAATGTTTCAGTCATCATAACCTTGTTCTTTTTTGGATATACACCAGGAGATAAACACGTCTTCAAATAATGCTGTATGTTTTCCTGAGGCGCATCAATATAACGGTTTTACATAAAAATAAATCCGATATTATGTGCCGAGAACGGAAAACACCCGTGTAAAAATAGTTCATAAACAATATCGATATCTCAATCGTAACTTCGTAACATCACTATGTTGATAGCCATAGAACGTAATTTTTTAAAAACGTTTGTTATTTTATGGAATTTATAAAAAAACTACTGCACTTATGGACTCATTTTGTGAAAGATGATTATTATACGGGATCAAGGAGCAAATTTAAGCAGTTGTCATATTTTTAAAACCTCGCATTTAAAAGTAAACTTTTGCGTAACATGACGCAATTACGTTCTATTGGTGCTGTCAAAAAGAGGATAAACGGTTGGATCTACTATAATTATTCGAGCGAGCTACCGAACTTCGAAGAACGGACCTCTTTCGCTTCCAAGCACTGGCTGGACAGATATGATTGATGTCATAATTTGACGGGAGGATTAGTAGATTGGATGTGAAGTCTGAATTTCGGAATTAAATTGTGAAAACGTATTCTTGGAAGGAAATATCTTTCAGTTGGTTTATTATAGTTAAATAAAAGAAGTCATTATCGAACACGCTGTTTCCATCGACCACCTTCTGTTTCAGTAGATAAATTACATAAGTATTTATGTATTAGTACAAAGACACCACTAGGTGTGAGAAGTATATATATTGTTTAAGCAAATAATTGTAATAGTGGGGCTCACTTGTATCTTTTTTTATTCACTTCCACATTTTATTTATAATCAAATAACTGTTGTAATTGAAGGTTCAACTTTAATGATTTTTACTTACTTTTTATCATAATTTTGTGGATTTGGAACACTCATAGCTGATGGAAACACACATACCCCTCCACGTCTCAGTATTCCTTGAGGCAATATACGATATACATCCAGAAAGTCCAAGAAAGCTTCAAGTTGCGCTGGTAAATGTAAATGTCATTCTAGAAGTCATCTCTCAAAACCAGAATGTGTCAACACTATAATTGTGTTCTCGTGAACCCAAAAGGGACTTAAGCACTGTTATAATCGTAATATTGAACCCAACGTACAATTTGTACTATGCATTTCACTTTTGTAGGTTATTTACAACAACTCGAAAATACACACTAGTATCACAGCAAAAAAGTAAAAGTGTGCTTGTATAGTTCTAACACTTTTTGTTATCGCTTTTACCTTGATTTGAGAAAGTAACATAAAAACTAAAAACAAACTGACAGATCTAAGTTTCTAAGTATTGTTTATTTTGGTTGACCATAAGGTACGTCTTTTTTTTCCTTATTGGCACTTAGTGTTTTTTGTATTTGCCACGGTACAGTTGAAATATCGAAATAATGCTTGTTAAGTGACTTTTCAGAAATATAATACATAAACTAAAGTAAACATACGGTTTTCTTTATTTATATTGTCCTTAAAATTGATAATTCGATAGATATAATTATTACAATGAGCCGTTTTCAGACGAGACAAAAATATACGGTTCAATAAAACGACGATAGAAGGCGCTCCTCAGTTTTTTGATTAGTTGTCAAAAGCGTTTTACATAGTGGTGCTCCTTTATGACCACTGAATTTAGCTAACAGATCTGTACCGAACTAGTTCGCTCCGATGGTTAGTTCTAATTCATGAATTCCAGTAGAAATTATAAGTAGTTTTCAACTCATTGCAGATAGTTTTTAAACCTTGTTGCCACCCTTTATTTATTTTTTGAAGTGAAAACTTCTTTAGGCGCGCTATAGACAGAATTTTCGTGGGCTGTGAAATGGATTCATGAATCGTCACGCTTGGATATGATAGTGGATCGGATCGGATATGAAATCTTCGGGTAAACTTGGTAAAAACGGCCAGGTAGGTACCAGGGCAACAGAAACAGTAAAGAGTTTCGATTACCTACCTCCAACAGCCCAGCGTTTATCTCCAGATACAAGGACAACAGAAATATAAAAGAGTTGCGTTTGCCCCTAGGTACCAGTACCAGGGCAACAGCAAGTTTTTACTTCTATCGGCAGTTCCTATGACTGCCAATTTTTTTTATTTACTTACTTGTTACACATAGCCAACCCTAGCGTATTGCCGCATCAGCATCGCCCGCAATACACTGCACGCGGCTCCAGCGACACGAGGCGCAAGCTCAGCAGAACGCTGCTTCGATTGACGTCAAGCCGAGGTTACCTGCGACGGCGGACACGAGGCATCGGCCTCTTTGTATTCCGATCATTCATCGATCAATACATACTCTTAGTACATAGCAATTAATTGTAACTTTTATTTTAATAAATTAGTTTTATTTTAAACTTTGCATTTTTTTGGAACCTCCGGCTACAGCCTACGTAATTTACTTCGTATAATGTAAAATACATAAATTTTCCGGTAAGTAAACATGCGCATACCTAAGTATCACGTATTAAGTTGATTGTGCTACGACTTTGGTACATTTAGATTAAATAAAACCAGCCAAGTGCGAGTGGGACTCCCGCACGAAGGGTTCCGTACCATTACCAAATAAACGGTGAAAACCTCTTTGGCATTATTCGAAATTTGTTATACATCGCAATTTCCGCAGAGGCAAAAAAGTTTTACTAAAATATTGATTTTTCCCTCATGATTTTCACGATGATTCTATATCGCGATCTATTTTTACTAATGGCGCCATCTTGTATATTTGCGACGGACTAATCGAGCAAAAATCAAGCTTGTTGTATGGGAGCCCCCCTTAAATAATGTTTTTATTTTATTTTTAGGATTTGTTGTTGTAGCGGCAATATAAATACATCACCTGTGAAAATTTCAACTGTCTAGCTATCACCGTTCTTGAGATACAGCCTGGTGACAGACGGACAGACGGACTGCCAAGTCTCAGTAACAGGGTTTCGTTTTTACCCTTTGGGTACGGAACCCTAAAACTATATTTTTGGAATGAAGTTAATCAGAAAATTTCATTATGTGCAATTTACATTAAACTTATAACAGAATTTGATTGCTTACTTTGGAAACTACACGGGTGTAACCGGAGGGCGTGGCCTCGCCATCTTGGCATGGCCATCTAGAAATGCGTCAGCATTTCCCATTGGCTGATGCGTTTCTAGATGGCCATGCCATGATGGCCTGTCCACGCCGCCACGCCCTTTCAGCATTTCCCATTAGCTGACGTATTTCTAGATTGCCAGTAGCCATGGTCCCGAGTTTACCCGAAGCTTTCTTATCATGCCCGAGCGTGATGAATGAATTCAATTCACAGCCCACGAAAAATCTGTCTAGGCGCGCCTAAAGAAGTTTTCACTTCAAAAAGTTAATTAAAGAGCTGAATTTAAAGAAAATAATTAGATTGTTAGATTGGCCGAAATGATCATGTCGTCTAGTGGATCCTATAGGACCTACGTTGTGTCCGCTTTACCCATGGTTCAACGAAAAGACCGGTTTACCTATATGTATCTCAAAAATAAAGAATTGAGATAACTTACTAAAATACAGTTTGAGATAACTTCGAGAATTACCCACAGTAGTTGTAGCAGTAGAACCTCCAGCCCGTTGTAGACTCTAACCTACCTTAGTGTTTAGAATATGGTTTGAGAACTCTAGAATCAACATAGTGATAGCATCACAAAGTTGTTGCAAAAACTTGTAAAAAGTATTGTTGTATAACTTTGACACTATCGGCTTAGGGTGAAAAAATATTAGATTTAGAATTACAAAATTTCTGAAAAAAAATACTCCACGTAGCTTGGAGGTACACAGTAGTCTGGTGATGGTAAAATTACAGCGAAATTACTACTTTATACAAATTATATAGGTACCAATAATAATTTTATTGTTGATCATAGGTCTCCACAAGGTACAAAGTTAGGTCTTTCGTATTAAATTTCATGTTACATTTTTTTTCAAGTTCATGCCAAAAAGGGGAAAAAGCATCATCCATAGCTCGTACCACATTCGTTTCAGTTCATCATGCAACGTTAATGAACCATAGGGAGAACACTCCCGAAAAATAATGCATTTCAATCTCGGAACAAGATAAGGATGAACTAGTTCGCATAGTTCACCTAGAGGAGCGGCTCTTTACAACTAACGTTTGATAACTACGAACGTACGAACTACCCAACACTATTCCAAGTTCGTCCATACTCCATTACTCCATACATTCGTGTCATTCGTTTTTCGTTGCTTTTGTTATTTGTTATTGTTATCTTCTTTCTGTGCCCTTAGTTTTGTTTATTGTTGCCTTTCACTACATTTTTATTCTTGTTTGTGACTTTGTGAGACTTGCTATTGTAAAAGTTACGATGGGAAAAGATTATGGCTCATGGTCTCTAGCCAACTTGAAAGCTGAACTACTTTGGGAAAAGAAAAGCCAAAATTACCGGAAGAAAAGCAATCTTAGTCCAAAGGTTAGTACCTACATTCATAGAATAATAAAGGCTAGAATTCATAGAATTCTATGAGGTATGTCAAATTATATTGGCGTATATTCCGTTCGTTTTCGTTTGTCAAGGTTCAGCGTTCAGCGCTAGTGCATGCGTCTTCGAATGTCCGTCAATTAAAAACGTTATGATGGTTTGTGTGGTCCTTCAATGTACAAACTCCACGACTTTAACAAACTTCAGTACATACTGTTTACGCCAACATCAATCTGCTCTTTGCCTCACTTCATGAAGCGTTTGTCTGAAGATTGTCGATCAAGGCGTTTTCAATCTATGTGTACATTGAAAATGGAATACTAATATAAATTGTAACTTCTTTAACTAGATTTGTCAAGCATGTTTTTTCACCTATTTTTGTTAGGCGAGTGTCTGTCTGGTGTAAAATAAGGAATCCCTGTAAAGCACATCTCCATGTACTTATACTTTCCTGGTCCTACTTTTACATATACACAATGTTTTAGAGCTATAGATGTGCATCCTGAAATTGGTAACAAACTGTGTCTGTGTGTATAGTGTGAGTGATTTACACACCACTCTACTTGAACCCTAGAATCGCTAGCGGCAATGTACGAGGTATGCAGTGGTTCTACTTATTTTGATTGCTAACAACGAAAGAATTAGACTACAGGCTCTTTACAGTATTGTGTCTAGCAGGGTATTGTTTCATAGGTTAAGATATAGGCAGCGAACCTGCTCCAGCAAAACTAATAAAAAAAAAACTTTAAAATTTTGTATATTAGTAGTACAAGTACGTACTTACTGCTCTTTTTTAATTATAATATTAATACACATAATCTTTTGTTTCAGATTGCTAGAATATGATGCTATGTTTGAAGGATATGTTGATGCTCCAGATACAGCACATCATATTAATATACCTGCATCAGAACATTTTCTTGACATAAATACTAACAGTGCGCTTCCTAATATTACTGATGCTGACATTCAGCAATACAGTGTATTAGGAGAAAGGGAAAATTTGAATTTTTTTTTTTTTTTTTTTTTTTAGCTTTTATAGGCTTACACTTGACCGCCATCTCGCCTGATGTTAAGCGACGATGCGGTCTACGATGGAGCGTGTTTACCTAGAAGAAACCGATTCACTCTCGACTTGAAGACACAAAGATTGTAACCAACAGGGAAAACCCACTCAGGCAACGCATTCCACAGCCTAGACGTTCTTATCACAAAAGTAGAGTCAAATCTCTTCGTTCGCGTCTTTGGAACATCAACCATGAAACGATGTCGCTTTCTCGAGCTACGAGCATTCCGATAGAAAAAAGGGCAAGGTGGTATTAGATCATGTAAATCAGTCGCACACTCTCCGAAGTGTATCCGATAAAAAACCGAAAGACTAGCAACTTTTCGGCGATGTTCAAGACTTTGTAGTCTTTTTCGCACAAGAGTGTCGTTGCCTATGAGCCTTTTGGCACGTCTCTCGATCGATTCCAAGGCCTCCAGCTGATACTTAGCCGAACCATCCCAAAGATGCGAACAGTACTCCATACAAGAACGAATTTGAGCTTGATATAACGTGAGCAACTGCTCAGACTTGAAGTACTTTCGCACCTTGGAGAGGACACCTAGCTTTTTGGCAGCTAATTTAGCCTTGGACTCGATATAAGAACCAAAGTTGAGCGTAGATGTTAATGTAACGCCCAAAAGCTCAAGACGGTCAGAAATCGGCACGGATACACCTCTAAAAGTTGGAGTCAGTTGGAATGGACTCCTTTTAGCGGAGAACAGACACGCCTGCGTCTTACTCTCGTTGAACTTGACCAGATTGGCATCGCCCCATGTAGACACCGCCTCAAGGGTCAAGCTCAAACGCTCGATCAGACTCTCTCTTAGTACCTGAGTTTGCTGCCCACTGGCTCTCGCACTAGATATGTAACTCTCTACAACGGTGCTATCATCTGCGTACCCAAAGATACCGGGCTTCAACAGATCGTTGATATGTAGCAGGAAAAGCGTCGCAGAGAGTACCGACCCTTGAGGGACTCCGGCATTGATAGCCATTTGATCCGACGAGCAGCCATCAATGACGACTCGTATGGATCGATCCCTCAAAAAGTCCGATATCCACGCAATAAACCCAGGACGCAAACCATAACCAGAAAGCTTGCTTATAAGGCCATCATGCCAAACCCTGTCAAAAGCCTTCGAAATATCCAGGGAGACTGCAAGTGCTTCCCCGTGCTTCTCGATAGCTTCACTCCAGATGTGAGTGACGTACGCTAGAATATCCCCGGTGGACCGGTTTCGGCGAAACCCGTATTGCCGGTCACTGAGGAGGTCGTTTGATTCTAGGTACGTCAGAAGCCTGTGGTTTAAGACACGTTCCATAGTCTTGCAGAGTATGGACGTGACTGAGATGGGCCTGTAGTTGGCAGGGTCAGCACGACTACCCTTTTTGGGCACTGGTTGCACATTGGCAAGCTTCCAAGACTTTGGTACCAATCCAGTTTCGAGAGAGAGTCTAAATAGACGTGTCAGTGTCGGGGACAACTCAGGCGCACATGCCTTCAACACTAGAGCAGGAATACCATCTGGGCCACTGGCTTTATTCACGTCCAGACTGCGTAGCACTTTGCGAACCTCAATTTGACGAATGTGTACCTCTGACATGAGAGTCGGACAGCCAGGTGGAGTAGGAGGTGTCGCGCTACCAGCATCTAGACGCGAAGATTCCGCAAACTGAGATGCAAACAAGTTTGCTTTCTCCATTGCGGTGTGAGCCAGTGTCCCATCAGGTTTCAGCATTGGAGGTAGTGAGGGGCGGCAGAAGTTCGATTCGACCGATTTAGCTAGGGACCAAAACGCTTTGCTACCTGCAGGGTACGAAGCTAGTTTGTTCCCTATTCGACTAATGTGGTCAAAACGAGCCCTCTGAAGAACCTTTTTGCTTGCCTTAGCAGCCTTGTTGAACGCTTTCTTCTTCTGGTGTATGTCCCTTGCCTTACGCTGTCGAGCATCAACCCAGGCTAGGTAGGCCTCATGTTTAAATGCTTCAGCACTTTTACATTGAGGACCAAACCAAGGGCGAGCTTTGCTGGATAATGGAACGTCGGAGTATGGAATGAAATATTCCATAGCCGTTCGTATTACATTAGTCACAGCATCCGCGCAGACTGAAGGATCACCAGAAGTGAAGCACAATGACTGCCATGGGTAAGATGCAAAGAAAGAGCGCATCTCGTCCCAATCTGCTGACTTGTATCGCCACATCCGCCGGTTGCCTCTGGGGCTGGGATCAGGCGGATGGTAGACGGATACTGACTTCACCAGACAGTGGTCGGAGCTGCCTAACGGCGAAGATACCGCCACGGAATAACGGTCTGGATCGGTTGTCAGCAGAAGGTCTAAGCAATAAGGTGTATGCGACTCAACGTCGGGTACTCTTGTGGCCTCTTGGACCAGCTGGGTTAGGTCTAACGATAAAGCTAGCTTTCTCGTTTCCTGCCCAGCGTGGTCAGTGTCCCGGTATGGGAACAGCCATTCCTTATGATGGCCGTTGAAATCCCCCAGTAACACTAATTGGGCCGAAGGGTATTTCTGTTGAGCTGCGTCCGCCGCCTCACTTAAATATTCCGTGAGCCTAGTCGTCTCCTGGTCTCCGCTGTGCGACCGATACACACAGGCATAGACAATTTTGTCTATGCCTGTGTCTAGTAGTACCCAAATAACAGAAAATCTAGTGTCCTCAAGGTTACGGAGACGCCGACAGCAGATGTCGTCACGGGCGTACAGGCACACACCAGCACGAGGTCGAAATTTGTGCTCTAGGGTATAACCTGGGTATGTGAGGTACGCCACGTCCGACGGACAACCTATCTGCGTCTCCGTTAGGAACAAAAGTGACGGCTGTTCAGTCTCAAGATGGTGATGGACTGCCGTGAGATTGGAGTGCAATCCTCTGATATTAGTGAGGTGCACTTTGATGGTCAAGGAGTGCAGCCGCTTTAATCCTTTGTTTCCTTTTTTAACTTTTTGCATAATTTTTTTGAGAGAAGATCGGTGGGAAAACGGAAGTAGAACGAGGCAGCATAACACTTACCAATGGTCACAACACACAACACAAATACATGTATGGAAAACTAGTCTGGAGACTGCGGGGACGCCCGAGCCCCCCCGGAGATGTCTATCTGGCCTTGACTTCCGGTCGCCAACCGGCAGGATAGCGCATCCCGGGATTTTTCGCTAGATGGCGGGGCAGCCTTTCATGAGTGGCTAACTCACTACTTGGGCCCCCAACTATCTGCGGTCGGTCGCGGCAACCGTGCCTCGGATCCCGCTACCCTCCAAGACTAGCCTTCCCATGCAATGTATCAGTGTGTGACAATCTGGTCTCGTAGTTATGCTGCAACTGTTCTGACCCGTTTCCCCTTAATGGCGTCACCAGACAACATGCCGGAACACGGCTGGGCCGCTTGGCGGCACGACTTTGTCTGGTGGGTGGTCACCAGCCACGGCCGAAGCCTACCACCGGTAAAATAAATCTAAACATATGTATGAGGAAATGTATTTACTCTCCTGCCGTGTCGCAAGAAGAGGAGATAATCATTTTATTAAAGGAGTTTGTGCTGCAGAAATGCGAAAAAATGTAGTATACAACATTGTGATAAAAATACAAAATGATACAGTTTTGGAAACACAGTGTGAATGTGCGGCTGGAATGGGTCCTTATGCTCAATGTAAGCATGTCCTTGTCCTAATGTATGGGCTTGCAGATTTTACTGCTAATAAAAAAATTAAAACACGTATAAGTCCTACATCGATGTTACAAACTTTTCACCGGCCAGGCCACGTCTACAAAGGAGAGCCCGTAGAGGCAAGTAACTTAAAATTAAAAGAAAATGACAAAAACCATTTAAAAATTAAGTTACATGACCCACGGTCTACAGTTCAACTTCAACTTCAACTTTTCTTTTGGCTTCCATTCGGCAAGGCTACCGTAATTTCGCCAGTATCTAGTGTTCCATCATTGGCTAGTCTTCTGAGGGTTATTCATTGAAGAAGTATGAGTCTTGCTTCAGATGACCAGTGTACTTCAGGCAGTCTTGAGCTTGATGAACGGAGTCTGGTATATAGTCGATGAAGAGGTAGTACTTTTCTTGATTCTGATGATCGGTTGTGACTGGATATTGATGTTAGTAGTTAGTTCTAAATATATAAATAGCTGTAATGGACAAACACAAACATGACGTCACAAAATAGATAAAAATAGATTATTGCTTATAATAGAGTTCAAACACATAAATATGTATATGTAAATATATTTAGTTTAAAGAGAGGCTATCATAGTTTAATATTATTTTTTTGAATATATTTGCTAAGAACATACACAAATGGGGAAAATACTAGAGGGAGTAGGCTGGAGAAGTTAGAGGGACGAGGAAGGTCAGGAGGGATCAGATTATAGAGGGAGTATTGAGAACTGACACACTCAAAGAAAATATGGTTAGTGGTACCGTCTGCTAGACCGCACTCACAAATCGAGTTATCGCGGATTCTTAATTTCGAGAGGAACACCGGTGTGCAGACAAAACCCAACCGCAAGCGGCAGATAGTAGAAGTAGTTTGTTTGGGGATATTTTTAAATTTAAAGAACCATGGTTTAGGTGGTATAGATGGCTGTATTTGGCCGTAAAACTTGCCCGTTATGGTTTTTGATTGATTCCAAACAGAGTTCCAACTTTCAAACAATTTTGATTGGCATGTGGCAGATAGATCATGGGAGTATATATGGTAGTGGTCTTTGTTACCGGAGATAGTGGCTTGTTTGGCATGGAAATCAACAGTTTCGTTTCCTGATATTCCTGTGTGTCCTGGGATCCATGCTAGCACTATTTGTAGACCCAATTCATGGGCCTTCAAGAGATCCTCTTTAATCTTAAGTATGATAGGATATTTATTTTTACATTTAAACTGATTGGCCAAGAGTGCCTGCAGGCAGCTTTTAGAGTCCGTCAGTATTAAAGTCTTGCTGATGGAGTGTGAGGTGACATATCGAGTAGCTTCGAGAATAGCTGTGGCCTCGCCAGTGAAGACTGAAGTCAGTGGAGGGCACTTGTAACTGAGGATGATTTTGTATTTGGGGATCCAAACAGCACTCCCAACATCACCGTCTCGAGTCAGCTTAGAAGCATCTGCAAACACTGTCAGCCAATCAGTCCAATTATTGCCCATAATTTCGGAGAAAGTCCTGTTGGGATCTATTGAATCCTTATCTAAACCCAGATTTAGAACGACATGAGGCTGGTAGGTTAAAGCATGGTAAGTGGTGGAGAATAAAGGGTTAATGGAAAAATTGGCTATAGGATAAGGGAGATTTGAAAATTTTGAATGGCTACGGAGAAGGCATGGTATTTTAATTTGGGATGTAACATTGTGGGGTGGGGTAAGTCTCAGAAGTTCTTGCAGTTTAGGCCACAGAGGATGATTTGAATTTTGTAGCAATTTACTGTAAAACCTATCCGCCAGGAATTGCCTACGCAGTGGGAGTGGAGGGTCTCCACATTCCACTTGGATGGCATTAGTGGGTGAACATTTCATTGCGCCTAGGATAGTGCGGAGGCATTTGGCTTGGATTCTGGATAGTTTATCTAGGGCAGATTTATTGCCAGGCTCTAATAGAAAGGATGCATAATCAAAGTGGCTTCGGATTATAGAATTGTATAACAACTTTTGGGAAAATGGATGGGAGCCCCACCATACTCCAGAAAGGGAACGGAGGATGTTTATATTTTTCTCACACTTAGTGGCTACATGATCGGAATGGGGAACACCAGTTAACCTTGTATCTAAATAAAGCCCTAAGAATTTTACTGAAGTCTTCTGAGGGATGGGTTCGTTGTTACATCTCAGATGTATGTTGGGGATAGTTCTTTTTTGAGTAAAAACAACTGTGTTGCTTTTGGCTGCAGAAATTGATGCACCATTGTCAGTTAAATAGTCCTCAAGATACATTAGTGCAGAGTTCAGTAGCATTTCTGCTTCCTCAATGGTCTTGCAAGAAGCATATAGGGCCAAATCGTCAGCATATTGCAAAACCTGACAAAATGGTGCAACTACATTTTCCAGGTCGTGTGTGTAAAGAGCATAGAGGGGGGGGCTGAGAACTGAGCCTTGTGGCAGCCCTTTCCATAAGATTCTAGATGTTGTATCTGCATTTTGATTTTTGACTTGTATCGTTCTCTCCATTAAAAAGCTGTTGATGAATAGTACCATCTTCGGCGAAATACTCAGCTGTAACAGCTTGGTTCTGAGCATCGGAAGTTGGACGTTGTCATATGCCGATGCAACATCTAGAAATACAGCTACCACATAGTTCTTGTTTTTTAGGCCAATACGTATATCAGTGGTGAGGATACTGAGACTGTCTGCAGTGCTCATCCCTTTACGAAAGCCGTACTGGGAGCCCGGAAGTAGTCTACTGTTTTCAACAAACCATTCCAATCTATTCTTGATGAGGATTTCAGTAATTTTTGCAGGTACACAGGATAAGGCAATAGGACGGTAGGAATTAGGATCGGAGGGGATTTTACCAGGTTTGAGGATAGGAACAATGATTTGTGTTTTCCAAGAATCAGGGATAGTACCTAATTCATAGAAATGGTTAATTAGGGAAAGGAAGTATCGCTTAAAGTTTTCACTGGATCTGGTTATAAAAGAGTAAGGGATGCCATCAACTCCAGGGGAGGAGTCATGCAGTCCGTCCAGGGCTAGCTGTATTTCTTCCCATGAAAAAGGTGGATTGAAATGGGAGGAATTATTGGTTAGGTTGTAGGGAGTTGGGGAAGTAGTTGGATTAGGATACTCAGGGACAAAGGGGGGAGCCAATTTGTCGGCAAAGTCTTCTAACCAGGAGGTGGGATCATTGGATGTTGGGTTGGGAGCATTTTGTGAACCCCTAAAACGGCGAATCTGGTTCCAAACAATAGAAGAGGGTGTTGATGGGGATAAGCTTTCACAGAATTTTAACCATCCTGACTTCTTTTTATTACATAGAGTTTTTCTGCATTTTGCCGCTGTTCTTTTGTATATTAAGAAGTTTTCAGGGGTCATGGAATTGTTGTAATTTTTTTCTGCAGCTTTCCGCTCACGTACAGCTGTAGTACATTCAGGGTCCCACCAGGGAGGGGACAGGAGATTATTTCTAGGTTTTTTGATGGGAATGGATTCCTGGGCTGAGGCTAGAACAGTTTCTATCAATTTAGAGTAGCACACCATTGGGTTTTCTTCAGAAGGATTGGGTAAGGAGGGTATTATATGATCAAGATAAGCAGAATAGGATTCCCAATTGGCACCGGACAATCTGTACTTTAAATGAGGGGTAGGGGGAGGGGATCGAGAAACACGCAGTCCCAAACTAAGAAGGATGGGAAAGTGGTCACTTCCTCTAGTGAGAGGAAGTACCTGCCAGGATAGGGAGGGAAGTAAGACAGGGGAACAGAGTGTTAGGTCTACTGCAGATTTCGGGTTCTGGGAAGGGAGGACCCTTCGTGTAGGGGTGCCATCATTACCTATACACAAATTAGCCTCTTCAATTGCTTCAAACAGTAATCTGCCGAAGGTGTCACAATGATAGGAACCCCAGGCAGTGTGATGGGCATTGAAGTCTCCCATTATCACAATTGGCTGGGGGACGGAAGAGATGATCAGGAAGATGTCTGGGATAAGGTGAGGAGCAGGATGTGGAATATAAAAGGATATAAAAGAGATATTGAAGACACGGACAGCCACAGAGTTTATTTCTGGACTATGAAAAGGTAGGGAGATTTGAGAGAAGGGCAAGGATAGTTTGATAAATAAAGCACAGCCAGCTGAGCCATCCTGGCGGTCCTCACGGAGACACGAGAAGCCCGGGACCCGATATCGGCGCCCCGGGACAAACCATGTCTCCGAAACAGCAACCAGGACAGGACTGTATTTTCTGATGAGGTAGGATAATTCAGGAACCTTCCTACGAAGGCTCCTGCTGTTCCACTGGATCATGGGGCATGAGTCCATGGTGGGATACAAGTGTTGAGAGGTGGGAGATCGATTGGGCAACGTTGGACGGTAGGGAATTGGGGGCTTGGGAGATCAGGTTAATGATGATGGAGAGGAGTTGGAGGAGAAGTTGATGAGTATCTGATGGTGGGGTAGAGTTCTGGGAAGTTTGGAGAGCATACCCTTTAGGGAGGGATGATGGAACCTGAGCAATAATTGATTGGTGAGCAGCTCTGTCAAATGTTTTTCCAAGAGGGGGGTTGGGTCGGGGCTTCTGTATTACAGTTCTCTTGTGGGATGAGGTAGGTTTAGGATAAGAGGAGGTAGAAGGAATAGATTGAGGATCTAGTTCATTGGGAACAGCAGACTCTCTTGTAATTTGGCTATATGTTTTCACTATTTTAGGCGTTTGACCGCTTGCATCTTGGTAAGATATTCCTTTTTGAGCCATTAGTGATTTGATGTTACGTTGACGGTCTTGTTCTGGGCATATCCTACTAGTGGAGAAGTGATGCGCAAGACAGTACAGGCATGTAGCCTGCGACTCCTGCACTTCACAGATCTCACCACTGTGGGGTTGAGTGCAACGGAAGCAACGAGGTTGGGAACGGCACTGTGATTTTATATGTCCAAACCTCAAACAGTTCATACACTGGATTGTAGGAAACTGGTAGGCTTCCACATCCAGTGATGAGTAAAACGAGAAAACTTTGTCGGGCAGTTGTTGGCCTCTAAAGGTGAGGACCACAGTTTGTGTTGGTACCCAGCTAATTATATTATCAGCTTTATTCTTTCTATTCAGTCTCCTTGCTTTTACAACATAAGAGGTCCCAGGTATTTGGAGAGAGGCTACAAACTCGTCCATAGACCAGTCTACAGGAACTCCCCTAACAATCCCCATGCGTGTTACGTTGAAGGTTGGAATGACTGCATCGTAATTGTTTGATTGTAAGATAGGATTTTCAACAAATATATTAGCAGCAGAGGCGTTTTTAAACTGTATCGAAACTTTGTTTCGCCCTACTTTTTTAATTCCGTCGCGACATACATTCTGGATGTTATTAGTGCACACAAACTGTCCAAATTTGATAGGGCGCATGACTGTACCTGCGCCTGCGGTTGCGTCTGTATCAATTCGTGAAACATGAACTAGGTATGGACCGGTGTCCGTCTCTTCGTACTGTTTAATGCCCATTACAGTGAGCGAAGGGTGTTGGTATACTGACTGAATTGAAGCCGATGCCGACTCCTGACTGGTAATCAATTTTTTGGTAGTATTTCCATTAGGAATTTCTCTGTGCCTTTTTGTGGTGAAGCGGGTGGAATAAGGCATGGTGTCCATGTCATTAGGCGGATCGGGAGGCTCTGGGGGAACCCCAGCAGGGGAAATGGACTCCATTTCCCCTGTCTACTACTCACTACGATAAAATATAGCACTCACCAGGTTAAATATACACAAAAACCACAAAAATATAACAAATAATAACAAACACGTGTAGGGGTAATGGCCTCCACCGGGTTAGTCCCGGTCTACAGTTATGGCCAAGGAAAAATACACAGAGAATTTCGAAAATCAAATTATTAATTTTTCATCTACAGCTAAAACAAGTTTCCCGCTTCAGGAGCTCAGGAAGCCTGGAAACAAACTGGCACTTTTCAGAGACCATGATTATTTAAAAAAAACTATGGAAGAAGAATACTGGGACAGCATCCAACTAACAGATGAACAAATAAAAGAGTTTGAAGAAAATACAAAAAATAACCCAAAAATCTGGAAAGAAGAGAGGAAAAAGAGACTACAGAGCTCAAATTTTGGAAAAATCATAAAATGTAGAGCCATAAACAGAGACAAAATGGCAAGGTCCCTTCTAAAAGGAGACAATGTGGTAACCTTAGCCACAAAATATGGCCTGAAATATGAAAAAATTGCTATACAAAAAATTACAGCAAAAACAGGCTTTGAGATTGAAAAATGTGGCACATTTATACACAAAGAGAATCAATTTCTAGCCAGTACCCCCGATGGTATTATTGGTGATGATATGGTTGTTGAAGTTAAATGCCCATATTCTGCAAAGAACAAACAAATTACTTCGGAAACTATACCTTATTTAGATGCCAGAACACATGAGAGACAAATAACAGTCTGCTGGATAGACCTAGAGAACGCATTTGGTTCCGTGCAGCATGAACTTATGTTATTTGCCCTAAAATGGTATAACTTTCCTGCTGTAATTATTGACATAATTAATTCATATTATAATCACTTAAAATTCGTTATAGCAGTAAACAAGGAATACTCAAAACCACTTAAATATAATGTGGGACTATTCCAAGGGTGCTGCTTATCACCAATAGTATTTAATATAGTTATAAATATTCTAGTAGATAAATTAATATCACGTGAGAAAAAATGGGGCTACCGGTTTAAAATCAACAATAAGTACACTGAGTCAATTTTAGCCTTTGCGGACGACCTTGCAATACTTACACGAAATCCCAAACAGTGTCAAGAATTGTTGAATGATGTTGATGAGTTCTGTACATGGACGGAGGGAATGAGGGCAAAACCAAGTAAATGTCATTGTTTATGTCTGGGTAGACGAAATACCAAATATACTTCTTACGATCCGGGACTCTCCATAAGTGGCCAAAGAGTTGCCACAATTGCAGAGGCAGTGCCTTTCAAATTTCTTGGTAGAAAGATAGACTACAAAGGACGTACACCATCATTAGAGGTAGTTGTTGGAAATTTCATGAATGACCTCAATAAGGTAGACCAACAGCCTATCAGCAATATCAAAAAAGCATGGATATATGACAACTATCTCACATCACGTCTCACTTGGCCTTTCCTAGTATATGACATCGGTAAAACCCTCCTCGCAAAACTAGATGCTAATGTCATAAAGATATTGAAGTCATGGTTTGGATTGGCACATCCGGCTGATCCCTCTACTCTATTTAGGGATCACAATAGTTTTGGCCTGAAACTAAAAAAAACATCCGAACTCTACAAACACCTAAGAGTTACAAAAACGCATGTTTTGGGAAAGTCGAAAGACGAGTTAATCGCATCTCTCCCAAAAGACAAAAGCGCTTCGGACCTTGAATCTAGACTTCAATTCCACAAACAATTTATGGCAGGCGCGCAAGTAAATACAGCTGGGTTGGGTGCGAGAAAGAAAAGGGAAGACCGAGACATGGTAAAAACCTTTCTACAACAAGACGAAAATGATAGTTACAAAGTGCACGCTATGAATTTAGAAATGCAAAGTGAGTGGTTAACCATAGGTGAGTTTTGTATCCCATTAGCTCTAAAGTGGCGCACCTTGCTATATGACTGGTCTCCTGCCTTATTAAAATTTTATCTGAACGCTTTCCAAATGACCCTCCCTGACCAGAGTAACTTGGTAAGGTGGGGAAAAGCCTCTGAAAAATGTTGCTATACTTGTAGTGAGGCGATATGTACAGCAAGGCACATATTGGTGGGTTGCAAGGTGCTCCTTAATAGGGGTCATTACTCTCAGCGCCATGACAGAGTACTTGAAATCATACGTGAAGCCGTAAGCCTTTCGGTAGCTAGAGCCCAAAAGGGATTGACGATAAACAAAAGACAAATTAACTTTGTAAAAGAGGGCTCAACTTCAAACTCCAAGAACAAGCCTTACTCAATCCTGGGTTCAGCACCTGATTGGACTATTTTAATGGACACGTATGAAAAGCACTACAAAATCCCAGAGGATGTGGGTGTTTCGTCATCCAGACCGGACATTTTCCTTTTTTCTAGGGCTACGAAACGCATAGTCCTGGTAGAACTTACCGTACCGTGGGAAACTAATATACCTAAAGACCACGTGATGAAACAAAATAAGTATTACGACCTACAAAATGAATTAACAAAAAATGGCTATGTAGTTAATTTATACGCTGTAGAAGTAGGAGCGAGAGGTATATCAGCAAAATCTCTCTATAACCTGCTTAAAGACCTTGGATTGTCCAGAAGTGCAGTAAGTTCTATACTAGAACGAGTATCTAAAGCTGCACTAGTAGGATCATATCGGATTTGGCTGGGCAGGGAGAGAAATACGAGTAGTGAAGGTGAGTGTTGACGTACGTCAATATATAAGGGGCCCCTTTTAAACCTACGCCCGAGTCACAAGTCTCGGGGTCTACTCGAGATTTCTCTCTCTGCCACACGATGGACCCGGCACCCGCACGGTGAATCCATGGAATGCTAAGAAGTACGTCTCTGTGCCATGAAACTGGACTATTTAAACTGGATGAAAATCATAATTATTATTATCAAGTACAAGGGCAGATGCTGTGCTCAGGAAGGAAATCCTGTTTATTTGGTGTTTACACCTTATCTGACCTATATTTCACGGAAATCAAAAGAAATAATGATTTCATAAAAAATATGACAGATAAATTAACACTATTTTATAATGAAAATTATAAACACTTGCATTTGTGTAAATATTTGTACAATATTAAAATATAAAATAAATAAATGTCCTTTTGCTTCACTCTACAAGACACTTATACTCATTACTTATAGGCTGGTCTGGTGGCTTATTTGGTGGTAAGTCTGCTTGTGATGCTGTGAGTTCAATCCCCACCCAGTGCAAATATTTGTGGGATGAATACAAATATTTGTATGAACCTAGTGACCACCAAGGCTTTTAGTGGCATAGCCATAGTTAGTTTTCTTAATGAAAGACTTGAAATCTCCTTCCTAAACTCTCTCCTAGAAGGGTACTAACTATAGAAAAGCTTTTGGTGCTTACTTCAAATAGGCATTGTCAAGATTCCTAAGTGTTAATTTAAAAAATAAAAGTGCTACACATGTTCAAATGAAATAAACTTTTATTTTAGCAATTTTTATTGACTATGTTAGACCGAAAATTAACAAGCATTGTACATATGAAAGCAATATCACTTGATAGTAATGTTTCAGTCTGGTTCATTGGTTCTTTTAATATTTTGTAAGTTTTTAACATGCCAATTACTCTTTCAACATGTACTCTTTTACTTGCTACCTTCCTGTCTTTAATCAAGGTTTCTGGATTTATTTGGTTGCCTTTTTTGAAAAATGTTCGCATATTCACCTTCACCCCATAAGGCATGAATATGTCCTGAACATTAAGACCCTTATCCACCATTATTTCATCGCCATAAGTGAATCTATTTAATATGGTACTCCTTTCTATTATCTGTCTATCAGTAGCTGAACCACCATATGCTGGAGAAACATAAGTTATCAGCCCACTAGGTGTTATCCCTATAATAAATTTAATAGTATTTCTATTTTTGTAACTAGAAAATGTTATCTGCTGTGCTAGTGGTAAGCCTGGTTTTTTAATGGGACATTCAGTTGCATCTAATATTACTCTGGTCATTGGGTATTTATCATGAAAATTCAAGGGCATATAAGATCTAACCGTTTCCTTATCCACCCATAAATCTAAATTTCTCCATTGTAAAGCCATTAGTCGTATCCAGGTTATAAAAATATTTGTTACTTGTTTGAGCGATATTAAATACAGCATACCTATTTCTTCAAATTCTCTATGTCGTCGTAGTATCAGAAGTGTTATAAAAAATTGCTCAATGGGTTGTAATTTTGGTTGTGGTCTATAAAAGTATTTTAAATTAGAGCAATCACCAAGGGTCTGAAAAACACACATAAACTTCAGAAAACTCTGCAAGCCAGTATAATAATGAATGGCTTTGTCACTATTTTGATATCGATATACACTAAATGGAGTATCATCTGTATCTGAAATTGATCTATGGTTAGGTTCAACTATCTCCAAGTTAACATGGCAATGACAGAAATCACATTTTAGTAAAGAATTATTATTTGCCTGGCATGACATATTACTACTGTGCTCTTCAGTAAAATTTTCAATTATCACATCAGCCCCACCAATATCAGGAACTTGTTGACTCATACTAGTGGAATCTGCCACTAAAATATTCTCTGGACACTTGTTGTCACTCTGAGGATTAATTTGTAAGACTAGTGGACTCAGACTTCTGGAATCAGACTCTAAAGTATTCTCTGGACACTTGTCACTCTTAGGATTAATTTGTAAAGCTTGTGGACTCAGACTTGTGGAATCAGACTCTAATATATTCTTTGAATACTTTTTATCACTTGCAGGATTAATTTGTAAGGGGTTCATATTTTCTATAGTAGTTTCAAAAGTCTTAGGTGGGCATTTCTCAACAAATACTGATGGTAGCTTTTTTTTAGAATATGTTTTAGTTGCCTTAGCAAGATCAAGTTTGACATCCTCTGTGTCTTTGGGTACTACATCTAAGCTTTTATTGGTATTCAATGGACTTGTCCAAGGGAAAATGGTTGGTACAGCATTTCTTTTCAGCATACATTGTTTTCCACCTATAAACATAAGACATTTTTGTTACTAGGTTACTAGGGTTAAGAAAACTCTTTATTAAAAGCCATTAAGCAAAAGAAAGACAATAAACATAACTAAATATAAAAAATGACAATTCAATTGGCGGCCTTATCGCTTATAAATAAGCTTTTAGGAATACACTTTTAACGGTATTTTCATTTAAGCAGGTTTGTGGAAGAAACATACCATACTGATAAACAACTGTGTTTGATTGACATCAATTGATTGTCGCTTTGACATGATCAGGTTGCATTGATACAATATAAGCCCTTGTATATTGTTGTGTTATGTTGTCTGGTGCGCACATAAAATAAAGTTTCGGTCTGTAAGTAAGATGTCAATACATTCAAATAGTAATAAAACTAAAAACATAATCTTACGTATTATAAAATCGCTTAGCGTGAAATGATCAGAGCATACGCATGAATATTTTGTTAAATGCCATCCTAGTTTTCTTTTTACATCAATTCTCGTTGCTTTGATCCATTGGTTCCTCACGGTTTCATCAGTGGGAAATTTGTGAACTCCTTTAGTTTCGCACGTTGCAACTGCGCAAAGTCGCATGTTTTGTTAGCAAATAATTTAGATAACTATACACAAATTTATTCACTTGGATACCAACGGATTCTCATGCAAAGCATTCAATTTGCAAAAGCACCTAATAAATACCCAATAAGCTGCCTTATCCATATTTTCTTCCAATGTTAACTAAATAAAACACTTTTAAATTTCAAAACAAATTCGCAAACGCAAAACAGAGAACATGAGGATGGATCAGTGTTGCTATTTATATTTTAAATCCTCCTTTTACTTTTGCTTAGTTGGTGTTTGCGTCGAGACTTCGTAAGATTTGTACTGAATATCGATTGTGATGAGTAACTATTCTGTTACATTATTAACTTAGTCTTATATGTATTATGATTCCCAATATTTTAAAATTAAAAAATACACTTTTTACACTATACTTTTTCCCTGAAAACGGGTAGGGTCTCTAAAGGGATTACACTGTTGAGAGTATATGGTAGAGACAGATCTATCTGCATCTCGAACAATCGCCATCTAGTGCGTCCGTTGGAACTATTTTTGTCTCGTCGGAAACTCCCTCATTAAAAGAAAAAATCAAAAACCGATAAAACCGTTTTGGTTAGGACATCACTAAGGTTTCAAATCATTCGATCCGACCCTCAGCCGACCTAAGTCTATGACTTCCGACCGAGATGTATCGATCCGATTGTTTTTCGCAGTTGTTCGCTTTAGGACAGATTCGCTTTATGACAGATTTGCTTTACGGCAGAATCGCTTTATGACAGATTCGCTTTAAGGCAAAAGTACAGACAACTCGACAATAATTCATTGAACCATTAATTGATATTTTTTTAAACAAAGCCTTTTTGCCACGTTCAAGTCAATGTATTAAATTCACCCTGCACAAGCGTTCTAAGCATTCCCACACGGTAATTTCGTTTTTCAGTGCACTAGTAATAATCAGGTCAATTTTAATATCTTTCTCCTTTAACTTTAAACCACGCCATTTACCTTTACAAAAGGTTTCTATCCTTCTTAAATTTCTGTCTTGATACTGGGCTTCCTTTTTAAGTAACTGTATGAATCGATACAACGGCGGCTTGACAGGAATTCTGTTTTTAAGGCGGCCATGCCACCCTTCAACTGGGTTATTCGTTCGGAATATTTCTTTGTAGCAACTGAATTTATCAGTAGTAATTAATCCAATCCATTGTTTTGAGAAGTAGTCCCTGAACGCAGTACATTCCTCAGAATCGCTATTTAATTCATGAATGGTTAAGATGCCTTCGGGAATCATAATTGGTGGTAACAATGCCAGTTGCATATACATCCGCGTAATACGGTCTCCACCATCAATATCTTTGAGACCCACACTTTTGCTTTTTTTCGAAAGTGCTTTCCAATAGTGGAAGTAACAACCAGTTACTTTAGCATTAGGATAAACGACATTAACTGCTTGAATTACTGCTAACTCGTAATCGCATTTGTATTGTTCTATATTTAGTGAAAATGTATCACGTAATATAGTAAAAAGTATTTCATAAGTGGCTTGCGTTTTGTTCGGCAGGAGTATATAAATCAAGGGAACAAAATTTACGGTATCATCGTTTTGTGAAGCATTAATGTGTAAAGTATATAATTGATGGAAGAGCCTAGGAGCGACTTTGAAGGTGCCGTCGCCATAATAGCCCTTATATACTTTTAATTTGCTTTTAGCTAATGGTGTACAAAAAACAACATTTTTTCTACAGTCCCATCATCAAACAAGAAAAAATTGTCCACTAGATGATCAGGCAACTTAAGGTCTTTTAGATTTTTACAAGTAGTTCTATCCAAATTCAAGAAAGCCTTTCTAGCTCTGTACAATGAGTCTTTTTTTCTGTAAATGTAGGTATTTCGTCTTCCGGCAGATCACATTTGACACTTTCTATAAAATCTTCGAATAACTTTGGGATGGGTTTGAGGTTGGTACATACATTTTTCTTACACTCGTCTATTAGGCTGTCTATTTCATTTTTAACTATATCAGGCATACATGAATGCACAGGCTCTTTTACTATTTTATTTTCAATATTTAAAGTTACAGAAGTGTTATTGTCTATTTTGTTATAGCATTGATCGGGTCAATTATACGTAACATAAATTGAAAAGAAAGTACCAGGGCAACAGAAATGTTAGGACAAAATCTGCTAAAACGTTTCCATGAATTGCGTTTAATAAAGATTTAAAGAACGTCTCCACCTCTCATGTTTGAACCTTTTTTTTTCTTTTTCAAAGAGTGACAAGACGAGCAGGACATATGCCTGATGGTAAGCAACATGCCTGCCACATAACAGCACAGTGACACACAGCTATAGGAACATGAAGAGTCCAAATCATTACCTAGTACTGCACTGCGCTCGTCATCCAGAGATCTAAGGTGTTATATCTCTGAGCCCAGTAATTTCTCTGGAAACATTGCCCTTCAAACTGGAACACAGTAACGCTTACACATTGCTACAATGAAGCTGACGGAATGTGGTTATTATTTTTTTAAATAAAGAGAGACGAGGCAAACAGGACATATGCCTGATGGTAAGCAACATGCCTGCCACATAACAGCACAGTGACACGTAGCTATTGGAACATAAAGAGTTCAAATCGTTTCCTAGCACTGCACTGCGCTCGTCATCCAAAGATCTAAGGTGTTATATCTCTAAGCCCTGTAATTTCTCTGGAAACATTGCCCTTCAAACCGGAACACAGTAACGCTTACACATTGCTACTTGGCGGTAGAATATCTGGCAAAGGTGTGGTACTTTCCCAGGCGGACTCTGCTAAGAGTCCTACCACTACAAAAACCTATACCTTTTTTACTTAGGCACTATTTTAGTGTACTTAACTGTACAATTTCTGCCGTAAAGCGAATCTGTCATAAAGCGATTCTGCCGTAAAGCGAATCTGTCATAAATCGAATCTGTCCTAAAGCGAACAACTGGTTTTTCGTGGTAAGCTACAATTCGATTAATCGGACAGCTGTCAGTCGGACCCGATCAATCGGAGCTTGTTTTCGTAGTTGACCTGCTGCGACGTTTTATCGGTTTTTGATTTTTTCTTATAATTGTAAGATATCTATCGAATTATCAATTATAAAGATAATATAAATAAAGAAAAACGTATGTTTACTTTAGTTTTTGTATATTATTTCTGAAAAGTCACTTAACAAGCATGATTTCGATATTTCAACTGTATCGTGACAAATACAAAAAACACTAAGTGCCAATAAGGGAAAAAAAGACGTGCCTAGCTTATGGTCAACCAAAATCCTAAATAAACAATATTTAGTTTGTTTTTAGTTTTTATGTTACTTTCTTAAATAAAGGTAAAAGCGATAACACAATTGAAGTGTTAGAACTATACAAGCACACTTTTACTTTATACTATTGCTGTGATACTAGTGTGTATTTTCGAGTTGTTTAAAATAACCTACGCGATTACAAATACAAATTGTACGTTGGGTTCAATATTACGATTATAAAAGTGCTTAAGTCCCTTTTGGGTTCACGAGAGCACAATCCAGTATCACGTATCAAGGATCTGTATCAAGCAATACTGAGACATGTACATGAAGGGCATGTGCGTTGCCATCACCTATACCTCATTCCAATTCTCTGTGAATAAAAGGTAAACAAATCGATGTCACTCAAAATATGACAGACCAGCATTTCTCAACCATTGTTTTACAAGATAGTTTGTAGTACCTTTAATTGCTTGCCCTTTTAAATTTTCGCCGCATAAAAAGGCTAAATATATATGTATGCATATCATAAACACCCAAATAAATGTTCCCACTGCTGCTGGGACTTGGAACAATCAACACATTGCCGCTGTAAAAAATCGTCAGGCACAAGAATCTGCAATTGCTGAACATTTGATTGATGCTAAAACTGGTCATTGGATCGAGATCCACGACCCGAAGGTTCTATCTACCGAATGTCATTACTACGCAAGAATGGTTCGGGAAGCATTGGAAAATAAAAAACATAGGTATATATTTCAACTACGACGCGATGACCACGATGTCAATAACCGAAAACTAACCAGTTTACAGTTATCGGCGTCGCGAAATCCTCTAATAAATAAATGTGTGCATATCGCACTTAGTTTGGAGAAACCTGGTGATATGGTTAGTCTTGTGTGTAGTGTTAGTCACCGTGCAATTTTTGAAGCCCAAATGAGGGTAGATGGAGATTTCCTCTCATTTCATAATGAGAATATGGCGGGCATACGTACATTTATTTCCCCCACGTAAAAAAAGGAAAGGCAAAGCATTTGAGTTCGGAGAAGAATGTAACACTAGAAGAAAAGTAATTTAGATGTTTCCTTATGTGAAAACGTTCCTTTTATTTTTAACAATAATTAAATAAGACTGGCCTCGTGGCTTAGTTGGTAGTAGCTCTACCTGCGAAGCCGAGGGTCGTGGGTTCGATTCCCACCCAGTGCAAATATTTGTGTGATGAATTCAAATGTTTGCACTGTGTCTGGGTGTTTCTATGTATAATAAAAATGTATTTCAAACTATATTAGTATTATATCAGCTATCTGGCCGCCATCACACAAGCTTTGCTTAGTTTGGGGTCAGATGGTATTGTGTGTAAATTGTCCACCAGTATTTTTTTATAAAAAAAATATCTCGTTCGAATTGTCCTCGTACTACCCAAAACTGATCATTACACTATGACGTAATATTCTGTAAACACATACAAAAGTTTCGATCAAAATAACACAAAATGTATGTCATTTTAGAGTGAAAACTATACATGCTTTTGATAGTAAACAGCGTAATGTGGAACACGTATTTAGAGGTTTGCGATTTTCTCTCAACTCGTTACGACACAAGAAACCTTTTTCTCGGAGTTCTTTAGTCATACTCTTACTCTTTTATTGATAACGAGTAGTTGCATGTCATATTCAAGGTATTCAAATATTACCAATACAAGTCAATAATTTAAAAAAAAGTAGACGTCAATTTAAAATCCCATTACAATAAAAATCAAATAATACATTATATTAAAATCAAATTACATTATAATTAAAAATTCTAAATTAATGACAAAAATAAATAGAGTAAAATTAATCCATACTGGAATATAATGGAAATGGGCATTTTCACAATATGGGCATGATGGGCAATATGGGTATGTTAGAAAAATAGGCGCGTACTTAATAAGAATAATTTGATGAAAAGAAGTATAAATAATGTCTTGAATGCAACATTGAGAGTTTGAGAAACACAGATCAAATTGCTAGTACTTAAAATCATATTTCTATCATCCTACCATTACTTTATATAACTTTTAAAATAAGATAGTATAGAATTATTTGATCAATACAAATCTAAGTATATGGTATCGCAATAAAGTCGAATTCTATTTGTGAAAAATATTTTAAGGCTATTTCATAAAAATACTAAGATTAAACGATATTTATGTTATGGTATCACCTTTGTTTTGGTTTGTTTTGGTTTTCTACACAGCTTATTGGAATGCACTATATGAGAAATCGTGTACCACACTCAATAACTTGAGACAGTATACCAAATCCACAAAATGATGACAAAAAGTAAGTAATTAATTCATTAAAGTAAATTCAATTACAACAGTCATTGAATTACAATTATAATGTGGAAGTGAATAAAAAAAGATTACAAGTGAGCCACACTATTGCAGTTATTTGCTTAAAATATATATACTTCTTACATCTAGTGGTGTCTTTGTACTAATACATAAATACTTATGTAATTTATCAACATTTTGCAAGTCTCAATTTGTTTTATTATTCTAGGTATGCACAGATGAAAGGATATACATCACTCAGAAAACAGCAGCAGCCACGCTGAACTCCATTGGCAGGACCATCTTCAAAAACTTTTCCATCGGGAATAAACGATGATATTTATAATGGGAGATTGATTTAGCGAACCCCAGACATAGTTAGTTAGTTAGTTTAGCAGGGCCTTTTCCGCACCTAGCCTCTTTATTGGGCCATTGTATTACCACCAGCACATTGTAACCCCAGACATAAGCAAGAGTGCTGGTTTTTCCTGAGGTTTTTTTTTTCTATTTGTATAAATCCTCAGCCTAGTTGTTTATTAATGGATAAAAGGGGGTAACTATCCCTTTTTATGTTTACTTGTCAGTGTTGAATAGTTGGTTGCCATCCTTGTCATTTAAAATATGTATTGCAAAACTTATGTCTAAAATTGTAAACATTGTTTC
This sequence comes from Ectropis crepuscularia, assembly GCA_963693475.1. Classification (NCBI taxonomy): domain Eukaryota; kingdom Metazoa; phylum Arthropoda; class Insecta; order Lepidoptera; family Geometridae; genus Ectropis; species Ectropis crepuscularia. The sequence goes on along the minus strand of OY856362.1, from coordinate 142,456 downwards.
TGAAAATCACACTTAAACCTTTAAGCTTTCAAGTTTTATATAATGTTACTAGTTTCATATACATGCGACAGAGAGAGAAGGCCGAACCCCAACTGTGGCTACAAAAAAGTGGTCTCCCAATGCTGAGCAGCAAAGACTTTTATACCTATATAAAATTAAAAGTAATAATTGATCAACTATAATGATTGCTCTATAGGCTAACTAAATATTCCTTGCAAATTTCATCATAGATTTGTTTTGTCATAGGTCCCGCCAGTCCAGAGAGCATGTATAGAGTGACGAGACGACCAGGATATGTGCCTGATGGTAAGCAACATGCCTTCCACATAACACATGCACAATGACACGCAGCTATTGAAACATGAAAAGTCCAAAATCATTACCTGCAGCACTGCACTGCACTTGTCACCCAGAGATATAAGATGTTTTATCTCTATGTCCTGTAATTTAACTGGAAACATTGCTCTTGAAACCGGAACACAGTAATACATAAATAAAGAAATATTGGTGGATAATTCACACACAACATTTGACCCCAAACTAAGCAAAGTTTGTACTATGGTGGCCAGATAACTAATATAATATATATGTAGTTTTAAATGCATACTTATTGTACATAGAAACACCCAGACAAAGTACAAATATTTGAATTCATCACGCAAATATTTGTATTGGGTGGGATTTGAATCCACGACCTTCGGCTTTTCAGGCAGAGTTACTACCCACTAATATTCATATTCATATTCATTTTTATTGATAAAAATACTTTTACACGTCAATTCACAAATCCAAAATCAGTAGGTACATAAATGAATTTTTAAATCAAATGTCTACATTATTGTAAGTATCAAATTAAATTACAACAATAATAACGAGTATGTCAATTCATATATATAAATTAATTTCTAAATCAAATAAATAAAACTTATACATTATTGTAGGTAAGTATCAAATTCAAATTAAAAACAATAATAACGATTGTGTCAATGTCTAAGCCACGAGGCCAGTCAATGCAAAGCAAAGCCGCCAGTAATGTTTGCACATTACTGCTTGGCTGTAGAATAACTGGCAAAGGTGTGGTACTGCCCCAGGTGAACTCTGCAAAGAGTCCAACCACTAATAAATTTAACTTAAAAAACTGACTGCAAAAAAGCAACTGGTAAATAAAGTAGCCAAGTGCGAGTTGGACTCGCCCATGAAGGGTTCCGTTGCAGCAAGTAACATAATATACATAGTACATATAGTTCTTGTAGTTCGTTGTAACTTTGATCGAAGTTTTAATAATAGTGTATTTATGACGTACTAAAAAAAAACTACTCATCAGATCGAGTTCAAACTAATTTTCGTTGGTAGTTTACATGGTAATGTACCTACATCATATATTTTTTTTAGATTTTTCATTCTCCTACTTTAGAAGTTAGAGGGGGGGGGACACACATTTTACCACTTTGGAAGTGTCTCTCGCGCAAATTATTCAGTGTAGATGAAAATGATTTTAGAAACCTCAACATCATTTTAGAAGACCTATCGATAGACATCCCACACGTGTAGGTTTGATGAAAAAAAAAATTTTGAGTTTCAGTTCTCAGTATGGGGGGCAACCCTAATTTTTCTTTTTTTTTCATTTTTTTGTTGTAATTTTAATGCGGTTCACAGAATACATCTACTTACCAAGTTTCAACAGTGTAGTTCTCATAGTTTCGGCAAAAAGTGGCTGTGACATACGGACGGACAGACAGACAGACAGACAGACAGACAGACAGACATGACGAATCTATAAGGGTTCCGTTTTTACGTTTTACGGAACCCTAAAAACATTATATGCTATCTAAAGACACTTGGGTGATTAAGAACCTAACGGTACCTTTATTATCAAAATCTATCCAGGCTTTTGGAAGATACTGGAACGCGCGAAAAACAAAACCCTTCTTTCAGTCGGGTAAAAGCATTACTAATTAGGGTTCCGTAAAACGTAAAAACGGAACCCTTATAGATTCGTCATGTCTGTCTGTCTGTCTGTCTGTCTGTCTGTCCGTCCGTATGTCACAGCCACTTTTTGCCGAAACTATGGGAACTACACTGTTGAAACTTGGTAAGTAGATGTATTCTGTGAACCGCATTAAGATTTGAACAAAAAAATTTAAAAAAAAAGAAAAATTAGGGTTGCCCCCCATACTGAGAACTGAAACTCAAAATTTTTTTTTTCATCATACCTACACGTGAGGGGTGTCTATCGATAGGTCTTCAAAAATGATAATGTTTTTAAAATTATTTTCGTCTACACTGAATAGTTTGCGCTCAATCAATCGGTGATCTTCCTCTCTCCCTTTGGGGGAGGTCTGGGTGCCGGCCTCGAGGCGAACCTCTTTGCCGGGGTAGGGCTCCCAGACTTACAAGTCTGGGGGAATTTGGGGGTCATTTGTAATGTGCAGTGTACTTTGTTGGGCACGTATAGCTCTTTTTACGCGCTACTCTTTTTGGTACAGTACTTTTTTATTTTTATATTTGTATATATATATATATATTTTTTTTTAAATGTACAAATGACCCCGATGTAGCTAGACAATGCGTCTTGGCTTGTGGTTTGGGTGTTGGAGTGGTCTCAGTTCAGGTTGGTCTATTGTTGTAGTCGTCTTCGTCAGTTGCAGCTGTCAGAAGATCTCTGGGTGTGGCGCGCCAGGTACGTACGTCAGGGGGGCGTGTGTGAAGAGGGGCAAGGTTACTGAGGTGAGGGTGTGGCCCGTTGTCCGCGCGGTTGAACATGTTTCGCGCTAGACGGGCCACGAACTCCCTCACCGACTCAATTCTCACGTCCCTGGCGATGACGTCATTGCGTACGTACCGGCCAGCTCTCGTGATCATTCTCAGTGTAGTGTTCTGTACCACCTGAAGGCGTGTTTTTTGTTTCGCTGAGCAGAGTGCGTACCACGCAGGGGCTCCATATGTGAGTCGGGATCTTATGTAGGTCTTGTAGATCCCGACTTTGGTCCTGTATGGCAGCTCAGATTGCAGTACCGGCCTTAGCAGAGCTCTCGCGGCCTTCGCCTGGTTGACGGCGTTGGTGACCTGCGGGCTCATGCCTAGGCCGCAGTCTATGTGGACGCCAAGGTACTTTACTGACCTTTCCCAACTGACGTCCAGTCCTCTGAGCTGCAGTGGTTGTGGCCTTTTTCTCTGGCTTCCGGTCAGCAGTGCCGTCGTCTTGCTCACGTTGACTGCTGACCTCCACTTGTCGAGCCAGAGCGGAAGGACGTTCAGGGCCTTCTGGGCTCTCCTGGTGGCAATATTTTTAGAGCGGGACGATGAAATATATGCACTGTCGTCTGCAAACAATGCTAATACTATTCCTCTTTCCCCTGGCAGAAGGTCTTCTTTCTCCAGGATCGGGATATCGTTGGTGTAAAGTGCGTACAATGGAGGTGAGATACAACTCCCTTGCGGAACACCCGCCGCGATGCGCCTCGGCCCGGAGCTGACGTTCTCGACGGACACGAAGAACTGGCGCTCGGCGAGGAAGGACGTTATGACCTTTATCAACGCTGGCGGAGTTGCTGTCATCACCATCTTGAATATAAGGCCTTCGTGCCACACCCGGTCGAATGCCTTTTCGATGTCTAGGAAGACTGCGACTGACCGTCTGCCATAGAATAGATAATACAGATAGAACGGACACTCCCCACCCCCCGCCAGTTTCAAGCTTCCTACCCCGCAAGAACGCGAGAAGCACTCAGCGACACGACATAGATGACACGCACACATGCGTAAATGCGTTCGAACGACATATGCGAGATGTGTGAGTGTAGGTATGTCAACTGCACCGTCTGTATAGATTTTAGGCCGAGTGTCCGGGGTGTGCGTCTGCCCAGGTTGGCTTGTTCAGTGAGGTGGTGTATCACTCGCGTCAGTTGGAGTGTGGTGGAGTGCTGCGCGCGGAACCCAAACTGTTCGTCCCTGGGTGTGAAGTGGGGACGAAGTCTGCGCAGCAGTAGTCGCTCAAACAACTTCGCGAGTGAAGACAGGAGCGTTATTGGGCGGTAATTGGACGGCAGTCGTCTATCCTTGCCGGACTTCGGGATTACGATGACCTTGCCCATCTTCCATGCCGAGGGGAAGTGTCCCGTTCTCAGAATTCCGTTATAGAGCCGGGTCAGACACACTAGGCCTTTTTTCGGCATCCACCTCAGTGCGTCGTTTGGTATTCCATCTGGACCCGGCGCTTTTCTGAGCTTCAGACGCCTCACGGCTCTGACGACTTCCGTGGGGGCGATGAAGTCCTCTCCTCCCAACGGAGCAGCCGGGGTCTGTAGGAACTCGGCGACAACCCTCTCGACTTCGGCATGGTGGTCAAATACCTCTTCGGAGGCGTCTTCGGGGATTGGGTGTGGCACAAACTGACTCTCCAAATGGTCAGCCAATATTTCGGCTCTTTCGGCAGCCGTGTAGCGTCGATGTCCTGTTCTGTCCAGTAGGGGGCATACGGACGCTTTTGATTGTGTCAGTTGGCGGTTGAGCGTGTAGAGGTTCTTTTTGTCGTCCTCGCACTGGGTAATGCGAGCATCCCAGGCAGTTCCTCTCCAGGCCTTAATCTCATCCGCCAGCCGTTCTGTGACTGCATTGAGGCTCCCCTTGGCCCTTGGACAGCGAGTTCGGGTCCACTGCTTCTTGAGGTCACGCTTTTTCTCCTTAAGCTTTCTCAGGGCCTCTGGGAGTTCCGGTCGCCACTGCGTGCGTGGCTTTGTTGTTGTTGCCCCTTCTAGGGCTGTTACAATTGCCTCGGTCAGCTCTTTCGTGCAGGTCTCTACTTCCTCTGACGTGGAGAGTCCACCGACCGTCAGCGATTGCACTTGTCTCTGGTACAGGTCCCAGTTGGTGGTTTTCAGGGGCGCACGTGGAGAGGTGCTGGACAGCGCTCCTCCCACTGTTATGAGGAGAGGGAGGTGCGTTCCCTCGAGGTCGTAGAGTACCTCGAGTGCAACTGTTGTTGTTAGACCTTTATGCAGCACTATGTCCAGCACGTCAGCTCGGTGTCTCGGGTTCGTTGGAACGTGGGTGGGGGAGTCAGGGCCGATGACTGTAATTCCGGCCCTCTCCGCCACTTCCTGTAGCCTCCTCCCGCTTGTTGAGATCAGATTGGACCCCCACTGCACGTGCTTGGCATTGAGATCGGCGGCCAGCAGTGCAGGGGAGTCATCGGCAAATATATGTGTGAAGTCACCCTGATGGAGGGCTGTGGTCAGCGGGGGGCGGTAGCCTGCATATATTTTTGTCTCCTGCCCGGCTACCCTGGTGCGGATGCCCACCGTTCGCGTTTGCTCAAAATCCAGTAGTCCCAACTCTTCGTGTATTATGTCCCTCCTCACCAGAATCGCTGTGCCTCTGAAGGCTACGCCCCGGGGCGAGATCTCGTCACGGCGATACACGAAGTAGTTGGGTATCCTGATCTTGCTTCTGGCAGTGGCTTTGGTCTCGCCCAGCATTAGAATGTGGATGTTCTGGGCCTGGACTAGTTGTCGGAGGGCTTCCAATTTTTTTGATATTCCTCCGGCGTTCCAATAGATAATTCTGAACGTGTCATTGTTATCCATAAAGGGTTTGTAGTACAGAAATCATCGCGCGGGCCGCTGCTGCCTCGACGTCTCCGCCGGCTGCTGCGGCAGCACACGCGCCCCTCAGGACGTCCCAGATCATCATCATGACTGGGGTCCCGAATGGGCTGTGCGCCGGTTGGCCCGCCTGTGGGCGGGAGGGAATTGGTGGAGGGGCCAAGAAGGGGCCCCAGCTCGGTGGCCCGTAAACGGGCGGTGGCGGTGGTGGGAACCCGGGCCGCTGGCTAGGGTGGGGTCTGTGTCCCCCGGCCGTGGCCCGAGTTGTTCTTGCCGGCGTCGTTTGGCAGCGCGTGACAGCCGCGGTCTCGCAGCGGTCTGCACCTCTTCTTCACCCGCTGCTCGTGGAGGAGGCCCTGGCGGGGCCTTTGTGTTGGGGGTAAAATTGACTTTTTGTACCTGAGCTGGTGTTTTCTCTGTTGGCCCTTCGCCATATAGGGGAGGCAAGGGCAACCCGGCGTCTGGTACTGAGGAGGGGCCGGGCTGCGCACCCCGGGGGCCCTCAATCTGGACCACCGGGTCGAGGGTCCTTGTCTTCTTGCCGGCTCCCTTGCCTTTGGCCGAGGAGGCCTCTGGCTGGGGGGCGGCTGTGCTGGCTGCAGGGGTTGCTGGGGGTGGGCCGCGGCCTGCAATGCGGGGGTCTCGTGGGTGAGCCCCGATTGCGGCCTGCGGTCTCGCCATCAGTGGCGGCACCGGGATTTGTGAAGGCCCCGGCAGGTTGGGCGTGAAACGGGGGGGCCTCTGGAACTGCGGCAGCAGGGTAGAGACTGCCGCAGGAGCGGCCCCCTGTCTTCTTCTTCTCCCTCGCTTCTTCTTCTTTTGGGTCCCCTGGCCAGGAAGGTTGGCCGGGGGTACAAGTGTGGTTGGGGGGCGGAAGTGTTGAGGGCCCACCATGTGCCAGGCCCCGTCAAGTGGCGGCGCGACTCGCCATGACCGCGGGGGCTCGGGGGCCCACGGTGGAGGGTGTCCCCAGGGCTGCCCACCCGTCTGATGTGCCGGGGGGGCCCTGAAGGCCGTGTTGTGCTGCTTCCTCGGCTGGGCTGGGGTTGATGCTGATGGCGGTGCGCGGGGGGCGCGCGCCGGGGGAGGGGGGCGCGCACCGGGGAGGAGGATCTTCCTCTTCCGAGCCTCCTCCCTGAACACCGCGCACTGGCGGCTGTTTGCTGTGTGGGTGCCCTTGCAGTTAGCGCAGCTGAATGGGTCGTCTTCAGCGCGCGGACAGTCTGCTCCTGCGTGGGGGCCACCGCACTTGACGCACTTTGCTGCTCGGTGACAATTTGCCGAGGCGTGGCCGAATTGTTGACAACGGTGACATTGCGGCACCGTTGTCTTGCCCTTCCAGCCCTCTATGGTGACGTGGGGCATGTTGAGGAGTTCTTTGGTATTGTATAGTCGATTGAGCTCCTCTTTGGACATGGGCTCCAGCTGGATGTGGACCACCGTCTTGGTGGCCCTCGGGCGCCTCGGGAGGGCGCGCGCGTAGCTGGCCGGGAAGTCCAGCTCGCGGAGCGCCTTGAGGATCTCCTCTAGATCGGTGCCCTCCGGGAGGCCCCACAGTGCCACCTTCTGGGGTCTCTCCCGTTCGAGCGCAAAACAATAAAATTCTAAACTGGGGCATCGCTTCTTTTCATTAACCAGGTATCTTTGAATCGTCCTGAATTCGTCTTCTGATTTTGGACGAAACCGGAGGCCTTTAAGGTAAGGCTTCACGTTCGGTTGGTAGCCCAGTACTTTCTTAATCTCCCCTAGGAGGGTGGACCAGTTTTGGAGTTGGTCCACGATTATAGGGGGGTATCGGTTGGAGTATTTCCTTGTGCCGGCTATCTGAGCCGGGGGTTGCGGCGGATTCCCACCGGTGGGCGTAGTCCCAGCAGTGGGCAAGGGTGGTGGTGTCGGTGGCCTCGTCGGTGGTGGTGAAGCTAACATCGCCGCATAAGATGCGGCAGCAGCCGGCGAGGGTGAGCGTGGCGAGGGCAGCGGGTCCGCGCCCACCGGCACTGACATCAGTGCCTCTTGTGATGACAGTACATACCTTTGGGAAGGTAGCTCTCCTTCATCGGTGTTTCCGTCGTTCCTGCCAGAGTCCAGCCACGAGGGCTGCGGCTCGTCCATCAGTAGGGGGGGCGGCGCCGGCGAGCCGGCGGGAGATGGTGCAGACAGCGCCCGCGCGAGCTTGCGCGCCGGCGTGCACAGTGGAAGCCGGGCGGCGGCGGCCGGCCCGGCAGAGAGTGCCGGTTCGGCAGCGGGCTCCGGCCCAGTAGTGGGCGCCGGTATGCGCAGCGACGGCCGGGCGTGGACGCCAGGCTCAGGCGTGGCCGGACCGGCGATGGTCGCCGGCCCGGGTGAGTCTGGTCCGATAGTGGGCACTTGCCCAGCAGTGGGCATCAGACTGGTGGAAGTATTTTGCCCGGCATGTAATGCCGGCCCGGTGGTTGTGAGTTGTTCGGTGGTAGTCGGCGATCCAGTTTCCGGCGCTTGGTCGTGGGAATCTTCCCACGGTTCGGCCGGGACGGTCAATCCGGTCCGGGACGCCAGTCCGGTTTTGAAGGTTACGTCGAACTCGCGAAGTGCGGCCCCGGTCCGTGAGCTGCCTGGCGTTGGCACCTCTCTAATCGCAGGTCCAGCTCCATTTCGCGTGTCGGTGACGCGAACTTGTACTTTTTTCGAACTGTCCGTTTTTAATACCCGTCTTGGGATACCTGACCTCCTGTCCATCGGTATGATGTTTGTGATGATTTTCGGGGGTTGAGACGGGGGTTCGTTGCCCGAGGGGGGAGAGGGGGAAGATTCATAATACTGCCTTTTCTCCTTACTCTCAGGTTTTTCCCAACTTGTATCTTGTATTTTTTTCTTTTTGATCGGGAGAGGCGGCAATGCATCCCTAGTTGCATTCCTGGCTGCATCCCTGGATGAAGACGGCAGGATTGGGACAATTTCCTCGCGGGTGGAGGTTGTAAGGGCCGGTTCACCGTGCGGCCCTTTTGCGGCAATTAATTCATCAACGTTTGTTAGTCTCCCGGTTGGTGTTGTAGCGGGCGACGGGTGGATGGTTGCGGGGGCGGGGGGTGTAGTGCCCTCCCGCTGTTCTTCGCTTTCCGTCAAGGATGACGGGTCTGTGGTTTTATTCATGATAAAACCATCATTTCCAGTGTTCGCGTTATCGGAGCCCTATCACTTGGTATGTAACAGCTGATCTTTGTTTGCAAACAGTAATATTTACAAACATTAGACCCAGCTGATAAGGCACTTCGACACTTTGTTTATGTTTCACTAACCTGCGATAACGTCCCGGTTAGTAACACTGATCACTTTTTTAACACTCTGACACGGAGTCACTATCTCACTATTGCACCAATCACCGCACAGATCCTCCTGCTCGCTGATTGGTCGGCGCTTGTCGACCGAGTTTCTGCGCGATCCAGGCGATTCAGGCCGAGCCGAGTGAGATCAGTTATACTGAAGGCTCGGCTAACCGATCGGCACAGGGAATGCACTCGAAACCCGGGATACAAAGCGCTCAGATCAACCCGGGGGGGTGCGGGGTGTTGGAGGGGGTGCTCTCGGCGGGCCGGCGGCTTCCCCCGTTTCTCCACGAAACGGTTCGAGCTAGCCGGAAGCGACGAGGTACGTGGTTTCGTACGATGCGGGTGGGGGCCTAGCCCGGTCCAGCTGCGCGCGGGCAGGGTTCCCGGGAATTCGGCTCAGTTGCGCAGGACGTGTTGACAGCGGCGCGCGCGCACTGCGGCGGGGAATCGACTCCCACGGAGGGAGGACTCAACCCAGGCCGACAGTGGAACGAGGGGACGTCAACTGTAGACTTCGAACGTGCGTGGATTGTGACGGTGACACGGAGCACACACCGAAGTTCACAGAGCGTACGTGTGCCCCGCACGAACGCCCGTAGCGGAATGTGGAGTTTGCGCGAGAGACACTTCCAAAGTGGTAAAATGTGTGTCCCCCCCCCTCTAACTTCTAAAGTAAGAGATTGAAAAATCTAAAAAAAATATATGATGTACATTGCCATGTAAACTACCAACGAAAATTAGTTTGAACTCGATCTGATGAGTAGTTTTTAGGGTTCCGTAAAACGTAAAAACGGAACCCTTATAGATTCGTCATGTCTGTCTGTCTGTCTGTCTGTCTGTCTGTCTGTCTGTCTGTCCGTCCGTATGTCACAGCCACTTTTTGCCGAAACTATGAGAACTACACTGTTGAAACTTGGTAAGTAGATGTATTCTGTGAACCGCATTAAGATTTTTACAAAAGTTTAAAAAAAAAAACAAAAATTAGGGGTGCCCCCCATACTGAGAACTGAAGCTCAAAAAATTTTTTTCCATCAAACCTACACGTGTGGGGTGTCTATCGATAGGTCTTAAAAAATGATGTTGAGGTTTCTAATATAATTTTTGTCTACACTGAATACCTTGCGCGAGAGACGCTTCCAAAGTGGTAAAATGTGTGTCCCCCCCCCTCTAACTTCTAAAGTAAGAGAATGAAATAACTAAAAAAAATATATGATGTACATTACCATAAAAACTACCAACGAAAATTAGTTTGAACTCGATCTGATGAGTAGTTTTTTTTTAGTACGTCATAAATAGACTATTATTAAAACTTCGATCAAAGTTACAACGAACTACAAGAACTATGTGTACTATGTATATTATGTTACTTGCTGGAACGGAACCCTTCATGGGCGAGTCCAACTCGCACTTGGCTACTTTATTTTTTTTTTAGTACGCCATAAATACACTATTATTGAAACTTCGATCAAAGTTACAAGGAACTACAAGAACTATGTGTACTATGTATATTATGTTACTTGCTGCAACGGAACCCTTCATGGGCGAGTCCAACTCGCACTTGGCCACTTTATTTCATTATAGTTTTGTCTTGTTATAGGTCCCGCCAGTCCAAAGAACTTCGGCGGCAGCCTGATTATCTGATGGCTCAGTACCGGAAAGGCTGTTCTATTCATCATCATCATCATCAGTCTGTGTTCGTCCACTGCTGGACATAGGCCTCTCCTATCATAGGCCACTCAGCCCGATCCTCAGCCTTGCGTTTTCAACCGCCACCAGCCATCTTTCGTATATCGTCACTCCATATGGTCTCAGAACAAGCTTGGCAGAAATGCACCGGCAAAGAATTGAGGAGCTGGCGGACATCAAAACCGATTTTCATGAATGTTGTAGGCTTTTTCGGCAATCTTTAAGAATATTAAACCAGAAAAATATTAGCCATTTCTTGTTCTGTGTAAAATTGTCTTAGGCTAAGTTTAGAATTAATTGTTAAACTTTATATAGGTATATCATTCCAAATAAAAAAAATCTAAATTAAAGTTCTAAAAGTTTTATTCAGTAATAAATTTGTTTATTTTTATTAATTTATTTATTTATGACTGGCCTAGTGGTTTAGTTGGTAGTAAGACTGCCTGTGAAGCCGTAGGTCATGGGTTCGATTCCCACCAAGAGCGTATATTTGTGTAATGAATAGATAGATAGAAACACTTTATTGCAACACAAAGAAATTAAAATATTACACAGAAATAACTTATTAACTAGTGCCACAAGTGGCGGCCTTATTGCTGAGAGCAATCTCTTCCAGGCAACCAGCACAAAGGAAACAGCCTACATATACTCGTAGGCGGGGGAAGCGACATTCATTTAATAATACTACTACATATTTATATCTATAACTACATAAAATAATAAATATTCACCTATAAAAATGAGACTATACAATTCAACTGACAAATACTACAAATATTAAACAATACACAAAAGTGCGGACATGATAAACAATAAATTAATACAATAAACAGTGTATTACAGCTTCAACCAGCAGATACCAACAGTACTAGCACCTACAATTTACTCGTATACGAATACAAATATTTGTTCGGTGTCTGGGAGCCGTTATGTACAATAAGTATGTATTCACAACTATGTTAGTACTATATCAGGTATCTAGCTCATATAATACAAGTTTTACTTAGTTTGAGGCTAGATGGTCTTGTGTGGACAATATTAGTAAATAGTATTGGTGGTGGACTATTCACACACAACACCATCAGCTGACCCCAAACTAAGCAAAGCTTGTACGATGGCGGCCAGATAGCTGATATAATACTTATATAGTTTTTAAATACATACTTATTATAGATAGACACCCAGACACAGTGCAAAGATTTGAATTCATCACACAAATATTTGCACTGGGAATCGAACCCACGACCCTCGGCTTTGCAGGCAGAGCTACTACCCACTAAGCCACGAGGCCAGTCACGCCACAATGTCCACCAATATTTATGTATGGCAGATTTAATTTAAAAAATATTCTATTGAAAAAAAACATAAATATAGGTAGTCAAACCTGGTAAGTTTGCCAAGGGAGGTTAACTTTACCACTAGTAGTGTGTAAACATAAAACTTCTTATACCCGTGAAATTCGTAAGTTATTTTTGTTGTGGCCACACTTGTTCTAAAATAAGTTAAATTACTGACAACACTGCATGGACCAAAGCACCTAGGCGGCCATCTTTACCTGTCATTGTAGATTTGAATTCGCGCCAGTCAAGCAGCCTCAGATTCAGTGCTCCAGAACTTTTGAAATTTATGTTAGAAATCCTGGACCTACGTAAGTAAAACTTATTGGAAACATTGTTTTAATGGTAATTGTTCGAGTTATTACATTATTATTAATGAAAGTGTTGCGTTTTGTCTCAAAATATCGTTGGCAAAGTTGACATACCCTATTTGCCGGTAGGTGATGGTAACTTTACCAAGTTTTTGAAAGGCTAGGGTTGTCACTATTCAAATGTATCAATGGACACTTTTACTTTCTAATAATGTTTAAATGTTTTCATTATCATAACAATCACATTGCACACCAAAAGTGAGATCACCAAGTGCAATATTCATAAAATGATTTAATGATTATTGGTATAATTTTCACAAAATTTTACTTAAAATATTTTTTTGAGACGTAAAATAAATAGGTAAATCATAGAAATTAAATTTATCACAACCTGGCATTTTATTTTTGTTTTAGGAAATGGGTAGGCGTAATCGTCGAAAATTGGGATGTCGACACTATAAAAATTATACTCCGGAAGTTTTAGAAGTAGCCATTGACCTTGTTAAAAAAAAAATAATCACTTCATCGGAGGCAGAAAAACGTTTTTTTATACCGCGCCGCACAATTGAAAATAAAGTAAAAGGACTCCACATGAATCCCCCTGGTAGTCAGCTTCGGTTAAATCAAGATGAAGAGAAAGACATAGTAAATGTGCTTATCGCAGCCTCAGAATTTGGATCACCCTTGTCGCGACTGGAACTCCGTATAGTGATCTTTGATTATTTAAATAAAAATCGTCGTGCGTGTCTGTTTGATAATAAACTGCCTGGAAAATGGTGGGTCAAACATTTTTTGGATCGACATCACGATGAACTGACGGAGCGCTCAGTACAAAATATAAAACGGGCACGGGCAGAAAAAACAGTAGAAGAGATGGACATTTACTTCAATAACTTGAAACGAACATTGAAAGACGTGCCAGCATCTAACATCCTCAATTATGATGAAACCAATTTATCTGATAACCCAGGTTCAACAAAATGTATATTTAAGCGAAAAATAAAATACCCGGAGAGAATAATAAACCATTCCAAAGGAAACATTTCAATAATGTTTGCCTCCAGCGCCGATGGAACATTACTGCCCGTGTATGTGGTGTACAAATCTGAGCATTTGTGGTCAACATGGTGCTCTAATGGACCTCCGGATGCACGATTTAATAGGACGAAATCGGGGTGGTTTGATGGTAGGGTCTTCGAGGATTGGTTCAAAAGCACAGTTATTCCATGGGCTTCTAATCTCCCAGGATCTAAAGTTATGATAGGAGATAATCTATCAAGCCACTTAAATCCAACTATCATAAAACTATGTGAGCAACATGACATACGGTTTGCCTTTTTGCCACCAAACTCAACCCATGTCACACAACCATTAGATGTTGCCTATTTTGGACCATTAAAGAAATGTTGGCGTGCTATTCTCACAGAATATAAAATAAAAAATCCATCAGAGACACAAATAAATAAGGGTCACTTTCCTATTTTGCTAAAAGAATTGCTCGAAAAAATTAAGGTGTCAAACAATGATAATATCAAAGCCGGTTTTAAAGCAACAGGAATTGTCCCTTTTAATCCTGATAAAATTAAAAACAAACTACCAGATTATCACGAAGAAGATAAATATAAGATAGACGAAGCACTTCTTGAGTATTTGAAAAAAGCAAGGGCACCAAACCCATTGAAAAAAACAGTTACAAACAAAAAATTAAAAGTGGAACCCGAAACTTCTATTTCGTCTCAAGATCTGGAAACAATAATGGCTGATAGTGGAAAAAAGCCCCTGAAGAAAGAAATTGAAAATAAAAAATCAGTTAAAACAAAATCAACAGTTACTATTTTATCTGACGTTCGGTTTTCTCCAGAAAACCAAGAATATTCGGATCTCAGACAATGTGGCTCACTTAATCTAAAGAAAGTAAGTGCAAATTTTGATATTAGTACTGCAAATACCAACTTTGAACAAATTGACGATAATGCAGTACCTTCCACTTCTGGAATAAGTAAAACAGCTAAAAGAAAAGTCCCTTATAGCATAAAATTACAAAAACCAAAGAGATGTAAAATCAAATGTAACAGTGACAATGATAGTGATAATGAAAGCTCCGAAAATTATTCAGTACGCGATACGTCTGAAGATGAAATTGTTACGTCCGATGAGATGGAAAAGGTGTATAAGGCAATTTTAGAAAAAAAATACCGAAAAATGACGAATAACAGAACGCTAGAAGTCCATAACACTAGGGAGCCAATTGGCTCCGGTGATGTCGCAATGAATATTGACACATCAACGTGCAATGAAGAACTGCAAGAATTTGGTATGAATAAATTGTATGGATGGGATAAAAAGGAAAATACTCTTCAAAATAGAAACGAAACAAACTCAAACCAAAGAGAAGTGGTTGAAAATGTTGAAGAAATAGATTATTTGGTTTCTGATTTAGACAGCATTATAACGACTAACCTGTATCACCAACATTTGGAAAAGTCGGAAAAAAGCGAGGCTAAATTGAGTGCCATTGAAAATATTTGTACTGCAGATTTAATTGGGAAACACCAGGAAGAAGAATCCGGGGGATGTAATAAGGAAATTAAAAGGTTGACCTTAATATTGAACAATTTTTTTGAAAAAGAAAAGATTGATGAACTTGAGAACACAGAACGTATGACATTAGATTTAAAACAAAAACTTAGTGAAAAAGAGAATACCATAGAATACAAACAAACAAATCTAGACTCGAAACTGGATACAATAGAATTAAACAATAACTCCAAAAAAAGTAACAACAAACAAATTCTGGAATCGAATACAAATGAAGTAAAAGTTAACGATCAAGAAAATACTGCAACACAGAAAGTGAAGGTGATCATGAAGTCTGATAATAAAATACAACGAAACATCGAGGACCTACATGCTGAAACAGAAACCACAGACTCTAGTATGGAAATAGGAAAAAGTGTTTTAGTCCGGTATTACATCAGAAATAAATGGAAATTTTATATTGGATTTATTGAAACAATAGAAAACAAAGAAAAAGATGTACATTATACAATAAAATTCTTAAACACAGTCAAAAATCCTAGTCTAAAATTCATAACGTCAAAAAATGACCGGGATACGGTACCATCATCGTGTGTAGTAAAATGTGTGAAATTGAACCCGGGAATAAAAAACAACGAGTATTTTAAAGATGATTGCGATAAACACTACTTCCAGTAATAAACTAATCTAAATAACATAAATACTTTTTCTAAGTACACATAATTATGAACCCAAATATTAAACATTACGTGTATTATTTAATTTAGTTTATTACTGCTACATTATGACATAATATTATTTTATACTAGGTACCTATTACTTTTCCAAAGATCTCATTTTTAAATAATATTTTTATAAAGATTTTGCTGTGATTACCATATTTATAAGGAAATATTAAGTATTTTTACTAGATCTTAAAAGTTCACGTTACCTGTAAAATATGTTACATTAGGACTAGATTTTGATAATACCACTTTAATTATATAAAATATTGTTTCGATTTGAATATTTTTATTTTATAATTTGATTGTAAGTTGTGATTAAAAATATTTGATTAATACTGCAGTATCGTAATTATATGTAAGCTGTGATTATTTTAATGGGTATGTAGGTGAAACAGAGTTAATGTCCAAGTACATGCAGCTGATTTTATTTCTGTCATATTAGAATTTCTTACTGTTTTTAATCAGAACATGTTGCAAATCGTAACCTTGTGTAAAATGCAGTGTGTATGTGTACTGCAATTTTTACTATCTCTTATGACGCTGTTTGTAAAAATTGTGAACTTTTTGAAATTGTCATGTTTAGAAATGGACCTAATGTTCAACCAAAAGTGCCTATGATTAATATATCTTTTTAATAATGTACCTATTCAATCTAGTGCCATGGTATTTGTTCGCAGTGAACTACTCATCAACAAGTCAATTTATGTGTAATTTCGTCCAACTTGTTAGAATATTTTTTTTTTTGTTACTTTTCTCTATAATTTAGAATTAACAATAAAATGATTACAAAAAATGTCGATTGTTGTTAATGATTGTAAGGTTCATAAGTCTTGAATAAATAGATGCCCGCCCCTGCATGAGTTATTATTATTACAGATAGATAATATTTATCTTTTATTAATAAATAAACAAAAACACGTTATTAAAGCTAATAAATAGCAACTAAATTGTTAAGAGTGAATTCTTTCGGGCAACCGAAGGATGGATATATTTATATTTGCATATTTTTATATAACATACCTATTGTATATATATTTTTTTGTTTATTTTAAATATGACATTATTACCTGAGCGAAACCAAACGGGCCGCTAGTTATTGAATAAAAATAACGGTCTCATGATTTTGACAACCCTGACGACATTTTCTACCTTAGTACGAAAATCACTTTATTGGGTGGTCAACTTTACCATTTTGTCTGATTTTATATAATTTTGATATTTAAAGTGCATTTTTAAAATGGTTTGGACATCTCTCAAATGAATTCTTGAAGGTAGGATTTGTGTAATTTGAAAATTTTAAAATTTTAGGAATTATGGCCTGGTGGTAAAGTTGCCACAACGTAGGGTCATCTTTGCCATTTTTGTTTTTATACTTTTTCTTTCTCTTTCTCTAGCCATTCTCAGAATTTTTAGGCACTAGTATATAAACCGACAAATAAATTGTCCATCTCATTGACTGAAAAGGGTTCTCACAATTTTTAAAACGTTATAAATATATTTAACTCGTCGTGTTATCAGAAATGTGGCAAAGTTGCTAGGTTTGACGGTATACGGTACTTTTCATATGAAAAGTTGAAAAGTATATTTATGTTTTGTATTGTAGCATAGAGTGACGAGATGAGCAGGACATGTGCCTGATGGTAAGCAACATACCTGCCACGTAACAGCACAGTGACACACAGCTATTGGAACTTGAAAAGTCCAAATCATTACCTAGCACTGCACTGCGCTTGTCACTCAGAGATCTAAGATATTATATATCTTAGCCCTGTAATTTCTCTGGATGTATGGATATGTAATTATATATCTTAGTAGCGGCCCGTCCCGGCTTCGCACGGGGT
This sequence comes from Ectropis crepuscularia, assembly GCA_963693475.1. Taxonomy (NCBI): domain Eukaryota; kingdom Metazoa; phylum Arthropoda; class Insecta; order Lepidoptera; family Geometridae; genus Ectropis; species Ectropis crepuscularia. The sequence goes on along the minus strand of OY856362.1, from coordinate 125,110 downwards.
CAAATTTTTTGTTAAGTAGGTATGCTAAATGAAATGTACATGACCAAATTTTTCCAAAAGATCAAAATTAAAAACCAAAACTTTAAAGTTCAAAAACATTAAACTGCCTGGCCTGGTGGCTTAGTTGGTTAAAGGCCGTTTTGTAAAGCGGCGGTTTAACGATCAGCCGGATTGAATACAGCTGATTTAAAAACCACTGGAATGTATTCAACGCCATACGGCTAGCCGTAATGTAATAAAGCGAGAGATTAGCCGCTTCTTTGACAATTTTTAGTTCCGATTCTTAACACTCATGGCGCTGCCTGATATAACAACAACTATGGCGTTGAATACTGTGTGTTCCTAAATTGCTAAAGTGACAGTGGATTCTGGAGTTTGGAGGAATCGTACACAATATTATTAGGGTGGCACTTATCACCCTGGGCGTTACTTGGATACTATTTCGTTTCCACAGTCCACCTTGTTAAGACTAAATCGGACCGGGTAGGTTACATGAGACTGGATCTAAGATATTATATATCTAAGTCCTGTAATTTCTCTGGGTGTATGGATATGTAATAAGTTAAATTACTGACAACACTGCATGGACCAAAGCACCTAGGCGGCCATCTTTACCTGTCATTGTAGATTTGAATTCGCGCCAGTCAAGCAGCCTCAGATTCAGTGCTCCAGAACTTTTGAAATTTATGTTAGAAATCCTGGACCTACGTAAGTAAAACTTATTGGAAACATTGTTTTAATGGTAATTGTTCGAGTTATTACATTATTATTAATGAAAGTGTTGCGTTTTGTCTCAAAATATCGTTGGCAAAGTTGACATACCCTATTTGCCGGTAGGTGATGGTAACTTTACCAAGTTTTTGAAAGGCTAGGGTTGTCACTATTCAAATGTATCAATGGACACTTTTACTTTCTAATAATGTTTAAATGTTTTCATTATCATAACAATCACATTGCACACCAAAAGTGAGATCACCAAGTGCAATATTCATAAAATGATTTAATGATTATTGGTATAATTTTCACAAAATTTTACTTAAAATATTTTTTTGAGACGTAAAATAAATAGGTAAATCATAGAAATTAAATTTATCACAACCTGGCATTTTATTTTTGTTTTAGGAAATGGGTAGGCGTAATCGTCGAAAATTGGGATGTCGACACTATAAAAATTATACTCCGGAAGTTTTAGAAGTAGCCATTGACCTTGTTAAAAAAAAAAAAATCACTTCATCGGAGGCAGAAAAACGTTTTTTTATACCGCGCCGCACAATTGAAAATAAAGTAAAAGGACTCCACATGAATCCCCCTGGTAGTCAGCTTCGGTTAAATCAAGATGAAGAGAAAGACATAGTAAATGTGCTTATCGCAGCCTCAGAATTTGGATCACCCTTGTCGCGACTGGAACTCCGTATAGTGATCTTTGATTATTTAAATAAAAATCGTCGTGCGTGTCTGTTTGATAATAAACTGCCTGGAAAATGGTGGGTCAAACATTTTTTGGATCGACATCACGATGAACTGACGGAGCGCTCAGTACAAAATATAAAACGGGCACGGGCAGAAAAAACAGTAGAAGAGATGGACATTTACTTCAATAACTTGAAACGAACATTGAAAGACGTGCCAGCATCTAACATCCTCAATTATGATGAAACCAATTTATCTGATAACCCAGGTTCAACAAAATGTATATTTAAGCGAAAAATAAAATACCCGGAGAGAATAATAAACCATTCCAAAGGAAACATTTCAATAATGTTTGCCTCCAGCGCCGATGGAACATTACTGCCCGTGTATGTGGTGTACAAATCTGAGCATTTGTGGTCAACATGGTGCTCTAATGGACCTCCGGATGCACGATTTAATAGGACGAAATCGGGGTGGTTTGATGGTAGGGTCTTCGAGGATTGGTTCAAAAGCACAGTTATTCCATGGGCTTCTAATCTCCCAGGATCTAAAGTTATGATAGGAGATAATCTATCAAGCCACTTAAATCCAACTATCATAAAACTATGTGAGCAACATGACATACGGTTTGCCTTTTTGCCACCAAACTCAACCCATGTCACACAACCATTAGATGTTGCCTATTTTGGACCATTAAAGAAATGTTGGCGTGCTATTCTCACAGAATATAAAATAAAAAATCCATCAGAGACACAAATAAATAAGGGTCACTTTCCTATTTTGCTAAAAGAATTGCTCGAAAAAATTAAGGTGTCAAACAATGATAATATCAAAGCCGGTTTTAAAGCAACAGGAATTGTCCCTTTTAATCCTGATAAAATTAAAAACAAACTACCAGATTATCACGAAGAAGATAAATATAAGATAGACGAAGCACTTCTTGAGTATTTGAAAAAAGCAAGGGCACCAAACCCATTGAAAAAAACAGTTACAAACAAAAAATTAAAAGTGGAACCCGAAACTTCTATTTCGTCTCAAGATCTGGAAACAATAATGGCTGATAGTGGAAAAAAGCCCCTGAAGAAAGAAATTGAAAATAAAAAATCAGTTAAAACAAAATCAACAGTTACTATTTTATCTGACGTTCGGTTTTCTCCAGAAAACCAAGAATATTCGGATCTCAGACAATGTGGCTCACTTAATCTAAAGAAAGTAAGTGCAAATTTTGATATTAGTACTGCAAATACCAACTTTGAACAAATTGACGATAATGCAGTACCTTCCACTTCTGGAATAAGTAAAACAGCTAAAAGAAAAGTCCCTTATAGCATAAAATTACAAAAACCAAAGAGATGTAAAATCAAATGTAACAGTGACAATGATAGTGATAATGAAAGCTCCGAAAATTATTCAGTACGCGATACGTCTGAAGATGAAATTGTTACGTCCGATGAGATGGAAAAGGTGTATAAGGCAATTTTAGAAAAAAAATACCGAAAAATGACGAATAACAGAACGCTAGAAGTCCATAACACTAGGGAGCCAATTGGCTCCGGTGATGTCGCAATGAATATTGACACATCAACGTGCAATGAAGAACTGCAAGAATTTGGTATGAATAAATTGTATGGATGGGATAAAAAGGAAAATACTCTTCAAAATAGAAACGAAACAAACTCAAACCAAAGAGAAGTGGTTGAAAATGTTGAAGAAATAGATTATTTGGTTTCTGATTTAGACAGCATTATAACGACTAACCTGTATCACCAACATTTGGAAAAGTCGGAAAAAAGCGAGGCTAAATTGAGTGCCATTGAAAATATTTGTACTGCAGATTTAATTGGGAAACACCAGGAAGAAGAATCCGGGGGATGTAATAAGGAAATTAAAAGGTTGACCTTAATATTGAACAATTTTTTTGAAAAAGAAAAGATTGATGAACTTGAGAATACAGAACGTATGACATTAGATTTAAAACAAAAACTTAGTGAAAAAGAGAATACCATAGAATACAAACAAACAAATCTAGACTCGAAACTGGATACAATAGAATTAAACAATAACTCCAAAAAAAGTAACAACAAACAAATTCTGGAATCGAATACAAATGAAGTAAAAGTTAACGATCAAGAAAATACTGCAACACAGAAAGTGAAGGTGATCATGAAGTCTGATAATAAAATACAACGAAACATCGAGGACCTACATGCTGAAACAGAAACCACAGACTCTAGTATGGAAATAGGAAAAAGTGTTTTAGTCCGGTATTACATCAGAAATAAATGGAAATTTTATATTGGATTTATTGAAACAATAGAAAACAAAGAAAAAGATGTACATTATACAATAAAATTCTTAAACACAGTCAAAAATCCTAGTCTAAAATTCATAACGTCAAAAAATGACCGGGATACGGTACCATCATCGTGTGTAGTAAAATGTGTGAAATTGAACCCGGGAATAAAAAACAACGAGTATTTTAAAGATGATTGCGATAAACACTACTTCCAGTAATAAACTAATCTAAATAACATAAATACTTTTTCTAAGTACACATAATTATGAACCCAAATATTAAACATTACGTGTATTATTTAATTTAGTTTATTACTGCTACATTATGACATAATATTATTTTATACTAGGTACCTATTACTTTTCCAAAGATCTCATTTTTAAATAATATTTTTATAAAGATTTTGCTGTGATTACCATATTTATAAGGAAATATTAAGTATTTTTACTAGATCTTAAAAGTTCACGTTACCTGTAAAATATGTTACATTAGGACTAGATTTTGATAATACCACTTTAATTATATAAAATATTGTTTCGATTTGAATATTTTTATTTTATAATTTGATTGTAAGTTGTGATTAAAAATATTTGATTAATACTGCAGTATCGTAATTATATGTAAGCTGTGATTATTTTAATGGGTATGTAGGTGAAACAGAGTTAATGTCCAAGTACATGCAGCTGATTTTATTTCTGTCATATTAGAATTTCTTACTGTTTTTAATCAGAACATGTTGCAAATCGTAACCTTGTGTAAAATGCAGTGTGTATGTGTACTGCAATTTTTACTATCTCTTATGACGCTGTTTGTAAAAATTGTGAACTTTTTGAAATTGTCATGTTTAGAAATGGACCTAATGTTCAACCAAAAGTGCCTATGATTAATATATCTTTTTAATAATGTACCTATTCAATCTAGTGCCATGGTATTTGTTCGCAGTGAACTACTCATCAACAAGTCAATTTATGTGTAATTTCGTCCAACTTGTTAGAATATTTTTTTTTTTGTTACTTTTCTCTATAATTTAGAATTAACAATAAAATGATTACAAAAAATGTCGATTGTTGTTAATGATTGTAAGGTTCATAAGTCTTGAATAAATAGATGCCCGCCCCTGCATGAGTTATTATTATTACAGATAGATAATATTTATCTTTTATTAATAAATAAACAAAAACACGTTATTAAAGCTAATAAATAGCAACTAAATTGTTAAGAGTGAATTCTTTCGGGCAACCGAAGGATGGATATATTTATATTTGCATATTTTTATATAACATACCTATTGTATATATATTTTTTTGTTTATTTTAAATATGACATTATTACCTGAGCGAAACCAAACGGGCCGCTAGTTATTGAATAAAAATAACGGTCTCATGATTTTGACAACCCTGACGACATTTTCTACCTTAGTACGAAAATCACTTTATTGGGTGGTCAACTTTACCATTTTGTCTGATTTTATATAATTTTGATATTTAAAGTGCATTTTTAAAATGGTTTGGACATCTCTCAAATGAATTCTTGAAGGTAGGATTTGTGTAATTTGAAAATTTTAAAATTTTAGGAATTATGGCCTGGTGGTAAAGTTGCCACAACGTAGGGTCATCTTTGCCATTTTTGTTTTTATACTTTTTCTTTCTCTTTCTCTAGCCATTCTCAGAATTTTTAGGCACTAGTATATAAACCGACAAATAAATTGTCCATCTCATTGACTGAAAAGGGTTCTCACAATTTTTAAAACGTTATAAATATATTTAACTCGTCGTGTTATCAGAAATGTGGCAAAGTTGCTAGGTTTGACGGTACGGTACTTTTCATATGAAAAGTTGAAAAGTATATTTATGTTTTGTATTGTAGCATAGAGTGACGAGATGAGCAGGACATGTGCCTGATGGTAAGCAACATACCTGCCACGTAACAGCACAGTGACACACAGCTATTGGAACTTGAAAAGTCCAAATCATTACCTAGCACTGCACTGCGCTTGTCACTCAGAGATCTAAGATATTATATATCTTAGCCCTGTAATTTCTCTGGATGTATGGATATGTAATTATATATCTTAGTAGCGGCCCGTCCCGGCTTCGCACGGGGTCAAATTTTTTGTTAAGTAGGTATGCTAAATGAAATGTACATGACCAAATTTTTCCAAAAGATCAAAATTAAAAACCAAAACTTTAAAGTTCAAAAACATTAAACTGCCTGGCCTGGTGGCTTAGTTGGTTAAAGGCCGTTTTGTAAAGCGGCGGTTTAACGATCAGCCGGATTGAATACAGCTGATTTAAAAACCACTGGAATGTATTCAACGCCATACGTTAATAAACACGGCTAGCCGTAATGTAATAAAGCTAGAGATTAGCCGCTTCTTTGACAATTTTTAGTTCCGATTCTTAACACTCATGGCGCTGCCTGATATAACAACAACTATGGCGTTGAATACTGTGTGTTCCTAAATTGCTAAAGTGACAGTGGATTCTGGAGTTTGGAGGAATCGTACACAATATTATTAGGGTGGCACTTATCACCCTGGGCGTTACTTGGATACTATTTCGTTTCCACAGTCCACCTTGTTAAGACTAAATCGGACCGGGTAGGTTACATGAGACTGGATCTAAGATATTATATATCTAAGTCCTGTAATTTCTCTGGGTGTATGGATATGTAATTATATATCTTAAATATATTTCGAGCATTTTTACCATGAATGGTAAAAACTGATAATAAAATCCGTGGACGGCGTGAAGAACTTGACATCTCGAAAATGCCAATTTTACAGGGCGGCCATTTGAAAGTTTGATATCTTCTGTAGCGAGAGTATTAAGTAAGCGTACATTTTAAACGTGTTTTGATGGATATTTGGTGCCCTTTTTCTAATGATGGCTTAAAATGTATGAAATAGTTTATTGTTTCTGTGATAATCGACATATCAAATGTTGTTTTTTTTGTGTTTATATGAACAACTCAACTTACAGAGCACATTTTTCACTATTTCATGAGTTATCAAGTTATTCACCACAAACTTTGTAAAAGTTTTGAATTTTTTAATAAAATTGAGTTTAAATGAAATTAATATGATCAATTGTAAATATCTTATATATAAAATTCTCGTGTCACAGTGTTTGTTTCCTTACTCCTCCGAAACGGCTTTACTGATTTGAACCAAATTTTATATTCATATTCAGTAGGTCTGAGAATCGGCTACTAGCTATTTTTCATACCCCTAAGCGACAAGGGTGGTTCACCCCAAAAAAAATTTTTTTAACTTTTGACCAAAATATTTTACTTTTATTTTTTTTAAATGTGTCGTTAAAAAATACATAAAAACCCAAATTTTTTATTGTTTTATCACCAACACCTATTTTTTAATAGCCATTTTAGTAATTTAATTATTTTTCATCCCGCTCGATAACTGATCAGTTATAGTCTTTTTAGGGTTCCGTAAAATGTAAAAATAGAACCCTATATATTATAGATTCATCATGTCTGTCTGTTTGTCTGTCTGTCCGTCCATATGTCAAAGCCACTTTTTGCCGAAACTATGAGAACTGTTGAAACTTGGTAAGAAGATGTTCTCTGTGAACCGCATTAAGATTTTTACAAAAATAAAAAATAGGGGTGCCCATGGGGGGCACCTCTTAGACTTAGCACTTAGAACTGAAACTCAAAATCTTTTTTTTCATCAAACCTACATGTGTGGGGTGTCTTTCGGTAAAAATGATATTGAGGTTTCTAAAATCATTTTTGCCTACACTGAATATTTTGCGCGACAGACACTTTCAAAGTGGTAAAATGTGTGTGCCCCTCCCCCCCTCTAACTTCTAAAATAAGAGAATGATAAAACTAAACAAAGTATATGATGTACATGCAAACTACTAATAAAAATTGGTTTGAGCTCGATCTGATGAGTAGGTTTGTTAGTACATCATAAATACTTGGCTGCTTTTATTTATAAATGTTTTTCTCTCTATGTTGATTAAAATTTCGCGGAGTAAAATAATTGAATAATTGCCGGGAAAACTCTAAAAACAGCCCTTTTCTTTTTCCCATACAAACGTTTTCTTACTAAAATGTTAAGGCAATTTGACCTTTATTGCTATAAATAAAGTTCATTAAATCAAATGCTTACATATGTGTGTTCCTAATATCAAGGAGTCATTTTGAACTTTTTTCCCGCTGCACAAAGTTCAAATTCCATCATATCTATCAAAACAGTTGGAGGGTAGAAGAATCTAATGTCACGTTCCGAAACCCACTCAGAGGAAACTCTACAAAAGCGATAATATCGCGAACCAAATTAAATTGAATAATCACAAAACGTAAGACTCATTAGTACTGATTTTCAATTTGGTCGGCTTCACGATTTTATTAATTTTGATTTAGTTTCGGCACGCGGTATAAAATGCGTCAGTTTTCACGTCATTATATCAATCAAGTATCAGTCAAATACAAACCGCGTCACCAAAAGTGTTTTATTATTTTGAATTATTGATTTAATATCCCTATCTGTGAAAATTTCTTTGAAAATAATCACACCGCCTCCCCCGTCATCCCTTTTTTTACCGGTGGGTATATTTTTTGACACACGTGGCCTAGGAAATACTTTAAGGTATATAGATAAACTATTCCCCAGGCCATGTGTATCAATAAAGATGCACATTTCGTAATAATATTCCTCTGTGTTTCTCTCTTGACTGCACATTTATTATTCAACCAAATATTATCGCAAGAAACTTACTATCACTCAATTAAGTGAACAAATAATTGTAGTTTTACTAAAACGATCTGCTCAGTTAGCCGGAGATTAAGTGTCATCAGCCCCTATTATGACAAGAAGACTGTCTAATAGAAAACATTATCACAAAAGTAACAAAGTTGGAGGGAAAGTTGTACGCTGAAGATGTGCAGTGGTGCTTTAAAAAGTATGACAGGAAAGTTATTAGTGGGAAAACTTTTAGAGCAGCTCAAACAACTACAAAATGATCTGTATGAGAAAGTTTTCTGTGTCAAAAATGTTTCAATAATATGCACTGATTTATTTTGAACTTAATAAATTTATTGTTTAGTTAGAAACTTTCTTTTTTGGATTAAATTATTTCAAGGTAATTTTTATTTTTCTCTTAATATCTCCTTAACTGATTGTCCGATTCCCAACCGAAAACCACTGCGAAAATGAGTAGAAGGCGTGCGCATTTCGGATACACACTGCTTTAACTGTAATGTGGAGTACGTATCAAAAACTATAGGTACACACTCATTATTACCGTGTGTATTCTAAACGATACACATGGCGTAGAGAGTGTCTGCGGTATTCATCTAGAAAACTCATGTTTCTCACATGGTCAATTGGATGTTGCATATTCTCTTACGTGTTCGAAAACCATCAGATTTGTTTGTCCATGTGCCAGGTAATCAAACAAAAACATCGTATATCACAAAGCACTGCACTGAAAATAAAACCGATTTTTGGTAATAACTTGATAACAATAAAGGGATTCATCATCATCATCAGCCTATTTAATATTCATCCACTGCTGGACGTAGGCCTCTCCTAATGAACGCCACAGGTGCGGTCTTCTGCATTCTGCATAAAGGGATTACTTGCTTTTAAATGCTTATATACGTTGAAATAAATATGTTATTAATAAACCACTTACTTAATACGGTTCACAGAATACATCTCTAACCAAGTTTCAACAGTATAGTTTCGAAAAAAGTGGTTGTGACATACGGATGGACAGTGGACAGACAGACAGACATGACGAACCCATAAGGGTTCAGTTAGTACGTTTTACGGAACCGTAAAAATGGATCTTCGAAATGTATGTACGTTCATTACTTTTGAATGACTGCACGAAATAGGATGATTATTTGTTTTATGTATTTGTTATTGTCGGGACAAGATTTGTACAGCAGAAAGTTTAGAAAATGTAGACGAAAAAAAAAATTGGCAGTCAGAGGAACTGCCGATAGAAGTGAAAACTTATAATTCAGACTTTGATAGCTTACCTTGGAAACTACACGGGTGTAACCGGAGGTCGTGCCATAGCCATAGCCGTAGCCATGGTTCCGAGTTTACCCGAAGCTTTCTTATCATACCCGAGCGTGACGAATGAATTCAATTCACAGCCCACGAAAAATCTGTCTAGGCGCGCCTAAAAAAGTTTTCACTTTAAAAATACATGGTGGTACGAAGTTCACCGGGTCAGCTAGTACGTTCTATAATATTGTAGAACATTGTTTGGTTCTATCATTGGTACTTTCCGCAGCGTATGCGATGACAGCCATTTCATGGCTGTTTTTTTTATACCTTGCGTTGGTTTTAGTAAAAAATTCCAAAGATCACTATTTTTTTCTTGTAATAAAAATAGCCTATGTTACTCAGTGATAATGTAGCTTTCTTTTGGCAAAAGAATTTTTGAAATCGGTTCAGTAGTTTTTGAGTTTATTACATACATACAAAAATACAAATCTTTCCTCTTTATAATATTAGTATAGATATTTATTTCGAGCATTTTTACCATATGGTAAAAACTGATAATAAAATTTACAGTACATAATATATTTGAGTAATAATACTTTGTTAGGGTTCCGTAAAACGTAAAAACGGAACCCTTATAGATTCGTCATGTCTGTCTGTCTGTCTGTCTGTCTGTCCGTCCGTATGTCACAGCCACTTTTTGCCGAAACTATGAGAACTACACTGTTGAAACTTGGTAAGTAGATGTATTCTGTGAACCGCATTAGGATTTTTACAAAAGTTTGTTAAAAAAACAAAAATTAGGGGTGCCCCCCATACTGAGAACTGAAATTCAAAAATATTTTCTTCATCAAACCTACACGTGTGGGGTGTCTATCGATAGGTCTTCAAAAATGATGTTGAGGTTTCCAATATAATTTTTGTCTACCCTGAATAATTTGCGCGAGAGACGCTTCCAAAGTGGTAAAATGTGTGTCCCCCCCCCCTCTAACTTCTAAAGTAAGAGAATGAAAAATCTAAAAAAAATATATGATGTACATTACCATAAAAACTACCAACGAAAATTAGTTTGAACTCGATCTGATGAGTAGTTTTTTTTTAGTACGTCATAAATACACTATTATTAAAACTTCGATCAAAGTTACAACGAACTACAAGAACTATGTGTACTATGTATATTATGTTACTTGCTGCAACGGAACCCTTCACGGGCGAGTCCAACTCGCACTTGGCTACTTTATTGTAACATTACTTACGTCATCATCATTTTACATGGATTCATTTTAGTCAAGTTAATCAAAAAGTCAAAAAGATCTAATCAAGAAAACGGCGATTGCCGCTCCGGGGGCCCAGGGTTCAAAACGCGGGGTATCCGGATCCGTACCACTGTCTTTTCGAAGTCATGTGCGTAATGCCATTAACTTAAAACGGTGATGGAAAACATCGTGAGGAGACGGACATGTACCTAGAATCTTTTTAAGTTATTTGTCATCCACCAACCCGCACTGGGCCAGCGTGGTGGATTATGGCCTTGATTATCTCCCTGCGAGAGAAGACCCCGAGTCCCAACAGTTTTAAGCAGTTTTTAGGAACATTTAGTGGGTTTCTTATGCAAAATTAGTCAATTTTTAAAGATACAAGCTTTACACGATATAGTTCAGTAACTTTATACATTACCGTAGGCGTTAAATCCGGTAGATCTGATTTTTTGCAGACTTGTTTATGATGTTGGCCTAATGATTGTCCCAAGTTTGTGACCTCGAGCGACGAACGCAACTTTGTCAAAAATCGAAAAAAACCGCGAAAAAATCGTTTATTTTTCAAATTTTGGCGATTATAACCCTAAACGACTAGGTAGTTTTTGGAAAAACTTTCTCATGGCGTCTATAAAGAAGACTAAATTTGCTACAATATGGTACTAGAATTGTCTCTGTACACCCAATAGTTTCTGAGAATAAGTCTTTCAAAGTTTATCATTTTTTTCGTACTTCGCAATTTTTAGCAATATTTTAACTCCTACTTGACCACTTTGTGGCACAGTTACGGCGGTTTTTAACCCCCGACCAAAAAAAGAGGTGTTATAAATTTGACGTCGAAGTCTGTCTGTCTATTAGACAGACACACATACAGGTCTGTCTCTATGTGTATCTGTCTGTGTGTGTATCTGTCTATGGCACCGTAGAGCTGAAACGGATGGGCCGATTTCGGTGCGGTTTTTTTTGTTTGAAGACACATTTTTGTGTTGATGTTTTGAGCTATTTTTGATTAATATCAATTCAAGATGGCCGCCTCCACCAAATGGCAGACCAAATATTTCATCACAATCTACCTCAATATGGGTATCAAATGAAAGGGCTTGACTAGTAGAGTACTATACAGTATAACAAATTGCAAATCACAAAATGGCGAATTACATTTTTTTTTTTTCACTAATGGTATAATATGGGTATCAAATGAAAGAACTTGACTAGTAGACTACTATACACTATGAACAATTTATATTTATACCATATCGAGGTATTTGTAAAAAAAGAAACGTATTTCGTCATTTTGTGGTTGCGGCCATCATGGATTTGAAATTTGTCATAGTACCCGACTGGTACCCCATCTATACAGACGCCTCCAAGTTGTCTCAGGATAGCATAGGGGGCTCGGCAGTTTGGATCCCAGCTACCAAAATTTGCGTAAGCTTCAAATTACCCTCCCTTTCTTCTATCTTCACAGGGGAAGCCCTAGCCATCCTGGAAGCTATCCGTTTTGCTAAATCCCATAACTTAAATAAATCCATTATTTTTTCAGACTCAAAAAGCTGTCTTCAATCTATTATATCTAGCCCTTTCCGTTCCTCTTCACGCTTCCCTCTCATCCTTCAAATACGAAAAGAGCTATATGAGTGTCATTGTGCAGGAGTTCAAGTTCTCCTTGCCTGGATCCCGGGTCACTCCGGTATACCAGGGAATGAGAGTGCGGATTCCTGTGCTAAGGCAGCGGCTCAAATTGGATCACTTGAAAATTACTCCGTTTTTATCCATGACCTTATCCTCCTTCCCAAAATGCATCTGGAGACAACTTGGACCAGGCATTGGAAAACAACCCAAAAAGTAAAGGGGAAGTACTATGCTAAAATTCAACCTGGTATTCCTAAAAAACCATGGTTCTACAAATTTCGCAAAGCCAATAAAGTCACAGCATCTACCATTTGTCGGCTACGCCTTGGACATGCTTGTACCCCTGTACACTTAGCTAAACTACGGATTAGAGATCACTCAATTTGTGAGTGCGGTTTGGACGAAGGAAACGTGGACCACATTTTTTTTGACTGCCCTAATTTATTAAGTCCCTCGCTATACCATTTCCTCCCTCCTAGTATCCCTCGTCCTTCATCCATGAAATGCCTCTTGTCCCTTTCCTCAACCCCATTAGTAAATAGTATATTATGTAAATTTATAAATAAAAATAATATTAGATTATAATGTGTACATCGTTATGTTCCCGCGAACCTCCGTAAGTTGCTGACCTAGCGTCTACGCCTACGCAGAATCGTGCGACATCACGCCATGCCACCCAGAAATGCAGACTTGCGTCTGGGATAGATAATAAGTTCTCTTTAAGGCTCATAGTTCTAAGTTACATTAGTCTGAATAAACTCTTCAACTCATCTAGACGTAGTTAGTTTTTATTTTGGTTTTAATTAAATTAGTTTTTAAAAACAGTTATACGCGTTCCCGAAAGTTAACTGGCGCAGCCGGTAGGATTACCAGCCGCTGCTATCGCGACCACGTAGAATTCGTGACTAGTGCTTGAACAGTGTTAGTGCCTTCGCGACTGGCAGTGACAGCGGCTTTCCCTAGAATCGGAAGAAGGCCGCAGGGTAATCCTCGAACCAAAGAAATTTGTTAACCGGAGCCGGACGGAGATGGGCATGTAAGTTTTAGTGAATATAGTACTCACTGGAGTAAAATCCTCCGCTTCTTCCCATCCTATCCATGAAATACTGTTTAGTTTAAGTTGTAGGTGTAACCAGGTGACTAAAACTGCACAGGTCCTCTACATTGGTTATAAGATTATTTTAACGGTGACTAGAATTGCACCAGTAATTGAGTAAGTGAGTAACTAAGTATATCATAACATAATTTAAACGGTGACTAGAATTGCACCAGTACTTAAGTAAGTAATTAAGTAAGTATATAAGTTATATAACAGCACAAAATGACGGAGCTTAACGAGATAGCACCGCCCTTATTGCGCGACATGCTGAAGCTCATACCAGAATTCAACGGAGACACTAAGATGCTCGCATTTTTTCTAAGAAAATGCGAGTATGTCATTAGGCAATTCCAAGGCGTTGCTCAACGCAACGAGTACATAATGCAATCGATAACCAGTAGAGTCGCAGGTAGAGCCGCCGCCCTTATTAGTGAAAGGGGTGATTTTGAAAGTTATGACGATTTCAAAACACTACTAATTCAGCATTTTGGAGATCATAGAAGCGAAGAGTGTGTGGCCATAGAGTTGGAGTCATTAAAAATTAAATCTAATGAGTCATACCTACATTTCTGTAGCCGCATTCAAGATGTAAGAGCCATTTTAATTTCCAAAATTAACACTAATGTCACTAATTCCAACGAAGTTAAACATGCTAAGGCCATCATCCATAACAATACAGCTCTCAATGTTTTCCTATATAATTTGCCGGAACACCTAGTGAGAATAGTAAGACTAAAGAGCCCTACTAGTTTAGAAGAGGCCCTAAAAACTGTGATGGATGAAGTTAATTTTCACGAGCAGTATTTAATGAGGTCCAGGTTGCTTCACAACCAGGCACCCAAACCACTTATGCTGGATCCGAAGCCTCAAGCCCTTCAGGCAATAATGCAACCCCCAAATAGTAACTTCCGACCCCCGTATTTTGAAGCCAGACCAAATGCTATACAACCTATGCTAGCTAGGCCGTTAGTGTCGCAAAATCAATCCGGGTACAAACCACCTGCACCACAACAGCAGTTTGGGTATAGGCCTCCGGCCCAACAACCCCTAGGTTTTAGACCACAGCCCGGTCAATTTGGCTATAAGCCAGCGGTTCAGCAGCAATTTGGCTATAAGCATCCTGCTCAACAACAGATGGGCTACAGACCCCCAGTACAACATCAGTTCGGATTTAGACCACAGCCGGGACAATTCGGATATAGAGCGCCGCAGCCTCAAGGCTATCGTCCTCCTCAACCGTTTCCCAGCGATGTGACGATGAGAACTGCCGCACAACCAGTGCCAAGACTACCCATAAACGAGATAGTAACCGAGAAATGTGGAACAGCAGACGACCCGTACGAGTACGGATACAGCGACAACAACTACCAGGAAGAGCAGAACTACATTTTATTTTATGCAGACCCAACCCGAGATTGTCAACAACCTGTTATGGAAGGGCAAGAACCAGCACAGGAAAATGATAATATAAGGGAAGAAACAAATTTGGAAAATTTTCGTGTAGAAGTGACCCACAGATTCCCGAGGTAATCGAACTAAATTATGATGCCGCCCTCAAACTACCCTATATAAAAATCACGGAAATAGATGGCAAATTCATGTTAGACTCTGGCAGTAGCAGGTGTTTTATCAGCCCAACAAAAGCAGATATGTACTATGCCCAGTACAAAAGATACGAACCATTTCAAGTAACAAGCACGCACGCGTCTAGCTCTCATACAGAGGTAGTCGACATACCACTCTTTAAGGCCTTCAGCCAGGACATGTATCACAAATTCTTCATCTATGACGTCGACCCCAAGTATGACGGAGTTATTGGCTGGGATTTGTTAGTGAAACTAAAGGCTAAAATAGATCTGAACGACAAAACTTTAAAAACACAACATGCCAATATCCCGATTTGGAACGACCAGGAATACTTATTTAACCTCAAAACGCGCACTGAAACTCGTGTAGACCTCGAAAAATGTCACACTATCCTAAATTTCTTGGAATTTGACTCAAAAATCCGAATGCCTACAGCCCTAGTTAAATGTGAAAATTATTATGCGACCACCGTTATACAAAATACGTCGGACGCCGACATAACTATAAAAATAACGAAACCTTTTAAAATCCAAAAACTCACAGACGAAAATAACATATGTAAAATTAACACGGCAGACTTAACAGACATAGACGTTGACCGAATACTCACCCAAGATTTGTCAAAATTACGACTTAATCACTTAGCACCAGAAGAACAAGATCACTCAGATACTTTATCAATATTAGATTCTGAGAGAACAGCAACCGAGAGCCCTGTTACAATTTCAGACACCGACACCATAGACCAAATCTTGAGAAAGGAGCCTGACTTATTAGTACCTTCAGACACAAGCTCAAGCGCGACAGAAACAATACATTTCGGTAAAGATTTAGAGTCACTAGACAAACGACAATCTAAAGATAAGCCAAAATACCAAAAAGCAATAGTATGTGGTGAGGTAGAACGTAATGTACTACCTATAAAAGTCCGAAATAGAGAAACTAAAGTCCCAGTTAAAAATGTAAAACGCCCTCCGCAGGTGGCGCCCCCTCCTGGCGGTGGTGGTATGGATGATCCAAATCCAAGGGTTCCTGAGCCAGGGCCTACAACTTCAAGAAATAAATAAAAACCCAGGTCTCCTCCCAGTTAAACAAGGCCGTGCTTTTGTACAGTACGACAGCTGGTCTATTATAAAAACAATAGATTTGAAAGGCATAGCATCCGACCTACAGTTCAATTCGCAACAGTACTCTAAATTTTGTGTCAAACTATCGTCTTCTAAAAATGCTTCCTCGCTTGTCAGTAACTTAAAAGACTTCCAGTCCCAAATAAACTACATCCGCGACGAGGCTGTAGAGAAATTAGGGCAACTTATGCCAGCTAAGCGGGTAAAACGTGGCCTCATTAACCCTCTAGGTTCCTTAATTAAGGTGGTAACAGGAAATCTAGACAATGACGACGCTATCCATTTTGAACAACTGATAACGGACACAAAAACCCGTGAGCAAGCTATTTCTAGTAAAATTACTATTATTTCTGAAATGCTGGATCACATAGTAAACTCATCTAAAATTGTAAACGAAAATACAAAAATATTGAATGACAGAGTTAACAAAATAGAACAGTTTATAAAATCTAGAGATAACGACGACTTTGTAATTTTCCACATTATAAATATATTCAATCTTTTTATAAGTAACTTCCGTTCTATTTCGACAAAACTCAGCGATGTACAGACGGCTTTAGCCCTCAGCAAGGTTTCAGTACTACACAAAACTGTAATAGACTCTGTAGAAATTCTAAAATTGTTGAAAGATATAAGTACATACGGCAACCTCATGTATCCAGTAAATGACCAGAACCTAATTAATTTAGAGGAAACATTTTCTGTCAAAACTTACCTTAAGGATAGTAGCATAAGATTTATTATCGATGTACCACTTGTAGAACAGGAATGCTATGTATATTATAAATTGTACCCACTACCCATGCTCAACCACTCTACTACCGATACCTTCACCATTATTCCCCAATATCCTTATTTACTCCAGGATGAGAAAAGATATCGCCCAATTGCCCAAAAATGCAAAGAGATAACTGCCAAGGAATATTTGTGCTCCGAGAACGACATTGCCCCCTACTCCAGAGAAACATGTGTTGAACAATTGATGCAGTACCAACAACACCCCTCAAAATGTGTTGCACAACGAATCATTACAGAAGATTTAAAAGTCCAGAGAGTTTCAGATAACAGTTGGATTATATTCTCCAAATATGAAAAGGTACTTACCCAAAAATGCGACGATGACGTCACTCAAGAGCCATTGAGAGGAACATACCTCGTTACAATTAAAAAACCATGTGATGTCATAATAGATGCCCTTCGACTGCGAGCGAACCGTTTCCGTGAGTTGGGAAACTCTTACAGTCAATTACCTATTGTAAACTTACCGGCCCTACCAGAAAATACCACAGAAGAAGCTGAACCTATAGACCTGCAAGATATCAACCTAGATGAAGTGCAGCACCTCAACTACCTTTTAAAAAAGAGTATGAAAAGTGTTCCAAATTTAAGTGAAGTGAAAAGCCTTGGCATAGCCACAAGTGTTCTCTATATAGTGTTATCGTCATGCTTGGCGTACCTCATTTGGAAAAAGTTTATACCGCTTGTTCGAAAATTATGTAAAAATAATACTAACGTAAACGACCCCGAAAATGTAAACCCAAATCCAATTTTATTACATACTTAAGTTAAGCATAAGGTCGTTGCCTCTACTCACCTTTTCAAGCATTGGAATTGCGTATTGTAGAGACAACACTAGTAATAAGTTAGAGTATAGTACATATATGTAATAATATAAATAGGGTAAGAATACATTTTCCTTTGCAGCGAAGTTATATGGAAAATCCTTTTCCAATAACTTCGAGTCTGAGGGGGAAGGCGTTATGTTCCCGCGAACCTCCGTAAGTTGCTGACCTAGCGTCTACGCCTACGCAGAATCGTGCGACATCACGCCATGCCACCCAGAAATGCAGACTTGCGTCTGGGATAGATAATAAGTTCTCTTTAAGGCTCATAGTTCTAAGTTACATTAGTCTGAATAAACTCTTCAACTCATCTAGACGTAGTTAGTTTTTATTTTGGTTTTAATTAAATTAGTTTTTAAAAACAGTTATACGCGTTCCCGAAAGTTAACTACATACCTACTGTAAATACTTATTGTAATATAATATGCATGCTGACTGTTTTAACCAAATATCCCATTTATTACTAACAAATTGTTTGTGTATGTCTAAGCTTTGTGTTGTCTACTTGTTTTAGGGTAATCATTCAAAAAATTGGTATTGATGTAATACCGATCAAATTATTTTATTTTGTTGGCCGTTGCCGTCTATGAAGCTGCCACGAAACGGACATTGGCAGAAATGTGACAGCTAGACTCTGCCTGCGTTCGCTAGTGAGAGCGAGTAAATTGGCGGCAGAATTTTTTTGTTTATTTCAGTGGTTTTTTAGTGTTTGATTATCTTAAATCAAGTGTGGTGTCCTCTGTGTACCGGTGGTGGTAAGAAAAGCTTTTGTTTGTGTTGTGTTTTGACTTTCTTACCTTAAAAAATGAGTGAACCAGATCCCGAGCCTGACCCCCCTGATATATCCCCCATAGTAGTAGATAGCTCAGTTAAACACAAAAGACAATTGGAAGATGACTCGAATGCGCCCTGCAATAAAACTTCTACTTCCCCGAGTGCCTCTATAGACTCGATCTTCGTAGACCCTTCTCTATCTATAGGTGTTTTATGTTACACGGGGAATGATAAAGGCCCGTTTTTAATCCACGTTTCTCGCTCAGAACCGGAACCAGCGTTAGGAACAACGATTAAACCTATCAAATTTGGCCAATTCCTAACCAAGAACAAAATTAAAAATATTTGTACCGACGGTGTCAAGCGTGTAGGACGCAATAAAGTATCGGTTGAATTTACCACCGCTGAGGATGCCAACTCCTTTCTAGCCCACCCAAGCCCATAGCTGGGTATTAACTCGTTAATCCGTTAATCGTTAATTAACGAAGTTAACATTTTGATTAACGGATTAACTTTTAAGTTAACTTTCAAAAATGTTAACGGACATGTTAACTTCCGTTAATTATGCAGAAGTCCGTTAATCGTTAATCCAAAGCTTACTATTTACCACACGGCACCTCGGCACGGCGCAAAAAACAGGTTCAGACAAGTAAGAAACGAAAAATGCTGGGCGCAGTGTGACCATATGTGGCGGGTTCCTGCAATTTTGGCAGGATTGAGGCGTCATTTTAGCATGTAGCATGATCGGTTGACGTTATATGAAAACAAATAAAATTTTGTTATCATAAGTCATATTTCGATAATCTCGAGTTCTTTTTAGCTGAAAATTTGAGCATAGACATACTCTAATTTGACTCACGTTTACAATTTAGTTGAATATTTCACACATCCCTAGTAAACCAAGTAGATTATAGTAATCCATAGCTAGTGGGGAACTCCCCGATAAATTCAATCATACTTTTTCGATCGTTTATCTGTATTGTAACTTTCTTTTAATAAAATCGGTGGTAGTTAATTTCAACTAACCAAAGAAAAGTTAAATAAAATGAACAAATCAATGTCCCTATAAGGATCAAGAAATGGAGGTATACAAGGAAAATTCCAGTGTTTAACATCTTACTAATATTATAAATGGCAATTTTTGGATGTTGTAATGTTTGTTGTTTCATCACGTCAGAACGTCTGGGAACGGGAAAGGATTGGGTTGAAATTTGGAAAACAGCCCTCAAAAGCTGCAGTTGAACGCGTTGAACGTCTGCTATCCACGGGTAAATACATTTTAACACCAAAGCGAGCCTCGCTTTCAGACGAGAACTTCGACATGTTAATGTTCATGAGCGGAAATAGATACCTATGCGCATTATGCCCGACGATTAAATTACACATTAAATTAAATTAAATTAAAAAAAATTGGCAGTCATAGGAACTGCCGATAGAAGTGAAAACTTGAGACTGACTTCACTTTTAATTGAATTGTCTAATTTATTTATCTCCTTGTCAGAAGACAAATTATTTGTTAAACCATCGTAGGTCTATGTACATTCGCATAATTTCAACACCGCCAGCTAAATCGATGGTTGCGCCATCTAGTTTTATATCAACGTAATTATACAGAATATTGCAACTCTTTACTGTTTCTGTTGCCCTGGTACTGGTACCTATGGACAAACGCAACTCTTTTATACTTCTGTTGTCCTGGTATCTGGAGATAAACGCTGGGCTGTTGGAGGTAGGTAATCGAAACTCTTTACTGTTTTTGTTACCCTAGTACATACCTGGCCGTTTTTACCGAGTTTACCCGACGATTTCATATCCGATCCGATCCATTATCATATCCAAGCGTGACGATTGATGAATCCATTTCACAGCCCACGAAAATTCTGTCTATAGCGCGCCTAAAGAAGTTTTCACTTCAAAAATTGGGAGTCATAGAAACTGCCGATAGAAGTGAAAACTAATAACTCAGAATTTGAAAGCTTATCTTGGAAACTACACGGGTGTAACCGGAGGGCGTGGCCTGGTCATCATGGCATGGCCATCGAAAAGCAGCAGCATTTCCTATTGGCTGATGCATTTCTAGATGGCCATGCTACGATAGCCAGGCCACGCCTTTTCAGCATTTCCCATTGGCTGACGCATTTCTAGATGGCCAATAGGCATGGTCCCGAGTTTACCCGAAGATTTCTTATCATACCCGAGCGTGACGCTAGAATTCAATTCACAGCCCACGAAAAATCTGTCTCGGCGTGCCTAAAGAAGTTTTCACTTCAATAATAAAATTAAACTCTACAAGTATTTGGTTTTTTCCTAACCTGTCAACTTCCAGAACCTAAACCAACAAGTTTTATAAGTTCGCTAGCGCAACGATATAAAAATCCAATACGCATATTAACGGATTAACGATTAACGTTAACTTCCGTTAATTCTTACGAAATGTAACGCTTTAACGTTTAACGAAGTTAACTTTTTTTGTAACGGATTAACGATTAACGAAGTTAACTATTTGATTAACGGTGCCCAGCTATGCCCAAGCCTATCCTTGAACAATTATTCTGCCTCAATCCC
Organism: Ectropis crepuscularia; assembly: GCA_963693475.1. NCBI lineage: Eukaryota > Metazoa > Arthropoda > Insecta > Lepidoptera > Geometridae > Ectropis > Ectropis crepuscularia. The sequence continues at coordinate 103,756 of OY856362.1, read as the reverse complement.
CACATATAATATCACCAGAATGGGTATTATTAGAAGAGTTCCAACCGACCTGTCAATGACAGAATTTGTAGAGTCTCTCAGCATACCATCACCCTGTGGAAGAGTTTTAAAAGCCCGCAGATTTAATAGGAAAAATATTGTTGACGGCACTACGACATGGGTACCAACCCAAACTATAGTTATCACCTTCCAAGGTCAGATACTTCCACCAAAGGTGTACTCATTTTACACATCATTACCTGTAGAATTGTATGAATATCCTACAATACAATGTTTAGCATGTTGCAGATTTGGCCATACAAAGGCTCAGTGCAGGTCCAAACCGAGATGCTTTCGCTGTGCCAATGAACATCTTGGTGACAGTTGCATGACCTCGGAACAAAATGCTAGCTGCCTACATTGCTCGGGCAACCATTTTGCTAACAGCAAAATCTGCCCAGAGCTCAATAGACAAAAATCTATAAAAAAGGTCATGGCACAGGAGAGCGTTTCATACGAGCAGGCTGCGAGAACATTTCCTAGAGTGACTAAATCCTATGCAGAAGTAACTCAATCGTTCACAAACACTAACTCTCAACCCATAGGAATTCCATCTATTCCTACCACCCAGCATCGCCGCATCTTTGTAAAATCCGCTGGTACAAACTCCCGTCTGAGAACCCCACTAGGGAAATCCTATGATAAAACTGCCCATCAAAACCTAATATCACATCCATCATCTGTAATGCCAAATGGTAGTGCGCTGAATACATCTCAAGAATATTCCCCCCAACAGGAGAATATGCTTGAAACCCTCATCACACTCCTAATTAATTTTATCTCCGTTAATTCCCATCCATTACCGTCCCACGTTGCCTCAAAACTTACCCAATTAATATCCTCTTCCAACCAACATGGACAAGCAACTAATAGCTCTCCAATGGAACTGCCAGAGCATGCGTCGCAAGAAGCATGAACTGGTCAGCCTTATCAATGATTCCAAACCATCTGTTGTTGCCATCTCGGAAACATGGTGGGAACCGGGCATCTGTTTTCAGTTGTCTGGATTCTCCTGTTTGCGGGATGACAGAGCAGATGGGTATGCAGGGACTGCCTTACTTGTAAGACGCTCCCTCACCTATTCCTTAATACCCTTCCCTTCCCACACCCCTGATATCAATATTATTGGTATTAGATCCCTGAACAGCTCCTTTGTTTCTATTTACATTCCCCATCCATCCCCTTCATTAATCCCAGACTTGCGACATCTATTATCATCTATCCCGTCCCCCATGGTAATCATGGGGGATTTTAATTCCCACCATGTGATGTGGGGTTCAAGCCACTCAGATAGCTTTGGCCGCTCACTCCTGGACATTTTTAATGAAATAGATTTGTGTGTGATAAATGATGGCTCCCCTACCCGTAGGGTGCAGCCCTCACAAAATCCTAAAAGTGTCCTGGACCTCACTCTGGCCTCTCCATCTTTAGCTTACACCATGTCATGGAAAGTCCTATCTGACTCACATGGTAGTGATCATTTCCCAATTGTTATCACATTTTCAAACAAATCTACTCCATCCTGCAACCCATCTCCTTCCCTAAAATATAGGACATCCTCTGCTGACTGGGGTGCCTACTCCTCTTCTCTTGATAATAAATTAGACTCCTCCCAGATATATCCCATCGAGCCTGATCCCTTAACTTCATACAGTGCATTTATAAATTCCATCATCACTTCGGCAGATCAACACATTCCAATTAAAAAACCTGCTAAAGGGTTCAAAATTTCCACGCCCTGGTGGGACTCAGACTGTACAGCAGCATCTAAAAAACGTAAGGACGCAGAAAAAGGTTACAACCGGAACATGTCTCTGGAAAATTTTATCAACTATAAAAAAGCTGCAGCAGAATTCAGAAAGATAACCAGAAAAAAGAAAAAGCTTGGCTGGTTTAATTTCTGTGAAAACCTCTCACCTAAAACACCTGCGGCAATAGTTTGGAAACAAATAAATAGATTTCGATGCTCTACAAAGTCAGATAGCAATAATTTAACTAGTAACGACCCCTCATCATGGATTGAAACTTTTTCTGATAACATAGCTCCTCCTTATGCCCCTTATCTAGACTCATTACCCTCTAACTCAGTCATACTTCAGTCCCAGAATTCTCTTGATAGCCCTTTCATCTTCAATGAACTGGCTCTAGTACTTGACGGACTGACAGACTCATCACCAGGAATAGATGGAATCCCTTACTCTTTTATAGTTAAAGCCTCGGACAATTGTAAACAAACACTTCTCAATTTAATTAACTACTTCTTTGAAACTGGTATTGTGCCAAACCAGTGGAAAACACAAATAATTGTACCAATATTGAAACCTGGTAAAGAAGCTTTAGATGCACGTAGTTATAGGCCTATTGCTCTATCATCTGTTTTGGCAAAAATAACTGAACACCTTATCAAAAACAGACTCGAATGGTTCTCGGAGAATAAAGGCATAATAGCAAAATCTCAATTTGGGTTTAGAAAAGGTATGTGTACTCTAGACAACCTCAGTATTCTTACAACAGATATTCAAACTGCGTTCAAGAAGAAGCAATACCTTGTATCAGTCTTCCTTGATATTGCTTCTGCATATGATAACGTCCAACTTCCGGTGCTCAGGAATAAACTTATTCAGCTGAATATCCCTGTGAAGCTGGTTCGATTCATCTGCAACATGCTCATGGAACGCTCTGTTGTGGTTAAAGCTGCTGGAGGTCAATTCTACCCACCAAAAACTGTTTGGAAAGGTTTGCCTCAAGGGGCAGTCTGGAGCCCAATTCTGTACAGCCTCTACACCTATGACCTGGAGTCTTGTGTGAAACCATTTTGCAATGTGCTCCAATATGCCGATGACCTCGCTCTATATCAACACGGGAAATCTTTGGAGGAAGTAACTACCAGGATGGAAACAGCACTTGAATATCTGAACAATTATCTATTTGATCAGGGCATGTCAGTATCTGCTCCCAAAAGTACAGCTATAGTGTTCACAAAAAAGAGATTAATACCTACTATCAAACTGCATATTGGTTTAGAAGAAATTCCACAATCTAATCATACTAAATTTCTAGGATTATATTTTGACTCAAGGCTGACTGGTAACCAACATTTTGAATACATCTCACAAAAATGTGAAAAAAATATTAATATTTTAAGATCCCTCTCTGGAGCCTGGTGGGGTTCACACCCATATTCCCAGAAGTTACTCTACAATGCCATAGTGCGGAGCCATATGGATTATGGGTCTTTCTTACTAAAAGTTGATAATAAAGCAGGCCATAATAAAATTGCTAAAGTTCAATCGAAGTGTATGCGCATTATTTTAGGAGCAATGAAATCTTCTCCAATTAATGCCATGCAGGTAGAGTGTGGTGAAGCTCCACTAATCTTTCGAAACCAGTACCTATCAGACAGATTTCTTTTTAAATTATTTCAAAATTATAACCATCCTCTCCTTCGAAAATTAAAACGTCTTTCCTCTCTATATGGACCACAGACTTCTGATAATATTCCATGTCTGGTGTACAGCTACCATAAACTCACAAGGTTTCCTGATCCCATTGCCAAATTCCCATCCAATCCTTTATATCTTACTCCATATGAAGCCCTAGTCTTTAAACCCAATGTCTTACTACACTTTGGCATCAATAAAAATGATAATAACGCCAGTAAGCTTTTTAGTGAACACCTCAACACTGAATATCCTGGTTGGTACCCTATATTTACAGATGCCTCTAAGTTGTCTCAAAATAGCATTGTAGGTGTGGCTGTTTGGATCCCAGCCACAAACATATGTTTAAGCCTAAAATCTCCCTCCCTGTCTTCTGTCTTTACAGGAGAGGCCCTAGCCCTCCTGGAAGCTATCCGTTTTGTCAAATCACATAATTTAAATAAATCTATCATATTCTCAGATTCCAAAAGTTGCCTCCAATCTATAATAGCTAACCCTTTCCATTCCTCATCCCGCTTTCCTCTAATTCTTGAAATAAGAAAGGAACTTTATGAATGTGAGTGTGCTGGAATTCGTGTTCTCCTTGCCTGGATACCGGGTCACTCTGGAATACCGGGGAATGAGAATGCGGATTCTTGTGCCAAAGCCGCTGCACAAATTGGATCCCTTGAAAGGTACACAGTCTATGCTCATGACCTCATCCTTCTGCCTGGAATGCATCTTGAGACAACTTGGTCCCGACATTGGAATGCATCTCAAAAAGTGAAGGGAAGGTATTATGCCGACATACAACCTGATATTCCAAAAAAACCTTGGTTTTTCAAACTCCGACATGCTAACAAGTTTACAATATCCACAATAATTCGTTTGCGTCTTGGACACGCTTGTACACCTGTGCATTTAGCCAAATTGCGGATTAGGGATCATTCCATCTGTGAGTGTGGTTTGGAAGAGGGAAACGTGGATCATATTTTTTTTAACTGCCCTAATTTACTAAGTCGCTCGCTCTATGATTTTCTCCCTCCTAGCATCCCTCGTCCTTCATCCATGAAGTGTCTTTTGTCCCTCTCCTCAACCCCATTAATCTATTGTATATTGTGTAAATTTATAGTTAAGAATAATATAAGATTGTAATATATTTATGTAAATAAGATGCATGCTGATTGTAATAACCTTATTTTTGTTCCCCACTAACAAAGTGTTTGTGTAACCGTCTTGAGCTTTTGTGTTGTCTTTTTTGTTTTAGGATAATCAAAAAAAGTAAAGGCGCATTAAACCGACCAAATTCTTATAAATTTAAATATTAATCGCTGCCGTTTATGAAGCTGCCACGAAACGGACATTGGCAGAGATGTGACAATCATATGTCACAGCGCGCGCCATTAAAATAAGAAGTTGAAGTTGTGACAGCTAAAAGTCACAACACGCGCCATTCATCAAGAAGTTGAAGTTGAAGTTGAGACGTAGTGATTACTTACTCTGTGGATTTTGTTCCCGCCATTACAGTGATAAGTGAAAACTTACTCTGTTCCCGCTTCCCGCTTCCCGCCAACCCGCCATTTTACATTCTCTTTGCCCGCCATTGGGAACATAAACATAAGTATATAATTTCCAAATTTACATTCTTTTTGATTTTTGATTATAAATTGGAAGTGTACTAAAGCTAAACGGAATCCCTAAAGTATCGCATTTTTGTCCGATTATTGAGAAAGTTTGTAAATATACGACTTATAGTGTGTAAATGTTGTCCAGGTGGGTGGGAATGGGAAGGTTTGGGGTTTTTGTGTTTGTGACCCAGTTATTTACGTCCATATCCAAGGATGGATCGCTGGATCCCGAACTTCCCGAGCCCAGCCGCCGCCTGATATTGATGATTGACTGGTGAGCTTAATTTTACCGACTAAAAGACGCTTAGATAATTAAAGTGTAAATCCAAACCCTCCCAAGAAGCCAAACAGCTACAGCAAAACTCGAGTCTGGGCGAGTCCGACTCGCACTTGGCCACTTTTATTGACGTTATTGATCAACAAAAGTAAAAAATTGCACATTTATAATAGGTATTAGTAGACGTACCATACCTTTGCCAGTTAATCTGCCACCAAACAGTAGTTACTGTGTTCCAGTTTGAAGGGAAATGTTTCCAGTGAAATAACTGGGCTAAGAGATAAAACACTAATACAACGTTCCTCTATCGCAGACAACTACATGATACTTTTAAATTACAGACAAGCATCCCAGGCATCTTCAAAACCTTCCTCTGTGGTGGGTGCTGGCGATGCCGTCTCAGAGGTATCTTATAAGATGGCAGAGAGCACTATATCTGACACTGTGGTGTCCACTGTGCCTGCTTCAACTTTGGGCAAGAACAAATACTTTGTAAGTAACTAAAAATATTTTTACAACTGAAATTAATAACTATACTAACACACATACTTAGAGCACATAGAGCATACCTGAAGCATTCAACATACTTCATAGATTCAAACAGCATAGTACAGGTTATCATAATATCTTAATATATATAAATCTCCTGTCACGATGTTTGTCCGCGATGGATTCCTAAACTACTTAACCGATTTTAAATTAAATTGGCACACCGTGAGCAGTCTGGTCCAACTTGAGAGATAGGATAGTTTTTATTTCGTTTAATAGTCTTAGTTATGACATTATCCGAGCGCAGCCGGAATGGGCCGCTAGTATATCTATCCATATTATAAATTTGACGTTATCTACTGGTTGTTTTCCTGATGAACTTAAGAAGGCCATTATAAAACCCCTTCATAAAAAAGATCGTAAGGATGATGTTAATAATTACCGACCCATTGCAATACTCCCAAGCTTTTCGAAGATTTTTGAAAAAGTGATATTTAACAAACTTATCTCATTTTTTGACTCCAATAACATCATAAGTAATTAGAGATGGGCGTTTTCGTTAAATTTTGTCATCGATGCGCATCGTTATTATCTAAGCCGCATCCGTTGCCGGCATCGTTTTTTTCGGCATCGATGCCGGTCAACTGTCGATGCGACTTGATCAAATAACTGCCTGTAACGGTGCCATATGATAACTTTGGTTGGCTATTCGTTAATAATTAGATACGTTTAACGTTACGACGACGCATCGTTGCTCAAAAACGTTTTTGTTTTTCAAATACAACCATTACTTTGTACTTTCTTGTGGTTGTGAAGGTTGTGGTAGCGGTCGTTGTGATAGCGGTGGTGGTGGAATTATCGTAGTATCATTTAAGTTTAACAGAATACAGAATAAGTATGTGGGTGCTTTTTTTTAAGTGAGACCTTAAGTTTCTTGTCTTCGATTTGTAGCTGATACTTATACTGGCTACAGTATTTACATATCCCTATTGTGTCATCTTTTTTATCGAAATGGTGGCAATAAGGATTTGCTGGTCTTTCCCGTCGTGGCATGATCACAGACGTAGGTACATACCTACGTCTGTGATAGAAAAGATGACGTAACACAGAGAAGCACAGAACTGTCAACTTGCACAACCAAGCATAGGTACTTAAAATTTCAGACCTAATGAAAAAAATTAAACATAAACAAACTTAACCTTATCAAGTAGTGGCGCTATTCTCACCAATATCTGTACATCTGGACCACCGTAAATGTCGCGCTCACAAGAAGAGACATGAGCGCCCTTTAAAAAAAATATTTAATAATATATTCATCTACCTTGTAAATAATACCTTGCTGAGCAGGGGCTTGAGAATATAGAAAAAAACGTGTCATATTTTATGTAGTTCCTATCCCATCGATCTTTGTGAGAAATATTAAATTACGCTACAGAACATAAGTTATCATATCTACATATTATACAGATACACTGAAAAATGGTCTACATTACAGTCATTACATGATTTAAAACTTTTATGTAAAAGGCAAAAAAACAAATTCTTTGAAATTCGTAGTAGGTAGATAGATACTGTTGTAGTCTTGTAGTAGTACACTTGCGCCTACCTCATGTCGCTTCTAGTAATGATAACTCCGCAAGCGTTTGCCGCGCCGCGCTCCATTGTTATGTTGTCTTCCTCGCACATTCTCCAAGTGCAGCGAGAGTGAGAGAGCAAGCTACACTTCGAGCCAGTCTTCGTTCGGTTGTGGTGCCGATGCCACCAAGCCGTGCGCTGGCGCCACCGTGCGTTTTTCCGTTGCCGGTCAACTGGCGTTACTCGCATCGGGTGTCGCTGGCATCCGTTTTTCAATACATTCGGCATCGGATGCCGGCATCGTAACCTGGCATCGATGCCTAGAAACGTTATTACAAAAACGACCACCTCTATAAGTAATTGTCAATATGGCTTCCAAAAAGGCAAAAATACCACAATAGCTGTTTTTAAATTGTTAACTCAAGTATGGGATCAAATAAATCATAACAAAACAGGAGTTGCTTTGCTGCTTGATATGTCAAAAGCGTTCGACTGCGTGAAATTTTCACAGCTATTAGCCAAACTTGAACATGTCGGAATACGAGGGCAACCACTGAAATTATTAAAATCTTATTTACAAAATCGGTCTCAAACAACCTTGATCGAAACCTACAACATGAAAACAAAAACGGTCGAGAAAGTATATTCAGATTTTAAAAATATTATATGTGGCATACCACAAGGAAGTATCCTTGGTCCATTATTATTCTTAATATACATAAACGAACTACCACTTCTAACCAAATATCTATGCATTATGTTCGCTGATGATGCCACTATTTACATACCCAAAGATAACAATATGACTCGTGACGATTTTGAAAAGATAATTATTGAGATACTTGAAAAGGTTGTAAATTATTTAGAAAACCTAAATTTACAAGTAAACATAAAAAAGACAATGTTAATAGAATTCAAAAACTGTAAACGGCAGCCACTGGACCTCAATGTAGTGCATAGAGGTATTAAATTAAACATGGCAAAAGAGGCAAATTTTTTGGGAGTTACTATCGATACAAATTTAAATTGGAAAGCGCACATTACTAAAACGAACAGCAAAATAAACAGATATATACATTCATTATACATTTTAGCAAATGTGTCATCGAAGAAAATAGCAATAAATGCATATTATGGTTACGTTTATCCTCTTTTATGTTATGGAGTTATTTTTTGGGGAAATTCAGCCGAAGCTAAGTCTACATTTGTATTGCAAAAAAGATGTCTAAGAGCCATTTTCAACATGAGTAGTCTTGATACTTTGCGAGATGTATTCAAAGAACAAAATTTGTTAACCCTCACTTGTTTATTTATTTACCATATCAGTATATTTGCAAACCAGCATAGAAGCCATTTTTTTACCTCATCAAGCAGATCCGACCTGTTGCGAACTAAATATAAAAATAATATTTTTGTTCCGCAGGCAAATAACGCACTCTATCACAAAAACTCATTTTTCACATGTATCAAAATTTATAATAATCTTCCTTCTAAAATAAAATTGTTGAATGGGTCTACATTCAAAAGAGAATTAAAGAAATGGCTGCTGACTAAGGCATTTTACGATTTAAAAGAGTATTTTAACGACGGGAGAAATGACTATTTACAACTATTTTAATTTGTAACTGATTTGATAAATATAGATGATTGTTATCAAAAACAAAATTACAAGATACTCGTAGTACTACCTATGTAAACTTGTTAATGTTGCACGCCCGTCAAGGGTATACTGTTGTACATTTTATATATTTTAAGACCTTTTTTACACAGTGTGAGCAATAAATATATTCTTATTCTTATTCTTATATTTCGTTGACTGGTTGGTTGCTACTAAAATCAGTGAAGTGTATTAATAGCGGTTTGTAAGCTAGCTTACTACTTTCAGAAGTGAGGCTGCTTGCTTGCTGCTAACTTGCTTCTGAAATCAATCAACTAAGGTTGCTTCTAACTTGCCTCTGAATCTAGTCAATTAACCTTGCTTCTGAATTTATTCACTAAATTTAGCCAAGTGAGCCCTTTAAAGACTAATAGTTTTACTCTTGTCAAGTAACTTAAAGTAACCAAAAGCAATGTTTTATAATTCCAGAGAGAAGTATAAGACCTGTAGTGAAGAAGGGTGAAAGTAGTACAATCCCCTGAATATGAGGTGTGCTACAATCCCCCTCAAGACAACAAATATCTACTGTTCAAACTACTCAATGGTAAGTGAAGTGAATGTCATTGGTTGAGTCGGAGAAAGAAACCGATTTATTTAGTTTAGACCCATTCCGGCTTCATTCAGATGTCATATAAAGAGATAATAAGACTATTATTTTAACACAAATATACTTATTTATTTTGTTACGAGCTAGAAGTATGGGTTTAGATTAAATACACAATAGAAGTTTTAATTTCCATTGGGGAATACTGTTCTCTTTCCGCGTCCTTTCTCGAGCTGCACTCCCTTGCCAGATACTCACTTCTTACTTATTGTTCGTACTACGCTCACATGTAGGATTTTCTGCCTTCCAGTATCACTCATGCGGCGGGCCCTCTCCTTTACCCTCTTCTGTTTTCTTCTTGTGCATTATGTTCTCAAGTTTCCTCTTCTTTCTTGTTCCAATTTTTTTATACTTTTACATACTCATAAGATTTGCAAATTATTTACCCAAGACATAACCCTAATGTGTTATTTGGCCCTATTGACCTTCTCCTGGATACTTGTGCAACCAAGTCTTGAAACGTCGGAATATTCTACTTATATTATAAATGTCAATGTATGGATGTTTGTTGCTCAAACACGTCGTAACGCATGAACGGATCCGGCTGAAATTTGGAACGCAGATCATGGTCTGGAAGAACACATACTTAGGCTTGTAATGTTATCCCGCGAAAATAACGGGAACGGTACATCTATTCTATGACGGTACTAAGCGGCAGTAGATAAGCGTTAATCTGTCTACAAAAAGATATCGTGTTTTGACTAGTTAAAATATTAGTTAATAAGTCATAACCCATTCTACTTTTGTTGCAGAACCTCCAGATTGAACACACCCGAGTCCAGATCATTCAGTGGCAGTGAAAATTAAAAATGCAGCAGTAGTTCGCGGCGCTTTTTATCCCGGATAAATGATGGGAACGGAAACTACCCGGGTAACACCGGGGGGCGAGTGGTAGATAAGTATTAATCTGTCTACAAAAAAATTGGCAGTCATAGGAACTGCCGATAGAAGTAAAAACTTAAAACTCAGAATTTGATAGATTATTTTGGAAACTACGCGGGTGAAACCGGAAGGCGTGGCCATGACTATGACCATCTAAAAATGCTGACGCATTTTAAGATAGCCAATGGGAAATGCTAACGCATTTCTAGATGACCAATGGCCATGGTCTGAAGTCCGAGTTCACCCGAAAATTTCTTATCATTCCCGAGCGTGACGCTAGAATTTAATCCACAGCCAACAAATAATCTGTCTGTCTTGCGCCAAAAGAAGTTTTCACTTCAAAAAGGTATCGTGTTATGGCCAGTTAGTCGTGTTAGTCGAAGTTACGGTGGTCTAGTCGGGAGAACGGCGGCTGCCGATCCGGAGACCCCGGGTTCAAACCCCACACGCACCACTGACTTTTCGAAGTCATGTGCGTAATGCCGCTAACTTAAAACGGTGAAGGAAAACATCGTGAGGAAACCGACATGTACCTAGAATCTTTCGAAGTCATGTGTCATCCGCTAACCCGCACTGGGCCAGCGTGGTGGATTATGGCCTTAACTCTCTCCTTGCGAGAGAAGGCCCCGAGTCCCAGCCGTGGGAACGTTTAGTGGGCTGTTGATGTTGATGTATGGCCAGTTAAAATATTAGTGGAATAAGTCATAACCCGTTCTACATTTGTTGCAGAATCTCCAGAATCAACACACCCGGAGTCCAGATCCTTCAGTGGCGGCGAAAAATGCAGCAGTAGCAAGCGGCGCTTTTTATCCCGGGAAAATAACGGGAACAATGCAGGTAACACCGGGGGCGCTGCTAGTAGTAGATAAGCGTTAATCTGTCTACTAAAAAGATATCGTGTTTTGATTAGTTAAAATATAGTGAATAAGTCATAACCCATCCTACTTTTGTTGCAGAACCTCCAGATTGAACACACCCGGAGTCCAGATCATTCAGTGGCGGTGAAAATGAAAAATGCAGCGGTAGCAAGCGCCGCTTTTTATCCCGGAAAAATAACGGGAACTATGCAGGTAACACCGGGGGCGCTGCTAGTAGCAGATAAGCGTTAATCTGTCTACTAAAAAGATATCGTGTTTTGATGAGTTAAAATATAGTGAATATGTGAATAACCCATTCTACTTTTGTTGCAGAACGTCCAGAATTAACACATCCGGAGGCCAGGGTAGCGATTCTGAAACCATTCGGTTGCATCCGACACGGAATCTCATCTCTCGGTCTTTGTCTTATCTGATAAGCATGACAGAGACCGAGAGATGAGATTCCGTGTCGGATGCAACCGAATGGTTTCAGAATCGCTACCCTGATCCTTCAGCGGCTGCGGAAAATGCGGCAGTAGTTAATTTAGCAACCATTTTTTATTACTTATTAATTTATTACGTACTTAATTTTAAATAAATAAAAAATAAAGAACGTTTTATTTTGAGAAAATAAAGTAGTACCTAACTAATTTAATCGGTCTAATAGGCTTGTTTTCACTAAGAACGAATCGGATGGATTAGAGGTTCTTACTATTGATGATATAGAGATTTACAAAAATAAAACAGTTTATCAAAATAAGTAAAGATGAATAATATTTTTAGAAAAGAAAATCTTAAAAAATAGGCACTAAGTCACGTAACAGTGAACGCCAATCAGAGAATGTGACGTCACGCCGTGCTATACATCACTTGACATTACTAATGTTGTTGACATTTTCATAGAACTAATATTATTATTTTTTATTTTTATTTATTCTTCGCCATGGATACTAGTTCTTCAGCCGCTTTACTGAACTAGTTTGTTATTGTTTTAACACTATTCTTGAGGAAAATTATCCGTTTTTTTTACATTTACATTACTAAGACTATACTGTGTCAATTACTTTCATCAAAAAGATCTTCACAAAAGTACATTCTTGATTTAATGGCCATCATTCCTCCTCGCAAGCGTTTGCCACTTTTTACGTATTTGTGGATCGTTTGGAACATAGATGATTAATTTGTGTGGCGTATTTATACTTGTGCTTGTACACTGGGGCACTATGCAGTTCTTGTAATGCGAGGGATTCGTTTTAAATTAAAAAGATTGACCAGGTCCATACACAAACACATATGTTTGCCACGGCGTGACGTCATTTAAGACGCCATGACAGTTTGGAGCGTTTTTGTGCAGAAATTTGTTTGATTTTTTGAAATGCAAAATACATATTGTTAATGTAAGTATTTTTCAAAAATATAGATGTTTCGGAATAATATAAACATCAAACTATATTATAAACCAATTTTTTAAATTGAGTACACAAGCCTATTGATTTCACTAGCCATCCCTAATTTTTTTGTTATGTTGGCGACACTGGTTTGTTGGAAGTTTTAGTTCGGCTGAAAAACTAGTATCCATGGCCATGATTAAATTCAAAAAATAAATAGAAGTTTTAGTTGGGTTGGTATTGAGGCATTCCATGTGTTTCATACATTTGGATTGGTTCGTTTTTTTTTTAGTAGGGAGTCCCGTCTCTTATAACGTAGTGATTAGGTACTTACTCTGTGCTCGAGATGCATGATTTTTTTTTATTTGCTTAAACGCTTTCTACATGTTTTCTTTATATGTCAAAAAAAAAGACAGCCCAAAATATACATAAATTTTGGAGATATGTAATTTTAAACAAAGTTGATATCTCTGGAAGGCTCCAATTTTAGCGTGTTTAGTTTGACAAGTGCATATATTGACTTAGTGTCATCCTAGTCGTTATGTGCTAAAATTTACAATTCGACTTGTTAAATATACAAATCTTTGTATGTGTCATACAAAACTGATATGTTTAAATGTTCAGTTAAACACACACTACAGAATGTTCTTGAATTTGTGACATGTTAAGATGTCAAGTTATGGGCGGCCACACAAATGACGTTAGTTTTCTGATACGTCAAAATGCCAACTTGTACTCAGTCACTTCTTTGTCCATTCTTTTTAGATATCTTTGATAAACAAAATTCTCGTGTCATAATGTTAGTTACCTTACTCCTCCGAAACGGCTTTACTGAATTTTACCAAATTTTATATGCATATTCAGTAGGTCTGAGAATCGGCTACTATCTATTTTTTATATCCCTAAGGGATGGGAAGGGTTGTGTGACCCCTAAAAATTTTTAAAGTTTTGGACAAAAAAAATTTTTTTTATAATGTGGCATTATAAATACATACAACTCTAAATTTTTACTCTTTTATCACCAACCCCTATTTTTTAATAGCCATTTTAGTATGTAATTTAATAATTTTTCATCCCGCTCGATAACTGATCAATTATAGTCTTTTTTGTGAATGTTTTTCACTCTATTACGATTAAAATTTCCCGGAGCTTATGACAAATCTAAAATTGTTTTATTAAAAGTAAACATTAATTTTTATTATTAAAGTTCAGGGTAAACAATGTTAGATTTTTTAAATTTGTATTAATAATTTATATGGTAAAACAACGTTTGCCGGATCAGCAGAGCTAGTATTTTTATGAATCAATTTGTACACAAAACAATGCCCGAGTATTTAGGTTAGTTGTTTAGTTACAAACAGATCGGTTGTAATTTAAAGTGTGATTGTTACTTCCACAAATTTATTATTGAGAGCGCGTAATCACTACAGTAGGAATTTATATGAGACTTCAAATACAAAAGGTAATATTAACGCCATATTACCTTTAATGCTAGGACTCAAATTGAACGAAATTAATAAAACTCAATATTACTTTTATACTGTCACGCGATTTATAAACTTTCAAAAGATAACAATGATACCCCAGGAACTGCAGAACTTTAAAATGTATCTATTAATAAATTACCCAAAACTATTGCATGACATGCCATAGAGCAAAACAAAACCAACATTGATACTGAAACAAAATGTTATTAAAGTAACGGCGAAGGCAACATCCATGATCTCAATTGCATAATTGAAAAAATAAAAGAATCACCAAAGAAGAATCAAATACTCATTATGATTAAACGTAAAACAGTACAGATTTGTTAGATAAATTCATCCCAAAATAATATAAAGAAGTATGTGAGCAAAAACAGGAACCTGAAAGAGCATTAAATCTGAAAAAACATGCCGAAAAACGGACTGACAAGGAAAAGGGCGAAAAAGCATGCAATGCACTTGACTTGCAACAATTTCTACCAACTTCGCTTTGTAGTTTTAATCGTACTATCCCCGATTTAGCCTCTGTTGAGGCAAAGGAGGTTTGTATGGGATATAATAGTAAAATAGCACAATAGAAATGATGTTTCTGCATTCCTCATAATCAGCCCACATTCGTCCACTGCTGGACGTATGTCTCTCCAATAATAATATGCCACAAAGCCTGATCCTTGGCCATAGATTTCCAACCACCAACAGCTGTCTTCCATATAATGATCGACCCTCCAACTAGTCTCCAGGCGTCCTATACTACGTTTGCCGATTCTCAGTCACTACTCCAAAACCCGTCTACTCAAACGGTTATGAGGTCTGCGGCAGATGTGACCGGCTCACTGCCAGTTCTTTTGCTAATAGGTACGCTTAGCTATGTCGGTGACTTAAGTTCTCTGACGAATTACTTTATTGCAGATGAAATTTCTCAGAAAACCTCAAGCATAGCACTTTCCATAGCTCGCTGAGTAACTTTGAGCTTACGGGCTATTTTCACTGTCAGTGTTTACGTTTCAGCTCTGTAGGTCATAGCGGTTTGGACGCACTTGTTGTACACTGTTCTCTTCAGACACCGTGGGATGGGTTAGAACTTGACGAAGTTTTCCAAATGCTGCTCAGCCCAACTGGATTTTCTTCATGTCCTCATTCTAAAAAAAATATCTACCCAGTTTGAGCGTCTGCCCTAGGCAAACATAATATCTCGAACTGTCTCCACAGTTCCATGGACGGCAATCGGTTCTGGAGCAATGATCTGGTTGCGCCTGACTTTGGTTTTGTCCAAGTTCATCCGGATACCGTTGCGTTGAGAAAAGTTAGCCAAGCCGTCCAGCACCAATTATTAGACTCCAGTCATTCAAGATTTATCAACATCATCAACATCAACAGCCCACTAAACGTTCCCACTGCTGGGACTCGGGGCCTTCTCTCGCAAGGAGAGAGTTAAGGCCATAATCCACCACGCTGGCACAGTGCGGGTTGGCGGATGACACATGACTTCGAAAGATTCTAGGTACATGTCGGTTTCCTCACGATGTTTTCCTTCACCGTTTTAAGTTAGCGGCATTACGCAAGATTTATACCAATGTCATTTGCAAATCGTATGTGAGAGATGGACTCACCATAGATGTTGTTACCACGTCTAGTGCAATCCAGCATCTTAAAAATATCCTCTAATGCGTTGGAGAACAATTTTGAGGACATTACCTACATCCCCTTGCCTCGATGCTGAGGAAAATATTTTGTCTGCTGGTTTTGAACTTGTACCGTCCTCGTAGTGGCGTCATATTGACCCTTCATCACCTCGATGTTTCGCCAGTTAACTTTGGATCGCTGTAAGTATCACAAAACAGCACTTGTTTCGACGGAGTCAAACGCCTTTTCATAGTACAACGCTAGTTAAAGGAACCGATTGTACACTTTGGTCTTCTGTACAATCTACAAGCGTGTGGATGGCGGTGCTATTACTACTTAAAATACTTGTTATTACATTCCAGGAAGCTCCAAGAAGAAGAAAGATATGATGGATCTTCCACAATTTGTGGATGAGATTTTCAAGGATTTTTTTTCCAATAATATCAAAACTATTAATAAAGCACCTTGTGACCCAGATATGGACGATGATAACCAAGATTTGCAAGAATTTTAATCATTTTGATAATACATTATTAAATAAAACCTAATTCATAACTCTCACATATGCATATTTTTTTTACAATTGATCATATAAATTGCATTTAAACTCAATTTTATTAAAAAAATCAAAAAAACAAAACTTTTACAAATTCTTGCAAATCAACTTCTAAATTTGGTAATGTTTTTATGTATTCTTTGAAAATTATTAAATAAAACCTAATTCGTAATTCTCAAATGTATATATATATATTTACAATTGATCATATTAATTTCATTTAAACTCAATTTTATTAAAAAATTCAAAACTTTTACAAAGTTTGTGGTGAATGACTTGATAACTCATGAAACAGTGAAAAATGTGCTCTGTAAGTTGAGTTGTTCATATAAACACAAAAAAAACAACATTTGATATGTCGATTATCACAGAAACAATAAACTATTTCATACATTTTAAGCCATCATTAGAAAAAGGGCACCAAATATCCATCAAAACACGTTTAAAATGTACGCTTACTTAATACTCTCGCTACAGAAGATATCAAACTTTCAAATGGCCGCCCTGTAAAATTGGCATTTTCGAGATGTCAAGTTCTTCACGCCGTCCACGGATTTTATTATCAGTTTTTACCATTCATGGTAAAAATACTCGAAATATATTTAAGATATATAATTACATATCCATACACCCAGAGAAATTACAGGACTTAGATATATAATATCTTAGATCTCTGGGTGACAAGCGCAGTGCAGTGCTAGGTAATGATATGGACTTTTCAAATTCCAATAGCTGCGTGTCACTGTGCTGTTACGTGGCAGGTATGTTGCTTACCATCAGGCACACGTCCTGCTCGTCTCGTCACTCTATGCTACAATAAAAAAACATAAATATACTTTTCATATTAATGTTGATTGTCAATAGTTTTTTTAATTTAAATTTTCTGCCATAAATAAATATTGGTGGACATTGTGGCGTGACTGGCCTCGTGGCTTAATGGGTAGTAGTTCTGCTTGCAAAGCCGAGGGTTGTGGGTTCGATTCCCACCCAATGTAAATATTTGTGTGATGAATTCAAATGTTTGCACTGCGTTTGGGTGTTTCTTTGTATAATAAGTATGCATTTAAAAACTATATAAGTATTATATCAGCGATCTGGCTGCTATCGTACAAGCTTTGCTTAGTTCGGGGTCAGATGGAGTTGTGTGTGAATTGTCCACCACAAATAGATAGATAGATAGATAACTCTTTATTGTGACACAAAAACAGAAACATTACAATAAAACACTTACAAACTAGCACCACAAATTGCGGCCTTATAGCTTAGAGCAATATTAAATATTTAAAAATTATATTGTCCACACAACACCATCTAGCCTCAAACTAAGTAAAACATGTATTATATGAGCTAGATACCTGATATAATACTAACATAGTTGTAAATACATACTACATACTTATTGTACATAAAGGCTCCCAGACACCGAACAAATATTTGTATTCATCACACAAATACACGCTCTGGGTGGGAATCGAACCCATGAACTACGGCCTCACAGTCTTACTGCCAACTAAACTACTAGGCCAGTCATAAATAAATTAAAATAAACAAATTTATTCCTGAATAAAACTTTTAGAACTTTAATTTCGATTTTTTTATTTGGAATGATAAATGTACCTATATTAACACGTTTGCTGCATTATGAGGGCGAAAACGCTACCATGCGTAGCTTCTCGCAGGTGCGGTAGTCAAAATCGTGTTCTTTCACTCTGTGCGGGGGGCGACTATATTAACAGAGACAAATATATGAAATTGCTTCTCTTGCAAAGCCTAGCCTAAGAGTGAAGTAAAAACTAAATGAGGTTTAAAAGGCCTCAAACGCACTGAGTATTAATTAGTTTCGTACAGTGCGAAGTGAGGTCTAATCTGCCTCAAAATTGTAGGCCTCACAGCCGCACGGAGTGAGGTGCGGGCGGCAAGGCGCCTGCATATCCTAACTTAGTGACGTGATAAAAAGTATCGACACGAAAGCATGCTGCAAGTTGATGCACTCGCTAATACACAGTGCTACATGTTAACGACTATTGGTCTAGCAAGTCAATATTGTATAGAAATTAGTACATGTGCTCAACAATTTTCAGGGACAGATTTTTTATTACATTTATTAATTTGTTGTTTCTGCGACTTATAAATTGATACTAGGGATAAGTTTTATAAAATTCGCCAAATATATGCTGAATTCTCGATTTTAACAAGTGTTTCGTCCTAGAAAAATTATAGTAATTGATAAATCTATGATACCGTGGCGCGGACGACTTAAATTGCGCCAATACATAAAAAATCAATCACATACATATATATATATATGGAGTCAAACTATAATTATAAATTGTATACTCCTGAAGGATACTCGTATAGAACACTTATTTATAGAGACAAAGAAAGCTATCATCTCGAGCAAGATCGTAGCAAAAATACAGTTTTGAGACTAATTAAAGGGTCGTATTGTTTTTCCTGACAGTTTAACGAAATTGACGAAATGGTCAACGAAAGAGCTGTGTAGGTTGCTACTATAAATTAAGACTTGTGTAAAAAGTAATTAGGAAGCAAAAACAAAACAAATATTGTTCGTGTATTTCGTATCCAATTGATAAAAAATCTTTTTACTTGACTGGTTTTAATGAAAAACATATTAATAAATATTATTTATATATAAATTATTTTAATATCGCAACTGTAACTCTCTCTATTCACAACACTAGTCGAGACACTGATAGAACTTTATTTCAATGCGATGTGAGGCAGAACAGATGTCATATATATAATTTTCATTTACTCAATACCTAAATGTCATAACTGTGGGCGAAGCTGGATTCATATTGGTAATTCATTCATTAATATTGGTAAATTTTCAAGCAATTACTCTTAAAAATGAACATAATATTTAAGGTATTCTTAGAAACAATTTTGTGAGGCTCAAAAGGTCCCATACGCACTGCAAGGAAGGTAAATTTTGCCTCGAAAAGACCTCATACGCACTAGTTGAAAGTCTACGAAAAATGGCCCCGCAGCAAACGTGTTAAGTAAAACAAATAATTTCAATCTTAGCCTAACACAATTTTAGACAAAACAAGAAATGGCTCATATTTTTCTGGTTTAATATTTTTAAAGATTGCTGAAAAAGCCTACATCATTCATGAAAATCGGATTTGATGCCCGCCAGCTCCTCAATTCTTTGCCGGTGCATTTCTGACAAGCTTGTTCTGAGACCAGATGGAGTGACGATATACGACGGCTGGTGGCGGGTGAAAACGTAAGGCCGAGGATCGGGCTGAGTGGCCTATGATAGAAGAGCCCTATGTCCAGCAGTAGACGAACACAGGCTGATGATGATGATGATGAATAGAACAGCCTTTCCGGTACTGAGCCATCAGATAGGCGTGATGGCTGCCGCCGATGTTCTTTGGACTGGCGGGACCTACAACAAGACAAAACTATAATTAAATTAGTAGTGCTTTTACCCGACTGAAAGAAGGGTTATGTTTTTCGCGCCTTCCAGTATCTTCGAAAAGCCTAGATAGATTTTGATAATAAAGGTACCGTTAGGTTTGTTTTAATCACCCAAATGTTCTTAGATAGCATGTAATGTTTTTACCAGTTGCTTTTTTGCAGTCGGTTTTTTAAGTTAAAGTTATTAGTGGTTGGACTCTTTGCAGAGTCCGCCTGGGGCAGTACCACACCTTTGCCAGTTATTCTACAGCCAAGCAGTAATGTGCAAACATTACTGCTTGGCGGCTTTGCTTTGCATTGACTGGCCTCGTGGCTTAGTGGGTAGTAACTCTGCCTGCAAAGCCGAGGATTGTGGATTCAATTTCCACCCAGTACAAATACTTGATGAATTCAAATATTTGTACTGTGTCTGGGTGTTTCATGTATAATAAGTATGGATTTAAAACTACATACATATTATATTAGTTATCTGGCCGCCATAGTACAAACTTTGCTTAGTTTGGGGTCAAATGTTGTGTGTGAATTATCCACCAATATTTCTTTATTTATTTATTACTGTGTTCCGGTTTCAAGAGCAATGTTTCCAGTTAAATTACAGAGGGCATAGAGATAAAACATCTTATATCTCTGGGTGACAAGTTCAGTGCAGTGCTGCAGGTAATGATTTGGACTTTTCATGTTCCAATAGCTGCGTGTCATTGTGCATGTGTTATGTGGAAGGCATGTTGCTTACCATCAGGCACATATCCTGCTCGTCTCGTCAGTCTATACATGCTCTCTGGACTGGCGGGCAGGGCCGTCTGTAAACTATTTGAGGCCCTGGGCACATTAGGATGATGGGGCCCCTATGACCTTGAGAAAACACTATTTAGTTATAATACATAAAGAAAGTAGACAAACAAGGTTCTAAATTTATTTTATTTAGTTACTAACTATTAAAAATAGGAAATATAAAAAATAATCTACAAAAGTTACTCGCTTAGCATAAAATCCTTAGATTAATTCTATGTTGATTGCAAAGGTACCCTTCTAGATTTAAGATGAGCAAAATCGTTAATCACTTCTTCAAAATCTATGGTATTGAGAATATCACATTCTATGGGCATCAGCGACAAACTAGTTAATCTCTCTTGAAGCATTGTACTTCTTAATTCATTTTTTATTCGTTTCAATTTAGAAAAGGGGCGTTCTCCGCTGCAGTTAGTTATCGTCATGCTTAAAAATATTCTCAATGCAATTTCTACGTTAGGAAATGTGTCTTCAATTTTGTTTTGCTTTAATAGATTATATACTTCCTGTACACTGTTAGGTGCTTCATTTTCTCTCTGAACATTTTTAAAGTATTCTTTTAAATGTTGACATTCTATTTCTAACTCTTTTTCATTTACATCTTCGTGATAGATTTCCGAAAATTCTTTGCATCCTTGTCGTATCTCTTCGGAATTCAAAGTTTTTAAGTGAAAACATAAACTAAAACGTTGACTAACGGTCTCATATGAACTTAATCGCTGTTTTAGATGAACACTCAAGGTATCGATTATTAGGAGAAAGTCTCTTGTTCTTTGAGATAGATCCTTGTAGTCAGATTCTGGGTTCTTTTCTTTGGCAGATGATTTAAAGTTATCAAATTTATCCCTGAGGTTAGTAATAAAATCATAAAGTGAAGTGAACAAATTGGTTGCAACGTCCAGTGTTATTGTTTCTTTCTGAAGATAATTACTTGTTTTGTCTATTCTTTCCAATATAGAGCTCCAGATTTCCGTCAGTATAATAAATTCTAGACTTCCCATTTTTCTAGACAGACTAAGGGCTTCGTCTCTAGTTTCTCGTGCCTGTTCAGTATCGTTTGCGATGGTGATTAAAACTTCTATTATTCGTTTATAACCCCCATGCAAAGCGCTTACTGCTTACTGCATCAGCTCGGGCTGACCATCTGGTTCGTGAAAGACTTTTAACAACTTTTTTTGAACCTAAATGTTCTGTTAACATATTCCACCTGTGAGTAGAGCCCGAAAAAAAGTTGTACACTTTCTGAACTATTTCAAAAAACTGTGATGCCTCCGGTACACACCCAGCAGCATGGACACCTACCAAGTTTAGTGAATGTCCCGCACATGGTATAAATGTGGCAAATTCACATTTTTCCTTGATTCTTGTTTGTAGACCACTATACTTTCCCGACATATTTGAAGCATTGTCGTAGCTTTGTCCTCTGCAATCTTTTATGGGAATGTCATGTATCTCTAAAAAATGTAAGATTGTCTCCGCTAAATACTTAGATTTATGCTCTTTAATAGGTATAAATTTCAAAAACCTTTCAACAGGAACACAGTCTTTTACGTATCGAATGATGAAAGTTAGCTGGTCAATATGAGACAGATCGGGCGTACTGTCAACGCTAATGGAAAAATATTTTGCTGATTTATATTATATGCATTTATAATTTTTTTTAGAACCTGTTTTCCCATTATTTCAATAAACTCATTACAGATATTTGCTGATAAATAAGAAATGTTACCCTTTCCAGGATTCCCAAATTTTTTTAAGTGATCTGCAAGAAATGGATCAAATTCACTCAATAATTCCACACAACCCAAATCATTTCCGTTGTTTGGAGATCCTAGGATTTCATTGCCGCCGCGAAATGGAAGCCCTCTCGATGCCAAAAATTTTACAACAGCTACAACCCGTTTAAGTACGTTTCTCCAGTAATCCACTTCCTTTTGATGGTGAGATAATAAGTCTATATCTACTCTACCAACCGCTTTACTTCGTGCGAGATAAGTCATCATAGATTTCTTATGCGCTGGGCTATTTTCATGTGTTAAAATTGTGTGATTAATATGTTTCCAATCATTACATCCATTCCGAGAGCAAAGATTAACATCAGTTGGGTTAAATAAGCAGCATGAAAAACAAAATACAGAGCATTTGGAAGGCGAATACAGCAACCATTTTCTTTCGACGCTTTCATTGTTCTTTAATTTGCGAATAAATAATGCTTTGTTGAAATATCTCGTTACTAATTTATTACCATCTTTATAGGTTCTAGATGCCTCGAAAAAGTCAGAATCTTTATTTTGAAAATATACTGGTCCTTTACGAATTAAAATTTCGCGATTTATTTTAATAAACTTTTCGTGAAAATAATCGGCGGGGTCGTGTGATATTAATTCTTCTGTGTTGGAAAACTGTTGTTCAATTGACACAGTTGTTTGTTTTAGTGAAGTCACTGAAGTTGTTGCACTTTCGTCGTAGGAATAGTCGCTTTCTGATTCAATCTCTTTTTCAAAATTGGAATATGAAGATTTAGAAATTCCCGCAATTTGTGATCGAGCTGACTCATCATGTGGAACATTTATTAGTTGATTGCTACTTACAGAAGTTTCTCCAGTAGTAGTAGTAAAATATGATGTTAATTTTGGTAACTTTTCAATTATTTCTTTCTTATGTAGATTATGTTAGATATTGTACTCAATGTTTTTATGTCTAGTGCAATAAAATTGATTGATGAATAAATTAATTTTCATCCCACCAGCTCGGAAAGAGTAGGGTGAAGGATCCAATAATGGACACTTTTAGGACAGTGTTCATAATAAAAATCAATTAAAAAAAAAGTACCAAACTCAGATCAGCAGTAATTAGTGAAAATAACAAGCAATATTCTCAAGAATCAGCACAATGATTTACAATTGAAGTATTTATAATGAATTGTTAGAAAATTGACAATATATAGAAAAAACGAAAATCCCCAGTTATGGACACCTTGGATCCAGTTGTCCATACCCAGTGATGGACGTTACCCAGTTATGGACATCCAGTCATGGACAATGAACATAAACATAATTATGGCAGATATAAATAGTATTTAGGAGACAAATAAAGTCAAAGTACTTTATTCATAAATGTACAATTTACACGTCAATAAATAAAAAATAAAAACAAAAGAAAGAGCATACAAATTGTATACATTTTCAAAGTTTGAAATGACTACTTTACTGTATTATAAAAAAATTCGGTGTAACTGTAAAAAGCTTGATCGATAAGCCAGCACTTTAATCTGTTTTTGAAGCTGCGAAAACTTAGAACAGATATAACTATTTTGGGAAGAGTGTTATAAACTTCAGGTCCCATAATGTGAGTTAGCTTCCGTGACCTTGTGAGGGAGTGTGATATAACATCCAGCTTGTTCGCCTTACGTATGTTGCGAGAATGTCTCTCTCCTCGCGTACTGTATGATTCTAGATTATTTCTAACATACATAGCCACCTGGTAAATCAATATAGTATAATAAATAAAATGAAATAGAGTTTAATTTAAACTAATATTTTAATTGGAATTAAAACAGGCACTGTCATATAATAATTGTTATGTTTTATTTTTTCTTTCTAAGCAGTTTGCTCCTTCATATTCTATTTTCTTGTTTTAGCTTTACTCTATCGGTATTTTCTTGTTCTAGCTTCTTCTTTTCTATTTCTTCCTTTTCGTGGTATTGTCTCCAAGCTTGGCTTGTTACTGCTGATGGTATTTTTTCTCTCTTAGTCCTTGTTTTCTTTTTGCCCTGCTCGTTTTCCGCCCAAAAAGGGGTTTCTTTTGAATGGAGATTGTATAATGATTCTCAAAGCAGCATCTATGGTTGGAGCATGTTTTGCAACTAGAGCTAAGAGCCACCTAACCAAAATTTCTCCTTGTTCTTTTGAAAGCCACCTGAAAGAAGAGGTAAAAACCAGTAATGGACACTCACTGGATCCAGTGATCGACACTGTGTTCTTTACTGGTACATGTACTCCAATTTGTTTGGTTTAGAAATATACTTACACTGCTTGGGAAAAGATGTCAAATTGGTGTGCAAACTCAAGATGTTACTAAGAAAATAATTATGGACATATGTCGATAACTGGGTAAAGTCTGTATGGCAGAACCAGTAAATGACACCGGCTATAAAATAAAATTCATGATAATAAGCGGGAAGAATTACAAATAATAATATCTCTCATTTCATTACAAAACTTTAAAATATCATTAGAATTTAATTACAATAAATAACAAAGAAAAAACGGATAAAAAATTGACTCACCTTGTTGACGATTACGTTAGTAAAATTGGATTTTTCTGGAGAAGCACTAACTTGGTCTAATGTTTACTTCGCCATCATGAAACAAAATGACAGATCGCACTGACGGATATTGTGAGGCAAATAGGAGGTCTGTTCTATATGATTAAGTGTTGCCACACCAAAATGTCAATGTGGAAGGCTTGTTTTCTTTGAAAATAGGAAAAAAGTGTCCATTACTGGGGTCTTGTCCATTACTGGATCATCCACCCTACTTTTGCTCCTCGATATCAGGGCGCAAAAGTCGTTTTTACCCTTTAGAGGGTAAAGGTATAGCTATGCGCATGCGGCAAACTAAAGCTAATAAGCGTAGGTATTGTAGTAAGTCATTATCATCAGATTTTTCAAAATTAATGTTTTGCGGTAATACCTAAATATCGGTTATCATTTGGTAATCTGGCAGAAACTAGGGGGGCCCATTTGATCGCGGGGCCCTGGGCACGTGCCCATAGTGCCCAGTGGGAAAGAGGGGCCTGCTGGCGGGACCTATGACAAAACAAATCTATGATGAAAGTTGCAAGGAATATATAGTGAACCTATAGAGCAATCATTATAGTTGATCAATTATTACTTATAATTTTAATATAGGTATGAAAGTCTATGCTGCTCAGCATAGGGAGATCACCTTTTTGTAGCCACAGTTGGGGTTCAGCGTTCTCTCTCTGTTGAACATATAAGAAACTAGTAACATTATATAAAACTTGACAGCTTAAAGGTTTAAGTGTGATTTTTAGAAACAATGTTTACGATTTCAGACATTAGTTTTGCAATAGATATTCTAAATGACAAGGATAGCAACCAACTATTCAACACTGACAAGTAGTAAACATAAAAAAGGATAGGTACTCCCTTTTATACATTATTAAACATCTGGGCTTAGGGTTTATAGAAATAGAAAAAATATATAAATACCTCGGGAAAAACCAGCATTCTTGCTGATGTCTGCGGTTCGCCAAATCAATCTCCCATTATAAATGTCATTGTTTATTCCCCATGGAAGAATTAGGTTTATTGTTGAAGATAGTTATGATATAGATAGTTCAGCGTGGCCGCTGTGGTTTTCTGAGTGATATACCTTTTCATCTGTGCATACCTAGAATAATAAAACAAAGTGAGATATGCAAAATGTAGATAAATTACATAAGTATTTATGTATTAGTACAAAGACACCACTAGATGTAAGAAATATATATATTTTTAAGCAAATAATTGCAATAGTGTGGCTCACTTGTAATCATTTTTTACTCACTCCCACATTATAATAATAATTCTGTTGTACTATTGTAATTGAACCTACTTTAATGAATGAATTACTTACTTTTTGTCGTCATTTTGAGGATTTGGTACACTGTCCCAAGTTATTGAGTGTGGTACACGTTTCTCATAGCTGATGAAAACGCACATGCCCTTCCACGTGTCTCAGCTGGAAAATACACAGACTAGTATCACAGCAACAGCATAAAGTAAAAGTGTGCTTGTATAGTTCTAACACTTCAATTTTGCAATCGCTTATCGCATTTACCTCTATTTGAGTAAGTAACATAAAAACTAAAAACAAACAGATTTTTGTTTATTTTGGATTTTGGTTAACCATAAGGTAGGCACGTCTTTTTTTCCTTATTGGCACTTAGTGTTTTTTGTATTTGCCACGGTACAGTTGAAATATCGAAATAATGCTTGTTAAGTGACTTTTCAGAAATAAAATACATAAACTAAAGTATACATACGGTTTTCTTTATTTATATTATCCTTAAAATTGATAATTTGATAGATATATTACAATTAAAAGAAAAAATCAAAAACCGATAAAACCGTTTTGGTTAGGACATCACTAAGGTTTCAAATCATTCGATCCGACCCTCAGCCGACCTAAGTCTATGACTTCCGACCGAGATGTATCGAGCCGATTGTTTTTCGTGGTAAGCTACAATTCGATTAATCGGACAGCTGTCGGTCGGACCCGATCAATCGGAGCTTGTTTTCGTAGTTGACCTGCTGGTCTACTACGAAGTCCGATAAACGATATTATCGGCCGAACATAAATGACGTTTCCTACGTGAAAGACAATCGGTCGGTTGATCGGATCGGTCGTTTCGTTCTTTCCGACCGACGCTAATCTGACAGTTTTTGTGTCAATATGTTACTCCGAAAGCACTTTGTCCGACCGAATATTTGAGTTAGACAAGCAGCAGGTCTACTACGAAGTCCGATAAACGATATTATCGGCCGAACATATGACGTTTCCTACCACGAAAGACAATCGGTCGTTTGATCGTATCGGTCGTTTCGTTCTTTCCGACCGACGCTAATCTGACAGTTTTTGTGTCATAAATGTTACTCCGAAAACACTTTGTCCGACCGAATATTTGAGTTTGACAAGAGTTACGTCGTTAAAATCCACGACAACAATTTTCTAGTCGTGCGACTATCGTGTAGAGCTTGTATCTTTAAAAATTGACTAATTTTGCATGAGCAACCCACTAAGTGTTCCTAAAAAACTGCTTATCTGCTGGGACTCGGGGCCTTCTCTCGCAGGGAGATAATCAAGGCCATAATCCACCACGCTGGCTCAGTGCGAGTTGGTGGATGACAAATCACTTAAAAAGATTCTAGGTACATGTCGGTCTCCTCACGATGTTTTCCATCACCGTTTTAAGTTAGCGGCATTACGCACATGACGTCGAAAAGACAGTGGTGCGGATCCGGAGACCCCGCGTTTTGAACCCTGGGTCACCGGATCGGCAATCGCCGTTTTCCCGATTAGACCAGCCGTAACTTGACTAAAATTAATCCATGTAAAATGGTGATGACGTAAGTAATGTTACAACAAAGTATTTACTCAAATATATTATGTACTGTAAATTTTATTATCAGTTTTTACCATTCATGGTAAAAATGCTCGAAATGTATATAAGTAATACATCCAGAGAAATTACAGGGCTTAGATGTATAATATCTTAGGTCACTGGGTGACAAGCGCAGTGCAGTGCAGTGCATTGTAGCATAGAGGGACGAGACGAGCAGGACATGACTGTATCTTATGGTAAGCAACATACCTGCCACTGCAACATACCTGAAAAGTCCAAATAGGTAATGATTGGACTTTTCAAGTTCCAATAGTTGCGTGTCACTGTGCTGTTACGTGGCAGGTATGTTGCTTATCATCAGACACATGTCCTGCTCGTCTCGTCACTCTATGCTACAATAAAAAAACATAAATATACTTATCATATTAATGTTATGATTGTCAATAGATTATTTTTTAATATAAATTTTCTGCCATAAATAAATATTGGTGCATATTGTGGCGTGACTGGCCTCGTGGCTTAGTGGGTAGTAGCTCTGCCTGCGGAGCTGAGGGTTGTGGGCTTGATTTCCACCCAGTGCAAATATTTGTGTGAATTTAAATGTTTGCACTGCGTCTGGGTGTTTCAATGTATAACAAGTATGTATTTAAAAACTATGTAAGTATTATATCAGCTATCTAGCCTCTAACTAAGTAAAACTTGTATTATATGAGCTAGATACCTGATATAATACTAACATAGTTGTAAATACATACTACATACTTATTGTACATAACGGCTCCCAGACACCTAACAAATATTTGTATTCATCACACAAATAACGCTCTGGGTGGGAATCGAACCCATGACCTACGGCTTCACAGGCAGTCTTACTGCAAACTAAACCACTAGGCCCGTCAAATATAAATATATTAATTAAAATAAACAAATTTATTACTGAATAAAACTAATAAAACTTTAATTTCGTTTTTATTATTTGGAATGATATAAGTACCTATATAAAGTTAAACAAACAATTTAATCTTAGCCTAATACAATTTTACACAGAACAAGAAATGGCTAATATTTTTCTGGTTTATAATTTTTAAAAATTGCCGAAAAAGCCTGCACCATTCATGAAAATCGGTTTTGATGCTCGCCAGCTCCTCAATTCTTTGCCGGTGCATTTCTGACAAGCTTGTTCTGAGACCAGATGGAGTGACTATATATGATGGCTGGTGGCTGGTGGAGGTTGAAAACGTAAGGCCGAGGATCGGGCTGAGTGGCCTATGATAGGAGAGGCCTATGTCCAGCAGTGGACGAACACAGGCTGATGATGATGAATAGAACAGCCTTTCCGGTACTGAGCCATCAGATAGGCTTGATGGCTGCCGTCGATGTTCTTTGGACTGGCGGGACCTATAACAAGACAAAACTATAATTAAATTAGTAGTGCTTTTACCCTACTGGAAGGGTTATGTTTTTTGCGCGTTCCAGTATTTTGCAGTCTGGATAGATTTTGATAATAAATGTAATAATCTCTGGGTGACGAGCGCAGTGCAGTGCTGCAGGTAATGATTTGGACTTTTTATGTTCCAATAGCTGCGTGTCATTGTGCTGTTATGTGGCAGGCATGTTGCTTACCATTAGGCACATATCCTGCTCGTCTCGTCACTCTATACATGCTCTCTGGACTGGCGGGACCTATGACAAAACAAATCTATGATGAACTTTGTAAGGAATGTTTAGATAACCTATAGAGCAATCAT
Organism: Ectropis crepuscularia; assembly: GCA_963693475.1. Taxonomy (NCBI): domain Eukaryota; kingdom Metazoa; phylum Arthropoda; class Insecta; order Lepidoptera; family Geometridae; genus Ectropis; species Ectropis crepuscularia. Next base: position 74,160 of record OY856362.1, on the reverse strand, counting down.
TGTAGTTGATCAATTATTACTTTTAATTTTAATATAAGTGTAAAAGTCTATGCTGCTCAGCATAGAGAGACCCCCTTTTTGTAGCCACAGTTGGGGTTCGGCCTTCTCTCTCTGTTGCATGTATAAGAAACTAGTAACATTTTATAAAACTTGAAAGCTTAACGGTTTAAGTGTTATTTTTAGGATTGTTACTATACAATACGTTTACGATTTTAGACATTAGTTTTGCAATAGATATTAAACTTCACTTAAATTCACTTAAATGACAAGGATGGCAACCAACTATTCAACACTGACAAGTAAACATAAAAAGAGATAGGTACCCCCTTTTATACATTCACAAACATCCGGGCTTAGGATTTATAAAAATGGAAAAAAAACCTCAGGAAATACCAACACTCTTGCTGATGTCTGCGGTTCGCCAAATCAATCTCCCATTATAAATATCATTGTTTATTCCCTGCTTGTTGTTGTTGTGAGTTGCTGTTTTATGAGTGATATTATATCCTTTCATCTGTGCATACCTAGAATAATAAAACAAATTGAGATATGCAAAATGTAGATAAATTACATAAGTATTTATGTATTAGTACATAGACACCACTAGGTGTAAGAAGTATATATTTTTTAAGAAAATAATTGCAATAGTGTACTTGTATCTTTTTTTATTCACTTCCACATTTTATTTAAAATTCAATAACTGTTAGGTATAATTAAAGGTTCAACTTTAAGTAGTCAAGCCCCAAGAGGCCAAGAGGATGAATTACTATACTTACTTTTTATCATAATTTTGTGGATTTGGAACACTGTCCCAAGTTATTGAGTGTGGTACACAGTGTGGAGAGGTTCTCATAGCTGATAGAAATGCACATATGCCCTTCCACGTCTCAGTATTCCTTGAGGCAATACGATATACATCCAGAAAGTCCAAGAGAGTTTCAAGTTGCGCTGGTCCGCTGGTGCCGGTGTAAATGTCATTTTAGAAGTCATCTCTCAAAACCCGAATGTGTCAACACTATAATTATGTTCTCGTGAACCCAAAAGGGACTTAAGCACTGTTATAATCGTAATATTGAACCTAACGTACAATTTGTACTATGCATTTCACTTTTGTTGATATTATTTATCGTGTAGGTTATTTACAACAGCTCGAAAATACATCACAATTATCACAGCAAAAAAGTAAAAGTGTGTTTGTATAGTTCTAACACTTCAAATTTGTTATCTCTTTTACGTTGATTTGAGAAAGTAACATAAAAACTAAAAACAAACTGATTGCAAGATTTAGTATTGTTTATTTTGATTTTTGGATGACCATAACCTAGACACGTCTTTTTTTTCCTTATTGGCACTTAGTGTTTTTTGTATTTGTCACGATACAGTTGAAATATCGAAATCATGCTTGTTAAGTGACTTTTCAGAAATAATATACAAAAACTAAAGTAAACATACGTTTTTCTTTATTTATATTGTGTTTATAATTGATAATTCGATAGATATATTACAGTTAAAAGAAAAAATCAAAAACCGATAAAACCGTTTTGGTTAGGACATCACTAAGGTTTCAAATCATTCGATCCGACCCTCAGCCGACCTAAGTCTATGACTTCCGACCGAGATGTATCGATCCGATTGTTTTTCGTGGTAAGCTACAATTCGATTAATCGGACAGCTGTCGGTCGGACCCGATCGATCGGAGCTTGTTTTCGTAGTTGACCTGCTGGTCTACTACGAAGTCCGATAAACGATATTATCGGCCGAACATATGACGTTTCCTACCACGAAAGACAATCGGTCGTTTGATCGGATCGGTCGTTTCGTTCTTTCCGACCGACGCTAATCTGACAGTTTTTGTGTCATAAATGTTACTCCGAAAACACTTTGTCCGACCGAATATTTGAGTTTGACAAGAGTTACGTCGTTAAAATCCACGACAACAATTTTCTAGTCGTGCGACTATCGTGTAGAGCTTGTATCTTTAAAAATTGACTAATTTTGCATGAGCAACCCACTAAGTGTTCCTAAAAAACTGCTTATCTGCTGGGACTCGGGGCCTTCTCTCGCAGGGAGATAATCAAGGCCATAATCCACCACGCTGGCTCAGTGCGAGTTGGTGGATGACAAATCACTTAAAAAGATTCTAGGTACATGTCGGTCTCCTCACGATGTCTTCCATCACCGTTTTAAGTTAGCGGCATTACGCACATGACGTCGAAAAGACAGTGGTGCGGATCCGGAGACCCCGCGTTTTGAACCCTGGGTCACCGGATCGGCAATCGCCGTTTTCCCGATTAGACCAGCCGTAACTTGACTAAAATTAATCCATGTAAGTAATGTTACAACAAAGTATTTACTCAAATATATTATGTACTGTAAATTTTATTATCAGTTTTTACAATTCATGGTAAAAATGCTCGAAATGTATATAAGTAATACATCCAGAGAAATTACAGGGCTTAGATGTATAATATCTTAGGTCACTGGGTGACAAGCGCAGTGCAGTGCAGTGCATTGTAGCATAGAGGGACGAGACGAGCAGGACATGACTGTATCTTATGGTAAGCAACATACCTGCCACTGCAACATACCTGAAAAGTCCAAATAGGTAATGATTGGACTTTTCAAGTTCCAATAGTTGCGTGTCACTGTGCTGTTACGTGGCAGGTATGTTGCTTATCATCAGACACATGTCCTGCTCGTCTCGTCACTCTATGTTACAATAAAAAAAACATAAATATACTTATCATATTAATGTTATGATTGTCAATAGATTATTTTTTAATTTAAATTTTCTGCCATAAATAAATATTGGTGCATATTGTGGCGTGACTGGCCTCGTGGCTTAGTGGGTAGTAGCTCTGCCTGCGGAGCTGAGGGTTGTGGGCTTGATTTCCACCCAGTGCAAATATTTGTGTGAATTCAAATGTTTGCACTGCGTCTGGGTGTTTCAATGTATAACAAGTATGTATTTAAAAACTATGTAAGTATTATATCAGCTATCTGGCCGCTATCGTACAAGCTTTGCTTAGTTTGGGGTCAGATGGTGTTGTGTGTGAATTGTCTACTATCAAAATTTAATATTTAAAAATAATATTGTCCACACAACACCATCTAGCCTCTAACTAAGTAAAACTTGTATTATATGAGCTAGATACCTGATATAATACTAACATAGTTGTAAATACATACTAAATACTTATTGTACATAACGGCTCCCAGACACCTACCAAATATTTGTATTCATCACACAAATAACGCTCTGGGTGGGAATCGAACCCATGACCTACGGCTTCACAGGCAATCTTACTGCAAACTAAACCACTAGGCCCGTCAAATATAAATAAATTAATTAAAATAAACAAATTTATTACTGAATAAAACTAATAAAACTTTAATTTCGATTTTATTATTTGGAATGATATAAGTACCTATATGTACATATAAAGTTAAACAAACAATTTAATCTTAGCCTAATACAATTTTACACAGAACAAGAAATGGCTAATATTTTTCTGGTTTATAATTTTTAAAAATTGCCGAAAAAGCCTGCACCATTCATGAAAATCGGTTTTGATGCTCGCCAGCTCCTCAATTCTTTGCCGGTGCATTTCTGACAAGCTTGTTCTGAGACCAGATGGAGTGACTATATATGATGGCTGGTGGCTGGTGGAGGTTGAAAACGTAAGGCCGAGGATCGGGCTGAGTGGCCTATGATAGGAGAGGCCTATGTCCAGCAGTGGACGAACACAGGTTGATGATGATGAATAGAACAGCCTTTCCGGTACTGAGCCATCAGATAGGCGTGATGGCTGCCGTCGATGTTCTTTGGACTGGCGGGACCTATAACAAGACAAAACTATAATTAAATTAGTAGTGCTTTTACCCTACTGAAAGGGTTATGTTTTTCGCGCGTTCCAGTATTTTCCAGTCTGGATAGATTTTGATAATAAATGTAATAATCTCTTGGTGACGAGCGCAGTGCAGTGCTGCAGGTAATGATTTGGACTTTTTATGTTCCAATAGCTGCGTGTCATTGTGCTGTTATGTGGCAGGCATGTTGCTTACCATCAGGCACATATCCTGCTCGTCTCGTCACTCTATACATGCTCTCTGGACTGGCGGGACCTATGACAAAACAAATCTATGATGAAATTTGTAAGGAATGTTTAGATAATAGAGCAATCATTGTAGTTGATCAATTATTACTTTTAATTTTAATATAAGTCTAAAAGTATATGCTGCTCAGCATAGAGAGACCCCCTTTTTGTAGCCACAGTTGGGGTTCGGCCTTCTCTCTCTGTTGCATGTATAAGAAACTAGTAACATTTTATAAAACTTGAAAGCTTAACGGTTTTAAGTGTTATTTTTAGGATTGTTCCTATACAATACGTTTACGATTTTAGACATTAGTTTTGCAATAGATATTTTAAATGACAAGGATGGCAACCAACTATTCAACACTGACAAGTAAACATAAAAAGAGATAGGTACCCCCTTTTATACATTATCAAACATCCGGGCTTAGGATTTATAAAAATGGAAAAAAAACCTCAGGAAATACCAACACTCTTGCTGATGTCTGCGGTTCGCCAAATCAATCTCCCGTTATAAATATCATTGTTTATTCCCTGCTTGTTGTTGTTGTGAGTTGCTGTTTTATGAGTGATATTATATCCTTTCATCTGTGCATACCTAGAATAATAAAACAAATTGAGATATGCAAAATGTAGATAAATTACATAAGTATTTATGTATTAGTACATAGACACCACTAGGTGTAAGAAGTATATATTTTTTAAGAAAATAATTGCAATAGTGTACTTGTATCTTTTTTTATTCACTTCCACATTTTATTTAAAATTCAATAACTGTTAGGTATAATTAAAGGTTCAACTTTAAGTAGTCAAGCCCCAAGAGGCCAAGAGGATGAATTACTATACTTACTTTTTATCATAATTTTGTGGATTTGGAACACTGTCCCAAGTTATTGAGTGTGGTACACAGTGTGGAGAGGTTCTCATAGCTGATAGAAATGCACATATGCCCTTCCACGTCTGAGTATTCCTTGAGGCAATACGATATACATCCAGAAAGTCCAAGAGAGTTTCAAGTTGCGCTGGTCCGCTGGTGCCGGTGTAAATGTCATTTTAGAAGTCATCTCTCAAAACCCGAATGTGTCAACACTATAATTATGTTCTCGTGAACCCAAAAGGAACTTAAGCACTGTTATAATCGTAATATTGAACCTAACGTACAATTTGTACTATGCATTTCACTTTTCTTGATATTATTTATCGTGTAGGTTATTTACAACAGCTCGAAAATACATCACAATTATCACAGCAAAAAAGTAAAAGTGTGCTTGTATAGTTCTAACACTTCAAATTTGTTATCTCTTTTACGTTGATTTGAGAAAGTAACATAAAAACTAAAAACAAACTGATTTTAAGCAAGATTTAGTAGGTATTGTTTATTTTGATTTTTGGATGACCATAACCTAGACACGTCTTTTTTTTCCTTATTGGCACTTAGTGTTTTTTGTATTTGTCACGATACAGTTGAAATATCGAAATCATGCTTGTTAAGTGACTTTTCAGAAATAATATACAAAAACTAAAGTAAACATACGTTTTTCTTTATTTATATTGTGTTTATAATTGATAATTCGATAGATATATTACAATTAAAAGAAAAAATCAAAAACCGATAAAACCGTTTTGGTTAGGACATCACTAAGGTTTCAAATCATTCGATCCGACCCTCAGCCGACCTAAGTCTATGACTTCCGACCGAGATGTATCGATCCGATTGTTTTTCGTGGTAAGCTACAATTCGATTAATCGGACAGCTGTCGGTCGGACCCGATCGATCGGAGCTTGTTTTCGTAGTTGACCTGAAGAGTTACGTCGTTAAAATCCACGATAACAAATTTTTAGTCGTCCGACTATCGTGTAAAGCTTGTATCTTTAAAAATTGACTAATTTTGCATAAGAAACCCATTAAATGTTCCTAAAAACTGCTTAAAACAGTTGGGACTCGGGGTCTTCTCTCGCAGGGAGATAATCAAGGCCATAATCCACCACGCTGGCCCAGTGCGGGTTGGTGGATGACAAATAACTTAAAAAGATTCTAGGTACATGTCCGTCACCTCACGATGTTTGCCATCGCCGTTTTAAGTTAATGGCATTACGCACATGACTTCGAAAGTGGTGCGGATCCGGATACCCCGCGTTTTGAACCCTGGGTCTCCGGAGCGGCAATCGCCATTTTCCTGATCAGATATTTTTGACTTTTTGATTAACTTGACTAAAATGAATCCATGTAAAATGGTGATGACGTAAGTAATGTTACAACAAAGTATTATTACTCAAATATATTATGTACTGTAAATTTCCGTGGACGGCGTGAAGAACTTGACATCTCGAGATCAGTCTGGCGAAACCGTAGTAGGTACTAAGAATTAGATGTATGAAACGGTTTTTCTATTTTATGGTGACCGAACCCGTCAAAGTAGAAAAGTATTCCATATTCAAATGGTTGCTTTGACATCACTGACTCTCTTGTTTTAGCCGCATAATATTGAAAACATGGCGGCCGCAGCCGCCATAACAGCCGCCATATTTGCAAGTTTGTAATCCGTCAATGTCACATTGTCACTATGTCAGTTTAGAGACGTAGTGATTACTTACTCTGTGGATTTTGTTCCCGCCATTACACCATTACAGTGATAAGTGAAAACTTACTCTGTTCCTGCTTCCCGCTTCCCGCCAACCCGCCATTTTACATTCTCTTTGCCCGCCATTGGGAACATAAACATAAGTATATAATTTCCAAATTTACATTCTTTTTGATTTTTGATTATACATTGGAAGTGTGCTAAAGCTAAACGGAATCCCTAAAGTATCGCATTTTTGTCCGATTATTGAGAAAGTTTGTAAATATACGACTTATAGTGTGTAAATGTTGTCCAGGTGGGTGGGAATGGGAAGGCTTGGGGTTTTTGTGTTTGTGACCCAGTTATTTACGTCCATATCCAAGGATGGATCGCTGGATCCCGAACTTCCCGAGCCCAGCCGCCGCCTGATATTGATGATTGACTGGTGCGCTTAATTTTACCGACTAAAAGACGCTTATAACTAGTTGAGACGATAGTGAAAAACTTGAAAAAATAGCAGCAGAGAAAAATAAAGCATATACGAGTATAAAGCATCGCTAGCAATGAAACATAGGTACTTGAAAAAGAAGTATATGAGCAAAAACAGGAACCTGAAAGAGCATTAGATTTGAAAAAACATGCCGAAAAACGGACTGACAAGGAAAAGGGCGAAAAGGCATGCAATGCACTTGACTTGCAACAATTTCTAACAACTTCGCTTTGGAGTTTCAATCGTACTATCCCCGATTTAGCTTCTGTTGAGGCAAAGGAGGTTTGTATGGGATATAATAGTATAATAGCACAATAGAAATTATGTTTCTGCATTCATCATAATCAGTCATCATTCGTCCTCTGCTGGACGTATATCTCTCCAATAATATGCCACAAAGCCTGATCTTTGGCCATAGATTTCCAACCACCAACAGCTGTCTGCCATATAATGATCGACCCTCCGACAACTAGTCTCCAGGCGCCCTATACTACGTTTGCCGATTCTCGGTCACTACCTACTCCAAAACCCGTCTACTCCAACGGTTATGAGGTCTGCGGCAGATGTGACCGGCTCACTGCCAGTTCTTTTGCTAATACGCTTAGCTATGTCAGTGACACTTAAGTTCTCTGACGAATTACTTTATACTACACCTGCTCGGAAAGTACCTTGATACTTTATCAAATTTACGGTAGAAAGTACGTCATTGCATATCGAACAAATATGCGGCGAGAAAACGCATCTGAGCGGGAGAGAAAAGTGTATGAAAATCCATTTCTTACGTGGTTTTTCTTTTTTAATTTTGGGTAAGACTATGCGCTGGTAACCTAAATATCAAAAGCCAAAAAGTTTTTACAGTGAGTTTTTATCTCCAAGTTCGCAAAATGACACTGGCCACTAGCTGTGTGTTGGATGGTGTCAAACAATTTGAAAAAAGAACATGTGAAAATTGCAGACGCCATTGGCGCCGTTTTCAATTTGTGTGTTGTTTGAGGATTCAGTTTTCGTAGAAAAGTAAAATAAATTTATTTTCCTCGTAGGTGTAGTAGTATAAAGCACTATGTATCACTCGAGAGAAAGTGCGATTCCCGATCTCGGGTATTTTAAAGCCCGAGCCTACGGCTTCAGACACCGTGGGATGGGTTAGAACTTGACGAAGTTTTCCAAATGCTACTCAGCCCAACGATTATAACTCTTGAAATATTAGATTAATCAATAAAACGCATCAGACCATTATTGAAGTGAAAACTTCTTTAGGCGCGCCTAGACAGATATTTCGTGGGCTGTGAATTGGATTCTAGCATCACGCTCGGTTATGATAAGGAATCTTCGGGTAAACTCGGGACCATGGCTATTGGCCATTTAGAAATGCGTCAGCCAATGGGAAATGCTGAAAGGGCGTGGCCCCGACATCATGCCATGGCCATCATGGTTCATACGTTTTGAGTTAGAAGAACTTTAAATTCTGTTATTCTGCCAAAAATATTATAAGTAATATAATTAATTGTGTTAAAATGAACAATTGTTATAATAAGACGACAAAAACTCTGTATTTGTAAGAAAGAAACGGATATTGAGTCTAATGAAAGCCAGCATTAGACGACGCGAGAGTGAACATGAAAGCAAACTAGAAGATAAATCAGTGAGAAAGAATGGTTAATAATAATTATATACTTATAGGCTGAAATGATAGCAATCCTATAAACTTTCTTATTGAACTATCGTCACTTGTGAAAAAAATTAAAGGACCTCAAATAATATAATATCCGGAATTAGATGAAATCCATTTTTAAATACCTAAGGGGAAAATTAAATAGTAAGCTAAAAACATTCCTTTAATATCGTATTAAACTGTCATTATTTAGAAACAATTAACGTTGCCGATGTAAATCTATATCTATCTATACTTATAATAAAACTGTAACGGGTTCGCGTATTTCCAATCTATACAAGGCCAGAACGCAAGGGTATGAAACTAATCACGTATAGATTGTAAATAAGTTTTTTTACTAAGATCTTCCAAACCATACAAGGCCAGTACGCAAACCGCAAATACCAATTACTCCAACCATTTGGTACGCAATTGTACCAAAACCAAACCACACTCTTATCGTGACAACAGCGAATCCCACATCTCCCACGACGGCCGAAAATCTAATAGACAGAATAGCGTTAGCACTGGACACGAAAAAGACCGGAGCAAGGGTTGACCGATTGCGCAAAGGTCGAAACAGGAAAGTTATCCTGAGTTGCAGCACAGAGGAAGACCTTGGTCTGGTTAGAAATCGCGTCCAGCAGGACAAAACTCTAAAGGTGGAGACCGCGAAAGCGGGTAATCCACTAATCATCATCCGAGACGTCCTGTCTTACCACAAAGACCACGAGATAGTGGAAAAACTTTTGGCGCAGAATAAACATCTGCTACAGGGGGTTAATTTGGAAGAGAGCGCGATTAGAGTTCGGTACAGAAAAAGGGCGCGTAACCAACATGAGTGCCATCCAGTGATCGAGGTCTCACCTCGCATTCACAGAGCGTTTTTGGACGCCGAAAAAGTCTACATTGGGCTCCAGCGGAGACCAGTGGCAGACCACTCGCCTTTGGGGCAGTGCACCAAATGCCTAGGTTTCGGTCACACAAAGGCGATCTGCCGGGAAAGGGATGAATCCTGCAGTCATTGCGGAAAAGCCCATTCCTGGACTCAATGCAAGGCAAGAAAAGAAGACCTGCCACCCAAATGCAAAAACTGCGCGGTTGCTCATCCCAACAGAGAACTCGCTCACAACGCCTTTAGTAGCGAGTGCCCTGAAAGGGTAAAATGGGATGGCATAGCGCGGTCCCGAATATCTTATTGCTAAGGGCACTCATGAGGAACGAGGCTCAGTCTCCCAAAGAGTAGGCAAACCAGGTTCGCGCTTCATCCAAGCAAACCTGCAGCGCTCCCAGAATGCAACGACAGAACTCCTGAAGGTTGCGAGAGAAAGGGGAGTTTCAGTTGCCCTTGTTCAAGAACCCTATGTGGGAAATAAAGGCGCGATGAAACAATATCCTGGAACTCGCATTATTCAGTGCAGTTTAAATAGGCAGAAACCAGTTAAGGCAGCCATTATAGTCTTCGGCGACAGGCTGGAGGTAATCCATGACCCCCAAATTGTCACCGAAACGGAAGTGGCAGTCCTATTGGTCGGCACAGGCCTAAAACTGGGAGTGATTTCTGTCTACTTAGAAGGAGACCAAAAAGTCGACGCTTACCTCAGCAGGATCAAAGTATTCAGCGAGAAATTAGCGACAAAAGACCTTATTGTTGCTGGTGACGTGAATGCACGGTCCCACTGGTGGGGAAGCACATATCAAAATGAGAGAGGAGAAGCCGTAAACTCTTTCTTCAACGAAATGGACTTGTACATTCTCAACTCCGGCGATACACCAACCTTCGAGATCGTCAGGGAAGGCAAACTCTGCACAAGCGTAGTAGATGTAACTACGTGCAGCGGGTCTCTCCTGGGAAAAATCGAGGGATGGGAGGTTGACAAAAGTATTACAACATCTGACCACAACGCAATCACCTTCACTTTGCGTCTAGTGAAAGCTCTCGACCAACAGAGGCCAATAACAACACGCAAATACAACACCAAGAAGGCAAATTGGGCAAACTTTATGTCACAGCTAAAATCTTCCCTTAAAGAAAGAAACATCTCGCCGGAATCAGTGGAGAAATGTGAAAGTTCACTAGAACTTGAGTTGATGATTACGAGCTACACAGCTGGTATACATGAAGCCTGCGAGCACACCATTCCAGTGGTGAGCTCGTCGAAGGGAAATCCAACCCCTCCATGGTATACTAAAACGCTCGAAAATCTGAAAAAAGAAGTTCTCAGAAGAAAGAGAAGGATCAGGAATGCCGCCCCTGACAGAGTTGTACTTGTAGTCGAACAGTACCAAATTGCTCGGCAAGACTACAAGGAAAAAGTCAAACAAGCTCAGACGGAAAGCTGGAAAGAGTTCTGCACCAATCAGGAGAAAGAAAGTATGTGGGACAAGATCTACAGAGTGATGAGAAACACTTCGACAAGACAGGAAGAAATACTCCTAAGAGACACCGAAGGTAACACTCTATCCCCGCAGCTATCTGCAGAACTACTTGCCAAAACTTTCTATCCCGACGACTCTGAGAGCACAGACCAACCGTGTCATACAGAGCTACGGGAGCGAACCACGGAAACACCTATGGACTTACCGGAAAATGATCCACCTTTCACATCAGCGGAACTGGAATCACTATTGAGAACTCTGAATCCAAAAAAAGCTCCCGGTACGGACGGGATAACCGCTGATATATGCGCCGCAGCTATACGTTGTGAATGGGAGGTTTTCCTTGCGATAGCAAATAAATGCTTGTCGTTAAAACACTTCCCCAAGCAATGGAAAGAGGCGCACGTGGTCATTTTACGCAAACCCGGTAAGACAGATTATACACACCCAAAATCTTACCGCCCCATAGGTCTTCTGTCCGTTCCCGGAAAAATTGTCGAAAAGCTTCTGGTAAACCGACTCCAATGGCATCTCCTCCCAACCATCAGTAGGAAACAGTACGGCTTCATGCCTCAAAGAGGCACCGAGGACGCCCTCTATGCTCTATGACCTGGTAGAGCACATCAAAAAAGGAGTTGACAGTAAAGACACCGTACTCCTAATCTCCCTGGATATAGAGGGTGCCTTCGACTATGCATGGTGGCCCGCCCTCAAAAATCAATTAGCGAAGAAGAGGTGCCCAACAAACCTCTACGACATCGTAAACTCTTACCTCAGCGACCGTAAAATCAAGGTCAACTATGCAAGAGCAGTCTATGAGAAGGAAACAACTAAAGGATGCGTCCAAGGGTCCATCTGTGGACCAACCTTTTGGAATGTGATTCTAGACTCATTACTACAAATGCTGGAAGCCGAGGGAGTATACTGTCAAGCATTCGCGGACGACGTCGTTCTCGTGTTTACAGGCAGCCCGAACATCATCGAACAGCAAGCGAGCAGGGCGTTGAGCATGACAGTGGAATGGGGTAAAATTAACAAACTCAACTTTGCAGCGCATAAAACCAACGCAATGCTTTTCACAAAAAAGTTGAAGTACGAACCTCCAAACATAGTCATGTCCGGCGTCCGGCTCGATCTGGTCGAGGAAGTCAAACTGCTAGGCCTACTAATTGACCGACGGCTCAACTTTAAAGCACATGTGACCGCCCAATGTAAAAAAGTGGCGAACATTTATAGACAGCTAGCATGTGCAGCGAAGGTGACCTGGGGATTGAATGGCGAAATCACGAGAACTATATACGTCGCTGTGGCGGAACCACAGACCAGGTAGAGAGATACTCTCAGACATGTCGGGAACAAGGAACATTGGTCTATGGTTACTAGACTAAATTCACTTTATCTGTGCTGAAAATGATACGCCGCCATTTTTTTATTTTTTTTAAATTAAACAAACTGCATCAACACAAAGATCTAATTTGCCAACTCGTGCATTCGCGCCAGTAGGTAGGTATACATCATACATTATTTATTTTTTTACGCCTAAAAGGAACCAGTTTCTATAAGAAAAATATAGCGCAAATTGGCTTGATACATTTATTTCTTCTTGAACAATTTCTTTCAAATATGTTTTGAGCCGTAGGTACCAATAAACTTTCTGTTATGTAATTTTAACTACGATAGTGCGAGTCCAATGTTAGAGTCAGAACTCATCTTGATTAAGTTCCGCAACAGTTTTTTAGCAAAAGAATCACCACTTCACAGGATATATTTGGAGTGTTTTTCTTTCCAATGTGGAAACGTATGTAACAGACGTATTTTCCGAAGTAACTGCAGCCTGGTACAATACACTTGTTATAAATCTTAGGTAAGGTGCGAAAAGAACATTTGCACCTAATAAAGAACAAAAATACACGAAAATGTAAACATGTAAACAATAATAATTATTTTTATCAACACACAATGACAACGTCATATTCACCATAGATAAATACTATAATTTTATGAAAAAAGTATACCAATAGTGTCATAGAGATGCCCGATAATGTGATAATTTTATCGTAATATCAGAATCAGAATCAGAATCATTTATTGCTTAACTGTGTACATAGGAGTAAGATGGTACCTATATAACATATTAAAGTAACAACAGTTTACCCATTTCGGGCGTGCAATTTTAAGTTTTACATATTATAACATTATTATAGGTATTTAAAGTATTTACATTTAAAAAATTGAAGTTAAAAATAAATCAGTTAAACAAGTTATTATATCATAAAATCTACACTAAAAGATAAAGCTATTTTCAAATATACATGTTTGTATCTCTATAATCAAAACATTTTATTAATAACCCGTATCAAATACTTAGCTCCTGGTAGTGGACACTTAAATTAATAAACTAAACAAACAAATACATTTTAGATTGCTTTTTAACCGTACCTATTACAAACAAAACTTTAATTTTCCTCTATAAGTAATTAATTTTCAAAATATTCGCTTAACTTATAATAAACTTTTGATATAAGCCATTGTTTTAATGTTATTTTAAATTTTGTCGTTTTTAATGATTTAAGTTCCACCGGTAAGTGGTTGTATATCTTGATAGCAGTATAAAATGAACTATTGTAGAATATCGCATTGTTGACCTGTCGAACAGATATGTTGAATTTTTGCTTGGTACGTAGTGTATCGGCACGACTCGAAGGTATGTTGAAAAAGATACTCTCATTATTTCTTACAAACAAGCAAATTTCAAGTATATATATTCCTGTTACAGTTAATAAGTTATTTTCCTTAAAAACATTTCGTAAAGTGTCAGTACTTTTCAGATTATATATCACACGAAGACATTTTTTTTGTAATATAAATGTAGATTCTACGTCTGTTGAGTTTCCCCAAAATATTATTCCGTAACTTAAATGAGGATATACATTCCCATAGTATGCGTTTGTTGCAACAGCCTTGGAAGTGGCTTCTTTAATTATAGATAACGCATAGCAATTCTGTGATAATTTAATATTTAATCTACGAATATGTTGTTTCCAATTTAGATTTGTGTCTAATGTCATTCCAAGAAAATCTGCTTCGTTGACTGTATTAACTTTATTCCCATTATGTTCAATGTTTAACGGGATAGGGGTTTGTTTATAATTTCTAAAATTCATCAATTTTGTTTTATCTATATTAACTTTTAAACTTAAACTTTCCAAATATTTTACGACAAGACGTAATACATAATTTACTTCATTTTCAAATTCTGCAAAAGACTGGGTGGTTTTTGGGATATATATTGTGGCATCATCGGCAAACATTACAGTTAAATATTTAGTTATATATGGCAGTTGATTTATGTATATTAAAAATAGTAACGGTCCTAGAATGCTACCTTGTGGTACTCCTGATGTGATATGCATATATTTTGAGTGGACTTGTTGCATAGTTTTTGTACTTTTGTGATACATATCCAGGGATGTTGCTTGGGTACGATTTTCCAGGTAAGAGACAATAAGTTTCAAAGCTTGACCTCTGATTCCTATGTGTTCTAATTTATCTATTAATATTTTGTGTTCTACGCAGTCGAATGCTTTAGATAAGTCTAAAAATATCGCCACGCCTGATTTTTTTATATTTATGTCGTCCCATACCTGTTTCAACATTTTGAATATAGCTAAGGATGTGTTTTTACCTTTTTGAAAGCCAAACTGATTATTGTTTAAAATATTTTGTGAATTGAGAAATGATGAAAGTCTGTTATAAATCGCCTTTTCAAATACTTTAGAAAAGCATGGTAAAAGTGCTATAGGTCTATAATTATTCACATCGTTTTTTGATCCTTTTTTATGCAAAGGTTTTATTAAGGCTCTTTTGAGTGCATCTGGAAAACATCCATTTGCGAATGATAGGTTTATTATATGAACTAGTGGATCAACGATGTAATCTATGCTATTTTTAATTAATTGCACTGGTATACTATCATGTCCTGAGGACTTTTTATTCTTCAATCTTTTTACAATGTTTTTCACTTCTGTACGATCTACGGGAGTTAAAAAAATGGTTTTAGAATTTGGTTCTGTGACATTTTTGTTGTTGTTATTATGCAACGGTCTAATCTCATTAACATTTATAAAATGATTATTAAATTTTTCTGAAATTAATAATGGATTTGTCTCAATTTTATTTTCAATTTTCAAACTGTCTATGGTAGTGTTTATACTATTTAATGGGCATGTGTATTGTTTTATAACACCCCACGTGGCTTTTGTTTTATTTGCGCTATTTTTAATGTATTTTATATTGGATGCTTTTTTTGAAAACCGTATAACACGTTTTAGTATTTTTGAATATTTCCTATATTTATTTAATGACTCCTCATTATTGTTTATAAACGTTTTTAAGTAAAGTTCTTTCTTTTTTTTACTTGAGACCATTATACCGGTAGTTTTCCAATTTTGTTTCTTTTTGTGATATATTTTCACTCTTTCTAATGGTATACACAAATTGAATATGAGAGAGAATAATTCCATGAATTTGTTATAGGCTTCATTTACGTCTGTCTCATTGTAAACTTCAATAAAACTAAGTTCAGAAATGTGGGTCATGAACTTATGAAGATGAGTATCTATGTTTCTTTTTTCTTGAAACCACGCTTTTTCACAAAAACTTATATTTGTGTGTATTTGTATTTTTTGTGCTGTATGATCAGATATATCACTTTGTATACGAATGATTTCAGTACTATACTTTTTTGTATTTGTCAGTATATTATCTATACACGTTTGGGACTGAGTTGTAATCCTGGTTGGACTTGTAATAGCAGGGTGCATTTTGAAATAGTTTAGTGTGTTTTTAAATGTCTCAGTTGTTTTATTTTGTTCCAGTAGATTTATGTTAAAATCCCCTAATACAAATACCTTTTTGGTATTATGCCTAGCCCTGACAGTTAACTTATGAAGCATTGTTTCTAGAATTTGTGTAAAAAGTTTAAAATTTCCTCTTGGAGATCTGTAGTTACCAATGATTACGGTATTGAGTTCGGGAATGAGTATTCCACAACACTCGAAGTGACATTCAATGGACATTTCATTTACCCAGTCAAGTTTTTTGTAGTTAATATTATTTTTAACAAAAATACTAACACCGCCTTTAGTTTTCTTACTTCTAGAGAAGTGAGCCGCTTTCTTAAATCCGTCGATTTGCAATACATTCGCTTCATGATCACGGAGATGTGTTTCCGTGAAACAAATAACATGTGGTTTGTGTTCATTATTAATTAATTCAATTTCGTCTATTTTACGTCGCATACTACGTATATTTAAATGCATAATACTGAATAAATTCGCATTATTGTGAGTCACGAAAAAATTGAGTGTCTTCATTTATGGGGTCAAAATTTTGCGACGGAGTGTCTATATTTATCTGTTTATTGGTTTGTTTTTTAAAATAAAACGGTATGGTCCCTGGTCTGTGGTTAGAATTTTTATTTAAGGTTTTGCCTCGCGTGTCGTCAAGAGTTTTTCTTTCTTTATTGAAGTAATAAGGAATGGTTCCCGGAATCAGTTTTTTTTCTATATTTTGGCCATTTGTGCTAGTTATGTTATCATTGAGAAAAGTTACTGCGTAGTCGACAGTGTTAATTTGGTTATTGATTGATTTAACCAAATGATCCAAATAATGCCTATAATATCGAAACTAAGTCAAATATCGATCGATCGATTACAAAATTTGGGCTATGAGATAGGTTCCACATTTTGAATTGTCTCTCTGTGTGTGGGTTATTTATTTATTTTGTATGCTGTAAAAAGTTTAAATTTTGCTTTTGACCTATGTGTAAATACTGTTTATTACTCAGTGAATGAAATTATTCCATAAAAAACATTGAATCACTTGGCCAATTTTCTTTCATGCAGTCCTTACTAACCTTTGATCTCAGTGATTTTGTTTGAGCATGGTTCGAAAAAAAAAATTGCAGTCATAGGAACTGCCGATAGTAGTGAAAACGTATAACTCAGAATCATAGCTGGGCATTAACTCGTTAATCCGTTAATCGTTAATTAACGAAGTTAACATTTTGATTAACGGATTAACTTTTAAGTTAACTTTTAAAAATGTTAACGGACATGTTAACTTCCGTTAATTATGCAGAAGTCCGTTAATCGTTAATACAATGCCTAATATTTACCACACGGCACCTCGGCGCGGCGCAAAAAACAGGTTCAGACAAGTATGGAACGAAAAGGGCTGGGCGCAGTGTGACCATATGTGGCAGGTTCCTGCAATTTTGCCAGGATTGAGGCGTCATTTTAGCCTGTGGCATGATCGGTTGACGTTATATGAAAACGAATATAATTTTGTTCTCATAAGTCAAATTTCCGATAATCTCGAGTTCTTTTTGGCTGAAAATTTGAGCATAGACATACTCGAATTTGACTGACGTTTACAATTTAGTTGAATTTTTCTCACACATCCCTAGTAAACCAAGTAGATTATAGTAATCCATAGCTAGTGGGGATTTCCCCTATAAATTCAATCTTACTTTTTCGATCGTTTATTTCGTTTGTCTGTACCTATTGTAACTTTCTTTTAATAAAATCGGTGGTAGTTCATTTCAACTAACCAAAGAAAAGTTAAATAAAATGAACAAATCAATGTATAAGGATGAAGAAATAGAGATATATAATGAAAATTACAGTGTTTAACATCTTACTAATATTGTAAATGGCAATTTTTGGATGTTGTAATGTTTGTTGTTTCATCACGTCAGAACGTCTGGGAACGGGAAAAGATTGGGTTGAAATTTGAAAAACAGCCGTCAAACGCTGCAGTTGAACGTCTGCTATCCACGGGTAAAGACATTTTAACACCAAAGCGAGCCTCGCTTTTAGACGAGAACTTCGACATGTTAATGTTCATGAGGGGAAATAGATACCTATGCGCATTATGCCCTACGATCAAATTACACATTAAATTTTGGCAGTCATAGAAACTTCCGATAGAAGTGAAAACTTATAACTCAGAATTTGATAGCTTACCTTGGCAACTACACGGGTGTTATCGGAGGGCGTGGCCTGGGTAGCGATTCTGAAACCATTCGGTTGCATCCGACACGGAATCTCATCTCTCGGTCTTTGTCATGCTAAACAGATAAGACAAAGACCGAGAGATGAGATTCCGTGTCGGATGCAACCGAATGGTTTCGGAATCGCTACCCTGGTCATCATGGCATGGCCATCTAAAAAGCAGCATTTCCTATTGGCTGATGCATTTCTAGATGGTCATGCCATGATGGCCAGGCCACGCCCTTTCAGCATTTCCCATTGGCTGACGCATTTCTAGATGGCCAATAGCCATGGTCCCGAGTTTACCCGAAAATTTCTTATCATACTCGAGCGTGACGCTAGAATTCAATTCACAGCGCACGAAAAATCTGTCTCGGCGCGCCTGAAGAAGTGTTCACTTGAATAATAAAATTAAACTCTACAAGTATTTAGTTTTTTCCTAACCTATTAAGGGGGCGCCTAAAGCCAGAAAACGAAAAAAGGACATTTTCGACGCCGCTCACTGAAGTTAAGAAACTAAAAACTATGACAAAAAAATTATTGACGTGTGGGTACAATCAAGAAGAAGCACAATAACCGAATAAAATTTAAAAAATAGATCAGAGTTTTTTACAATAATAAAATAAAAATTACCTACACCGAAAAAACCCGTTTTATTTCGAGTACTCGAAATTATCAGCGATGACCCCACATTATTTTTTGGTAATAAAATTCCTATTTGTACGTTCTAGTATAGTAACCACTTTTTGAACACTTTTTTAAAGGTATGTTTAGTTATTGAGTAATTAAATAAAACTTGGTCAAAAATGGACTCCTGATTAAATATTGATTTTTCCTCCAAACTGTGTCATGCTATTCTCGACTTTATGTACATCACATTAAGAAACGCGTCGCGCGGGTGAAATCTGATTTTTTCCTGACTTTAGGCGCACTCTTAACTTCCAGAACCTAAACCAACAGGTTTTATAAGTTCACTAACGTAACGATATAAAAATCCAATACGCATATTAACGGATTAACGATTAACGTTAACTTCCGTTAATTCTTACGAAATGTAACGCTTTAACGTTTAACGAAGTTAACTTTTTTTGTAACGGATTAACGATTAACGAAGTTAACTATTTGATTAACGGTGCCCAGCTATGCTCAGAATTTGATAGCTTACTTTGTACACTACGCGGGTGAAATCTGAAGGCGTCACTATGATCATGGTCATCTAGAAATCCTGACGCATATCTAGATGGCCAGTGGGAAATGCTAACGCATTTCTAGTAATGGTAGGACTCTTAGTAGAGTCCGCCTGGGGAGTACCACACCTTTACCAGTTATTCTACCGCCAAGTAGTAATGTGCAAACCTTACTGTGTTCCGGTTTGAAGGGCAATGTTTCCAGATAAATTACAGGGCTTAGAGATATAACATCTTAGATCTCTGGGTGACGAGCGCAGTGCAGTGCTAAGTAATGATTTGGACTCTTCGTGTTCCAATAGCTGCGTGTCACTGTGCTGTTATGTGGCAGGTATGTTGCTGTTCATGTGTGTGTACCATCAGGCACATGTCCTGCTCGTCTCGTCACTCTTTATTTAAAAAAAAACATGGCCAGTGGCCATGGTCCCGAGTTTAGCCGAAGATTTTTTTATCATTTGCGAGCGTGACGTTAGAATTCAATTCAAAAAGAAAGCCCACGAAAAATCTGTCTGTGGTGAGCCAAAAGTTTTCATATAAAAAATGACGACAAAAACACGGTTGAAGACAATGTGACAAATTTTAAAACATACATGTTATACAACCATAGAACAGACCGCGTTAAAAAAAACACGCGATAGTGTTTCAATACTATAAAACGAATACTATGAATTTGATCTAGTGACAATGACAATCGATAAACCGATACCGTCCAATTTATAGGTATCCCTAACGTGGAATTTTGGATTTTTTAAATTCACAGACTAAGTACCTAGAACTCTTTTAAATTATACAAGAAGTGACGTTGGCATGAAATCCAATTGTGACTACTGAAGTAAAGCGCGGGGAGCAGAAGTGTCAGCTTTGTTAGTCTGGTTGTCAAACTCAAATGACATAGCGAAAAGAAAAAAAAAATGTCATAAGATTTGTATGAGGTTTACCCCCCGTGGGCGGAACCTATAATCATGTATGCCTCAAGTGTATGGGCACAAGCGGCAGACCTCGAGGAAAACAAGTCTCACTTGAACGCGATCCAAAGAGGTTTTGCCCAGAAAATCTGTAAGTCATACCGTACTGTCTCCCTGAAATCAGCACTTGCACTTTCCGGTTTGCTCCCCCTGGATCTGAGGATACAGGAAGCAGCTAATTTGTACAGAGTAAAAAAGAACCTCTCCCAAGACTACCTCCCACCAGAAGTGGAACTCGAACGGAACGTTAACTACTTGGACCAATCCCATCCGTCCACGCTGGTACCCGTAGAGTACGAGCTCCTAGAAGACACCTCCAAACTTCCAGAAGGACCTCAAATCTATACTGATGGCAGTAAGGTTGAAGGTAAAGTTGGAGCTGCTCTAACATGGTGGGAGAACGGCAAAGAGGTCAAGAACTCGACCTTCAAGCTCCACTCCGAATGCACAGTCTTTCAATCGGAACTCTATGCTCTTTGCCGGGCAACTCAAATGGCGTTAGAAAGCAAGGACCCAACAGTCAATGTCCTGAGTGACTCCAGATCTTCACTCGAACTGCTAAGTAACCCGAAAACGAGTCACCCCCTGGCAAAGTGCATAAAGGAAAACATTGGACAGATAAATGCTGAAGGGAGATCTCTTCGTCTTTTCTGGGTGAGAGCGCATGTGGGCACCGTTGGCAACGAAAGAGCTGACGAACTAGCCAAATCGGCAGCTCTCACAGAATCACCCAGGGACTACGAGGGGATCCCTTTGTCCTACGTCAAACGCAAAATCCGCGAAGAATCGGTCAAGAAATGGCAAGATCGATATGAGACCTCGGACACTGGAAAAGTCACCCAGACGTTCCTCCCCGATATAGCAAACGCATATCGAATGATGAGAACCATAAAATTGACTCCCTTCCAGGTACAAGCGTTGACGGGACACGGAGGAATAGCAGAATACCTGTACAGATTTAAGCTCAAGAGCGGTCCTGGATGCGAGTGTGACCCCGACCAACCCGAAACGATCTGGCACGTGCTAATCGATTGTCCCCGATTCATGGTCGCAAGACATGAACTCGAATCTATGATCGACAGAAAGCTGGTTGTCTCGGATCTCCATAACATCTTAGCAGATCCAGATAATAGAACACGGCTCCTGTCCTTCATGGAGAGCTCATTCCGCATAGCGGCCAAGAGAAACTCCACAATATCAAATACATGCCTCCCCTCGCCACCACACCCTGATCCGCTGCCCGTGGACGCCACGTGGAATGTGGTTCCCGCCCAACATAGTTCCTCGAAAAGTACCTCCATCCAACAACTACTGGAGAACGCAGACCGAGGAGAGGCAGGGATCCGTATCCGTGGAGTGGCTCTCTTCATGGACAGCAACAAAGAAAGATTCGGAATAAGCTTTTGCTTCGCCTGGGAACGGAAACGAGCCCGTTTGTCCCCTGGATTGTCTTGCCTGCTCAATGGGAGTACCGGAAAAGTCACAATGAAGCGGAAAACCTATGACGCCATGCCAGTGTGCGAGGTAGATGGCCACCGATTTCGGCTGGTGCGATCGAAAAACAAAACGATTGCACTGATAGAGTACTCGGAAGGTCGGACCCCTTTCACACAGGCAAGTGCGCTGCTCGAACATCTGAGCAGAAATGCAGGTGAAACACCCCGGGTGATAAGCGTGGATGCGATGGCAATCGAATACTCAAGAGCGCGAGTCGCAGACCGGCTGGGTTGCATTGAGGCCTCTAAACATCATGAGGTAGTCGTATATGAAGACAGGGGAGAAAATCTGAGCTTCCTCAGAGCCCCTTCACACGACCAAACACATGCAACTGACAGCTGGGGGCGTCCTGTTCCTAGTTCGACCATCCAAACCGGCTCCGAAAGAGCACAGCAGAGGGCAGCCACGGAAAAAGCCGCAGCCAATCAAAGCGGCAGCCGAGGCACCAACACGACCTTCGTGACTGCCTTCAATGCAGCAGCAAGGAGCATACTCCGAATCTCATCCCACTCATCACCCCCCTTGACGTCAAGGACCCAAAACACAGCTTCACAGCAACAAACGAGCCGAACGAGAGCCGACATGGGACAAGTTGAACCGCCCCGCTATGTCATGGCTTCGGAGCCGCGGAGTCATGCACGTAACGCCTTCATCGAATTCCTAGCCACACTGAGAGCGACAAGACAAGTCAACCTCAAGACCTGCGAAAACATCATGCAGTCCTATAGGCTAGGAAGTGAAAGCCTCTTAAAGGCGAAACTCGAGGAGGCCGAAGCAGCCATTTACAATAATGTCACTTCCCGGGTCATCAAGGGAACCATGACAGGAAAGTATATGGCAGCTTACAGTGTAGAAAATGGCTTCGTGACACTGAACGAGAAAGAGACAGAGCGCGCGGGAATGCCAGTTTATGCGACACAACCAAACGACCCAATCGTAGTTACCGCCCGATGCACCAAGATTATGCTGGACGATAGGATCCTTGAGATGGCCAAAACCATCGAAGGGAACTCAAACGTCAAAGCGGGTTGGGAAAACTGGGAGGTACCGAGAATACAGTGGGTCAACGGAGTTCCAGGATGTGGAAAGACAACATGGGTGATTAGACACTTTGATGTGGACAAGGACGCCATTATCACTACAACAACTGAGGCAGCAAAAGATCTAAGAGAAAAGCTATCGCACCGTATCGGAAACCTGGTCAAAACCAGAGTGCGAACCATGGCTTCTGCTCTGGTAAATGGTTTCGGAAGAGAAAGTTTCAGTCGCCTCATGGTGGACGAAGCTCTCATGAACCATTTTGGAGCCATTGTGATGGCTTCAAGGCTGTCTGATGTTGGTGAAATTGTCCTCATCGGAGACGTCAATCAGTTGCCTTATATCGACAGGGAAAATCTCTTCGAAATGAGGTATCACCGCCCAAACCTGGTAACAAAGATCAGCCAGGAGTTGCTCTGTACACATCGCAATCCGATGGATGTCGCATATGCGCTGAGGGAAATATACTCAGGTATGTACTCCTCAGCACCCCGTATAAAGTCCCTAGAGCT
The DNA here is from genome assembly GCA_963693475.1 of Ectropis crepuscularia. Lineage (NCBI taxonomy): Eukaryota > Metazoa > Arthropoda > Insecta > Lepidoptera > Geometridae > Ectropis > Ectropis crepuscularia. The sequence goes on along the minus strand of OY856362.1, from coordinate 50,731 downwards.
GAAAAGGTACAAGGGAGCGCAAATACCCAACACCCTACCAAACACCCTCTTCTTAGTTCACACTCAAGAGGAGAAGGAGACCCTGACAAACCAGGGTTATGGGTCAGGCACCGGGTCACGTATCCTCACCATCCATGAAGCTCAGGGACTGACATATGAGTCGGTAATCGCAATAAAAACCAAGGCAAACATGAAGCTGCACGAGAGCGTGCCCCATGCGGTTGTTGCAATCTCACGGCACACGGGGACTTTCACGTACTACGCTGACGACACCGACGACGCCATCGGTCGGTTCGTGCGGCGAGCGTTGGCTGCATCACCGAAGACCATCCGAGAGTTCAACCTACAGATGGCCATCAGGGATAGAAATGCAACCGTAGTGGAGGCTCTCGGCCGGGAGGAGGCGGCTTAGACAAATGGCAATAAGGCAAAGAATCGATGTCGAGTCGATTACTAGCGGAATCCCAACCGGTAGTGATCGGCTCAACAGACGAGCACTAACTAGTATTAGGTTTAAAATGTTCCCAACTCCCCCCTTATTTCCCTCTTCTTCTGATTATCCAAGAAAGATGTAAAAATAAATAAGATTTGAAATGACAAAAGTCACGGACCCCGGAGTCTGTGGAGTAGCAATTTTGAATAAAAAAAAAAAAAAAAAAAAAAAAAAAAAGGCCAGTACGCAAATACTCGCGTATAGGTACTTTGTAGTAACGTAGAAGTATTATGCTGTTACAAAATATACAGCGCCAGTACGCATACGGACTAATCGTGTATGTTTTGGAATAAGCGCGCGAAACTAACATTAGGTACAATTTGTACGTGAGCAGTTGCATTTTTTTGTTTATCCACTGCAGTGGCGGACCTCCAAAAACGTCGACCCCAATCGTGTCAGTCGATTTTGGCGCGCGTCGCGGCTGCACTACCTTTGCTCGAAAAACCCAGATTTCTCCTATTTCTTTTAATCAAACTACATAAGTGTGGCATATTTTTAGAAAGAGTATTAAATTTTCTAGCTATTTTTAATAAATACAATCCGGAAAAAAGAGTTTAATAATGTGATTGAGAGTAGAGGGATTCCGAAAGCGGCGAGTTACTTATCAAATCAGGAAATCCAGGAAATACAAATATTTACACACAATCATGGAATTAAAGCGTTATCACAACAAAGATAATTAAATTTCCTACACACCTTGTGAAAACCAGCTTAAAATAATCACTATTTTGAAAATTATATCACAACAAAACTTCACAATAAACACACGAGTCATGGACCGGTTGCAGACTGACACCGAGTACCATAAAAAAACATATGATGAAGTTGACGTATTGCGCGTCTATATCTAGCTCGTTTCTTAGACTTTAAAGACTCAGATTTAAAATTAAAAGTAATAAAATATCTTAAATAAAGAAAATAGTTTGGAACATTTGTTTACATAACCCTCATTTTTTGTAATAAATCGAATTACGAAGTGGACTTATAACAGTGCTAAAAGAACTCCGTACCTACCTGTTGTTACTACGACATAGCAAAAAGTCATCTGCTACAACTAAACGTTAATTTTGACGGTCCCTCCAAGCGCCGTTTAGCTCAACGGGTAACGCCTCTGCTGAGCGATCGCTTCGAACCGGGTTCGATCCTGACTAAGGCCTGTATACAGTATTTCGTTTTGCTCGTTTTTTTGAATTATTTTTGTTCAATTATTTGCAGAAACACTTTTTTAACATGAATTGTGCTGCGTGCTGCGGTAAGATTGCTGAAGATAATGAAAAATATTTACATTGCACTGTTTTGAATTGCAAAAAGCCCTATCACCTGTTATGTACCGGCGAAAGAAATTTGGAGAACATAGAAATCGCGAGTTACATTTGTCCCGAGTGCAGATGTTTATCGAAGAAAGGAGGTGACAATACTCTTACTCCGGTTGGCGTCTCCAAGAAACATAGAGACCCCAACGTAACGATCCGCAACAAACAAACGCGGGTTCAGAACGTGGACGAGCCAAAAACAGAGGGCACGCGAGAACTGACACTCGAAATTCAGAAACTTCGGTACGAAATGACGACCATCAGGGAAAAATTCACACAGTCCAGTTCCCTTATCGATGCGTATAAGATGAAACTGGAACAATCCGTTTCGGTTATTACCGATTATGACAGGAAACTAAATTGTTGTATGACGACCATAGCGAGCTACGAAAGAAAGATGGCCACATATTCCTCCCGAATGGACCAATTTTTCGAAAAAATTGGGAAGTTCGAAAGACGAGAAAATCAAGACAGTGCGAACATATCACTTATTGCACCTCCGGACCTTACACAATATGCGTCAGTGGCACAGCGCGGCTCCATCCAGGCGCGTGCTCCGCCGCCGGGCAAGCCCGCGCCGCCGCGTAACCCCGCACCACCACCGAGCCAGCCCGCGCCGGCCGTCACTGCGCCGATGCCTACCCAGCGCACGCCGCCGCGCAACCCTGCACCACCGGCGGGCCAACCCGCGCCGGCCGTCACTACGCCGACGCCTACCCAGCTCACGTCGTCACGCAAACCTGCACCACCAGCGGGCCAGCCCGCGCCGGCCGTCAATGCACCGCCGCCTAGCCAGCTCACGCCACCACGCAACCCGGCGCCAGCCACCACTGCACCGCTGCGCCAGCCCGCACCACCGCTCGCACGAGCACAAGCTCCAACAGCTGCATCGGCGCCATCGCGGAAACGCGGCAAACGCGCCCTGGTGTCAACCACAGAGTCGTCCACCGATAAAGACACTCTATCAATTTTTGATTCAAAAACGACCGAGCAACAATCATCAGCTCGAGATTCTTCGTGGCAGACGGTCACACGGCGTAAAAATCGATACGCATATACGAGACAAGTCGTAAGCGGAAGTGGCACTTCAGACGCGGAACTAGAAGCAATTGAACGCGTGAAAAAATTACACGTATGCTTCCTGAAACCGACAACGACTCCGGAAACTTTAAAAACATACATGGACAAGAAAAATCCATGTTCTGAGTATCATGTCGAGAAAATTCTCTTGAAGCATACACACTACGCATCGTTTGCCGTGACCGTACCAACAAGCAAATATGACTTTTTCATGAAAGCTGATAATTGGCCAAGTAGAGTCGAAATTAGTCCTTGGTTTCGACGCGGCGACCGGCGGGCGGTGCGCCCGTCCTCAGACGCCGCAGATGACGCAAACAACACCAAAACTACCGCGGCCTCGGGCGCGGGGCGGCGGACGCAACACCGCCCCCGCCACTCCGCCGGCGGCTCCCCTGCGACGAGAGCTGGCGGCCGTAGTACAAAACTCAGTGTTTAGCATGAACGCGCAGTGCTTACCACCGAGACAGTTGACAATATGCCACCAAAACATTAACTCGTTAAACGATAAGACTCAACGATTAGAAGTTCTCTTAGAATCTGATCTTAAGTGCGATGTTCTTGCATTAACAGAACACTGGCTTACAGCCCCGAATTTACAATGTATACACTTAAAAGGCTACAAGTTAGTGTCTAGTTTTTGTAGAAATAATGTTATCCATGGTGGATCTTGCATCTTTGTAAATGAAGCACTAAAGTGTGTCGAAAACGTTGAGTTATCAGCATTGTCAGAAGAAAGATTTTGCGAAATCTCCGCGATTGACGTTATGGACTTTAACATTACTATCATTTGCATTTATCGCACAGGCCTAGCTCATGTTAGAGGTTTCTTAAGTGGCCTGGAACGTTTGCTCGATAAGCTCAGTGAAACCGATAAAACATTCATGATTCTCGGTGACATAAACATAAATATTTTAGACAATACTAGCGCTGACTTTAGAAATCTGTCCGACTTACTCCACTCCCATGATGTGAGTTCGATTGTGGACTTCCCTACTCGTATAACAGAAAACTCACAAACAGCGATTGACCTTATTTTTACAAATGTAGCGCGACAACTTACTTCCGCAAACTCAATAAATACGCTTCTGTCGGATCACTTAGCTGTACGTGGAGTAGTGAAATTTGCACATTCAACGCCAGCACAGCTCACTCGCCGCACGCGTGATTTCTCGCAGAATAACCGGGCAAATTTCGTTATGTCTATTGATAGTATAGATTGGTGCGAGGTAAGCGAGAGAAACAAAACCGCTCAAACATTTGCGGTGGCACTGATCAATATTTTAGCAAATAAGTACGATACTTGTTTTCCTATAAAACGAACTCCAAATAACAAACGTGACGCGTCGTGGGTTACGCCTGACATACTTAATCTAAAATCATTGTTGTTTGATATTTCGAAATTAGTTGACCAATTTCCTGAGGAAGAGAACTTAATAGCTATATTTGACGATCTCAACAGGAAATACATTTCGACTTTGAATATGTCTAAGACAAATCATTATAGTAGTATAATACACGGAAGTACGAATCCATCAAAAGCTATGTGGGGAATCGTGAACACGGAGAGGGGGAAAAACAATACCCCTAGGTTGAACTGCTCCGAGATCGTTAAAGATTGTAACGGCAGTAAGTTTAGTTCGCCTAAAGATGCAGTAAATGCTATGAACGTTCGGTTTTTAAATGCAGCTGCTGCCTGTGGAGCACCTAAAGCTGATACTGCTACTGTATGTAAAATTTTAGTATCAGCACGTCAAGCACCTGACCGTTCCCTCAGACTAACAAGTTTCTCGGCTGATGAGGTATTCCGCATAGTATCCTCCAAAATACCCCCAAAAAAGTCGAAAGACATATACGGTGTGTCGATGGAGCTAATTAAACTAGCAATTTTGCCTCTAGCTCCGGTTCTCGCAACACTGTTTAATAAGTGTCTTAGAGAAGGCTCGTACCCGTCGTCGCTGAAAATATCAATAGTGTCCCCGATATTTAAAGGCAAGGGCAAAAAGGACGATATTGATGGATATAGACCAGTATCGATTATACCAGCAATAGCCAAAGTGTTCGAAAACGGCTTGAGTTCACGATTAGTGGCCTACCTATCGGAAACTGAGGCGCTGTGTGAACAACAATACGCATACCGCGAAGGGAGGTCTACTATTTCTCTAACGCGTGAAGTGATTCGTAGTGTGTTGGCTGCCCGTGAACGTAAAGAGCAAGTAGCTGTCTTGTGCTGTGACTTATCGAAGGCCTTCGATGTCGCAGACCACGAGACCTTAGCTTTAAAGCTGAAACACTATGGCATAGCTGGGAAATCATACGAGGTGTTGACTGACATGTTACGAGGCCGCTCTCAGGTAGTGGATGCTGGCGATAGCGATAATAAATCAGATCCGTTGCCTTCGTCTATGGGAGTACCGCAGGGTTCGTCAATTTCAAATATAATGTTCTCTCTCCTACTAAACGATCTCCCTGATGCCGTAAAGGGTGCAGGCATATTCATGTATGCAGATGATGTGGCTGCCGTAGTAACAGCTCTTTCAATTGAGGATTTAGAAGAGAAATTAAATATTGTAATTAACGGCTTAAATTCATGGTTTAGAGCTAATGGTTTTATGTTAAATTCAAAAAAGACTCATTTCGTTCACTTTTGTCTGTCGGGCCATCATACAAAATCGCTTAAAGTTTCGCTAAACGGTGTAAGGATTGAACAAGTACAGACCACCACATTTTTGGGATTCGAGATTGATCGCAGCATGACGTGGGAACACCACATCGACAAGATGTGTGCTAAAGTCAGCAGTGCGTGCTTTGCGCTAAGACGAGTATCCCGAGTGGTGTCTGCGGAAGTGTCACGTGCGTGTTACTTCGCCACAGTGCATTCTCGGTTACAATATGGCGCCGAGCTATACGCGCGCGCTGCCGACTGGGAGCGTGCGTTCCGCGCCCAAAAACGTGCCGTACGTGCCATCGTTGGCGTATCGCAATGCACATCCGTCAGACCATATTTCAAAGAGCTTGGTATACTTACGTTACCTGCTATATTGATCTACCAGGTGGCTGTGTATGTCAGAAATAATCTAGAATCATACAATACGCGAGGAGAGAGACATTCTCGAAACATACGTAACGCGGACAAGCTGGATGTCATATCACACTCTCTCACAAGGTCACGGAAGCTAACTCACATTATGGGACCTGAAGTTTATAACACTCTTCCCAAAATAGTTATATCTGCCCCAAGTTTCGGCAGCTTCAAAAACAAATTAAAGTGCTGGCTTATCGATCAAACTTTTTATAGTTACACCGAATTTTTAGAGAGTGATGGCAAAGTCCTATAAAAACGTATACAAAAATTTGACATGGGTCAGTACAATTGTTATAAAAACATATTATACTCACATAATGCTTGACAGTTTTCTGTACAATAATTATTATAATACAGTAAAGTAGTCATTTCAAACTTTGAAAATGTATACAATTTGTATGCTCTTTCTTTTGTTTTAATTTTTTATTTATTGACGTGTAAATTGTACATTTATGAATAAAGTACTTTGACTTTGACTTTGACTTCTTTCCGTACGAATTACCATAAGTGAAAGTAGGATAGAAATACTCTGTAATGCTAAATTTCGCGCGTATTTCGGTCCTAGCTAAATCGCCCGACTCCCGGTTTGCACCACGCTTCTAGAGCAGCCGATAATCGGCAAACGCCACTACAGTGGATAAATAAAGAGTGACGAGACGAGCAGGACATTTGCCTGATGGTAAGCAACATACCTGCTACATAACAGTACAGTGACACGCAGCTATTGGAACATGAAGAGTCCAAATCGTTACCTAGCACTGCACTGCGCTCGTCACCCAGATATCTAAGATGTTTTATCAAGATGTTATACTGACTGATTTATTGTAGATGTTGGTTTCCCAGATCCGACTCGGAGCACCCCGACTCCACCTAGTCTTGTCGCTACTACCCCTAGAGTGTATATAAAAAATGCGGGAGCCAGAAGCTTAAGGGAGGTCCTGAGTGGAGCGAGCCATACGAGGCCTAGCGAAACGCAGGGGGGAGGTGGCGAGCGAAGCGAGCCGGCGACCTCCGTAGTGGAGCTCAATCCGTGAAGAATGTTTTCACTTTTAAATTTGGCAGTAATAGACTAATAGAGAATAGAGTATCTCTAATCTCTACTCAGTCTGTGTAGGTAATGTAGAGTTCGCAGTTGACAGTTAGCGTAATGATGACCCTGATTAGTTTTGGGTGTTTTATGTATAGAGTAAATGTTGTATTGATAAGTGTTTTACTGATAAGTACCTAAGAATATAATGTTATCGTCGCTTCGTCGACCCCGCTGTCCAAATACAGTAATGTGATCCCGTGAATCAGTATTTTATTTTACCTACAAACCCACATCGTTATTTTCTTGGAAGGAAGTTTGTTACGGCAGGCTTGAAGGAGACAGGGATTCAGCTGAGCGACCGAACGAGACACTCGAGGTTTGACTCTACTTTTGTGATAATAACGTCTAGGCTGTGGAATACGTTGCCCGAGTCGGTTTTCCCGATTTTTTTTTAATTAAAGAGTGGCGAGACGACCAGGACATGTGCCTGATGGTAAGCAACATACCTGCCACATGACAGCACAGTGACACGCAGCTATATATGAACATGAAGAGTCCAAATCATCACCTAGCACTGCACTGCGCTCGTCACCCAGATATCTAAGATGTTATATCTCTAAGCCCTGTAATTTCTCTGGAAACATTGCCCTTCAAACCGGAAGACAGTAATGTTTGCACATTATTGCTTGGCGGTGAAATAACTTCCCCAGGCGGACTCTGCTAAGAGTCCTACCACTACTTTGTGTCTTCAAATCGAGAGTGTATCGGATTCTTCTAGGTAAACGCGCTCCATCGTATAGACCGCATCATCGTTTACCGTCAGGCGAGATGGCGGTCAAGTGTAAAAGTTAAAAAAAAAAAGTGAGATAAACAACGGAAGTGACGCGTAAACCAATGTAACCAGTGTTTGTTTCCAACTTTATTTTTCAGATCATCGTAGTCTATACTAATATAGTAAAGCTGAAGAGTTTGTTTGTTTGTTTGAACGCAAGGATCTCGGGAACTACTGGTTCGAATTGAAAGATTATTTCTCTGTTGGATAGTCCATTTATCGAGGAAGGCTGTAGGCTATTTAACATTACGCTACTATCAACAGGAGCGGAGCATGAATGAAAAATGTAACAAAAACGAGAAATAATATTGCTTTTTCAGAGCTTTCGTTGCGTGACAGCATGTGTCTATCTTTTAAAGGTTGCGTCATTAGAAAGTAAGGTAACCGAATTTGTTAAAAAATTGAATTGGTGCGACCAATTTTCGATAGATGGCGTAGCAACGCGCGCACGATTCAGCTAGTAAATAATAAAAGAACAATTTTTTTGCTAATGCATTGTTACGAAGAAACTTCCTTCTTACCGGGTGTCCCATGACACCACGTCTTTTAATTTTGCATTTATCACGTATTTAACATTGAATTAAATATTTCTTACGAAACAAAAGTTACCAAAGTCTATATTAAGGCTTATTATTACACTTGGCTGAATTTAGTCGACTGAATTCAGAAGTAAGTTAGAAGCAAGCAATCCTCGTTTCTGAATTTAGTATGCTTAGTTTACTGAATACTATCTACTACACATTAATTAGAATTCAGTAGCGACTAAATTTTGCAATGTGTAATAAGACTTTTAACAATAATATCTTATATATAAAATTCTCGTGTCACAGTGTTTGTTTTCTTACTCCTCCGAAACGGCTTTACTGATTTTAACCAAAATTTATATGCATATTCAGTAGGTCTGAGAATCGGCTACTAGCTATTTTTCATACCTTTATTTATATGGCAAAACAACGTTTGCGGGGTCAGCTAGTTCTATATAATAATCTAGAGATGCCTTTTTTGTTCATTAAAATTTTTCATAGCAATAATTCCTGCTGTAGTTTAAAAAAAATACCCATTTGAGAAAACCCCTACAACCTGACATGGAAAGAAACAATCCTACTAATATTATAAATGTCAATGTTCGGATGTTTGTTACTCAATCACGTCGTAACGTATGAACGGATCGGGATCGGGAAGTATGAAATTTGGAACACAGATGATGGTCTGGAGGGACATGTAGGCTACTTTTTATCCCGGAAACGAAAAGGAAACGACGGGAACGGGAACTAAGCAGGTGAAACCGCGGGCCGCTGCTAGTAGGTACTTAATACTATATTTTACGATACAAATTTCAGATAAAAAAAAGTTTTCATTTCCGCTGTGCAGTCCTAAGCACACCCATGTTTTTTTCCTTGTTGATCTTATCATAATTAATTGACAGGACGGACGTAGGGTAATACGATTATTAATACAAAATATAGGTATTTAAATTGCGTATTATTTTCAACGATTTTTATCCCGCTGATAGCCAGGGTCGGTATTCCCGACGATGAATATACAAAACGAAAAAACCAGGCCTACCTAACTACCTAAACACTTTGGCCCGTTCTTCTACCGCTGATAAGTTACAGCTGGTCTAGTAAGTTACGGCTCACCTAGTCGGGAAGTTACGGCTGGTCTAGTCGGGAAGTTACGGCTGGTTTAGTCGGGAAGTTACGGCTGGTTTAGTCGGGAAGTTACGGCTGATCTAGCAAGTTGCGGCTGGTCTAGTAAGTTACGGCTGGCCAAATCGGTCGAACGGCGACTGCCGATCCGGAGACCCCGGGTTCAAACCCCACGCGCACCACTGTCTTTTTGAAGTCATGTGCGTAATCGCGAGGGAACATGTCGGTTCCCTCGCCTACCTACCTAGGTACCTACCTAGAATCTTTCAAAGTCATGTGCCATGCACTAACCGCACTGGACCAGCGTGGTGGATTATGGGCTCTGACTCGATTACTGACTGTCTCCTTATGAGGGAAGGCCTCGAGTCCCAGCTGTGGGGAAAATTAGTGGGCTTATGGTATGTTATGCTACCGCTGTATTCCGTGACTGATTAAGAGTTCTGACCGCCCTAGGCTAATTATAAGGACGCGCCCCCGTTACGTGTAAATGTAAAACATGGTCGGCCTAAATAGTACCTAGTATATTCGTTTTGATTTGTGTATTACTGTGAATATCTTAACACGGTCCATACTACCTATACAAGTTTTCAGATCATTGGGCAAGCAAAACTAACGTTGTCTTTTACGCAACGCATGGTGGCAAACCATTTTTTTTTACTGTACAGAAAAGCATAGTGCCTCATGCGTTATATGACCACAACCATGACAAGTGACTGTGAGCTATCGAATAAAACATGTTAAAAAGTTACCTACACCTACATGAATACTATTTTGTAAAACCTACATACCTATTTATAATCATACATTCGAAATCATAAATACGAAATATAATAATGAATGTGCAAAAATAACCTACTATAATCCACTTTGAAGGGCAATTTTAGAATCACAGGGCAAACAGATAAATCATCTCGGCTGTCTATGTGACGAGCGCAGTGCGATGCTACTAGGGAGTACCTACTTACTTTAGATTCTTCATATTCACATAACTCCACGGCACTTTTGTACGCGTTTTGAAGTAGACTATCAGGTGAAAGATCTACTCGTTCCATCAATGTATTATAATATATTTGTATATTATATATTATATACATTTGTATGATATAAATAAATTCGCTAAGTTGATAATTACAGCCGAGGCGTTATTGCTATAATTAGCAGAGGCTGTTATTATCAAAGCGCACGTATGTCCTACGACGTTTTATAACATATTTGCGAGGAAATAAATAAAACTCTGACGACATTTTCAAATAAAAACAATACAGCGAAAAAAAAGGGCGCGGGATCATATTTACCTTTTCACAGATTAGCAATGAGCGTGCATCGGTGACTTTTTTTTTAGGCAACGGGACAGAACCAGCCAGTATACCAGTTGCAGTAAGAGAGTAAATTAATATTTTTGTGTTGTGTGTTGTGTGACATAAGTGTGTGAGGTGTTGTAATAGATGGTCAAAATTAATGAAATTAATGAATTATATCATTCTTAATTATATTTTACCTCTGAAAGTTAATTTCAATTGTAAAATGTTGACCAATTTTCGTACATAAAAACTCTTTACTTAGATTTAAAAAGGTACCGTTGTATTAGACGTAGCAGTTTGAAACCGTGCGTTTAACATTATACATTACCACACAAGTACGTATCTCATTACATTACGATACAGAAATTGGTGCAATAGGAGACCTATTACGAGCAAATGTGTTATAAAAAGTTATCTTATGGGCATATACATCATCATCATCAGCCTACGTAATCATCATACACTGTTGTACGTAGGCCTCTCATATGAATCGCCACATGTCACGGTCTTCTGCTGTTCGCATCCACTTGCTGCCAGCCGTTTTTCGCAAGTCGTTGCTGCACCTGGCTGTTGGTTACCCTACTCTATGCTTGCCCACTACAAGGTCTCCACTCTAGAGCACGTCTACCCCAGCGGTTATCGAGTCTTCTACAGATGTGACCGACCCATTGCCACTTCAGCTTGTTTATTCGCTGAGCCTATGTCGGTCATCTTTGTTTCAGTTTGAAAACTAACGTGGTTATTACACATTTTAAATAAATATACAGTTAATTCACGTTTTGATAAACTGCTAAACGAGCAGCGATCACGCGCGCGCACTCTCCTTGAAAAAGATCGCCGGACGCGATCGAAACTTGGGTCAGACTGGACTGACTATATCAAACGTGAGTTACCCGTGTATTTATTTAAATAGTCGTCTTAGTTCTTTGTCGGATAATCTCAATCCTGATTTCATCCTTCAAAGAGACATCGAGCGTAGCTCGCTCCAGAGATCAGTGTGCAACTTTAAATCGATGGACCAGTTTCACTGCTAGACCAACAAATATGTGTATGGAGTGTCCACCAGCCTGAAAATATCGATATGACGTCGTTCGAAAACGCAGCACTGCCGAAAGTTTTCGCATTAGAAAGTTTGTCGGACTCGTCTTAAAGAAGGCCCGCAAAGTTTTACATAATATTATATTATGTGTCAATAAAATTTTATTGACATTTTCGAGCTAGTGGACACTCCATACACAGCATGATATTTGTCGGACAAGTTGACCACAATTTTTAAATTAATGCAACTAAACAAATTAAAATATCTATACGGTGAGTCAAAATGACATAATATTGACTTTTTAAGGAGGTAGACACTGCATAGGCGGCATGATTTTTGTCGGAAAGGTAGCCAAAACACTTTTTTGTAATTAATTTTAAAATCGTGGTCAACTCAGGCGCGGTCCAAGCGAGTTTTGGAGGGGGTCACCAGTCCAGAACCTCAGATTTTGGGGGTCACGAGTAGAAATACAATTAATTGAGTAAAAAATACTACTTTTAATGTAACGTATACGGTTTGGGGGGGGGGGGGGAGTCATGTCCCCCATTTATTGCACGAATAAAGAACTTTGAGAAATAAAATAAAATAAAGGGGGTTAGTTATTATCTGGCCTAGTACCTACCAAGGGGGGACCTAGCTTTGGCTCCAGGGGGGTCACATGGCTTCAGGGGGGGTCCACGTAGGCGTAGTCGTGGTCAAGTCACAAACAGGCGCGGTCCCAGCCTCGAATTTTGGTGGGGGTCACCAGTACGCAGCCTCAGATTTTTTTGGGGGTCACGAGTAGAAATACAATAAATCGAGTAAAAAAGACTTAACTAGTAGCGCCCCACGATTTTATCCGCCCTTCCCCTTCGGACCGCGCATGGGTCAACTCGTCAAATAATCCGAATGATTCAAATTCGGAATGACAATTCTCGTCTCTGTTCTATCCGTTTAGAATGACCGAGACAAGGATAGTGATCACGTATTCGAATCGTTCCGGCTGCGTTCTGAATCAGTGCCCGGAAGTCACCACACTTATCGAGAATGATTTTCAAATCATTGGCATTTGTTTATTGGATTCGAGAATACGGAACTTCCTGCGGTTCTCGAGGAAAATTATATTATTTATTTTATTTTTTGTAGCATATCAAAGTTCTTTATTCGTGCGTTAAATTGTAGCAAAATCACGCTTTTTACGGACTTCAAAAAAACAAACTTTCTGAATTCGACCGTATATAAAAAAAAAACCTTTTTTTTCTAAAAAGTGATTTAAGTATTAGTTAATTAATAGTAGTTAATTATTAGCGCTCCGATAGTGCTGACAAAAGTGAAAAGAGAACATTTAATACGTAAGTACAACGTAAGTACGAGTAGGTACATTCACCATAACCGTCAACAATAACAATCATATTTTTTTTCTTTTTTAAATAAAGAGTGACAAGACGACGAGTAGGACATGTGACTGATTGTAAGCAACATGCTTGCCACATAACAGCACAGTGACACGCAGCTATTGGAACATAAAGAGTCCGAATCATTACCTAGCACTGCATTGCGCTTGTCACCCAGAGATCTAAGATATTATATCTCTAAGCCCTGTAATTTCTCTGGAAACATTGCCCGTTCAAACCGGAACACAGTAATGTTTACACATTACTGCTTGGCGGTAGAATAACTGGCAAAGGTGTGGTCCTTCCCCAGGCGGACTCTGCCAAAAGCCCTACCACTACTAATAAATACCGTCAAATGATAATCTACCGACGTTAGATTAGTCAGTAGCAAGCGCGAATGACCACAGAATAAAAAGCATGCATGTACTTATCGCACAGTTTTGTGACTTGGCCATGACCACGACTACGACTATGACTATGTGGACCCCCCTAAAGCCATGGGACCCCCCTGGAACCAAAGTTGGATCCACCCTTGGTCGGTACTAGGTCAGGTTAAAACTCTGCCCCCGTTATTGTAATTACAGTAAGTCAGAAAATGTAACACGCGGAAAATCGCACTTATGCTTAAACTTTTTAAAATTTGTGTATCTCAATAACTATAGCAGATAACTCAGATATTCAAACAGACAATAAAATATATATTTACGTAGATTTATTCTTGATAAATTTTATTGACTTAATGCTAGTGCTTTTGACATAATTTTAATTAATGTATCTCTATTTACTACTTCTGTTAGCTCAAATAACACTTTCTTAAACATTTTTACAGTAACTCGATAACATACTGTAAATATGTTTAGCAAAATGTCCGGTCTATTTAACTTACTGTAACTATGTTTACTATAACTTCTATATAAAACGTATGAATCCAGTGCTTTTGTGAAAAATTTTGTGTTTTGATCTTTTATTGATATCATCAGTAAAAGTAAAATAAAGTAGAGAGACAGATTAGTTATTTAATTTAGCACATATTTACAAACATCGTAAATTTTATGAATAGTTAAATTGTAAAAGACGATTAAAAATTATTATCAAAATTTTAGTAGCATTAACAAAGATACGAACTTCTTAGCATTCCATGGATTCACCGTGCGGATGCCGGGTCCATCGTGTGGCAGAGAGAGAAATCCCGAGTAGATCCCGAGACTTGTGACACGGGTATAGGTTTAAAGGGCTCTTTCCGACGTGCATCAACACTCACCTTCACTACTCGCGTTTCTCTCCCTGCCCATACAAATCTGATATAAATCAGCAGCTTTAGATACTCGTTCTAGTAAAGAACTTACTGAACTTCTGGACAAGCCAAGGTCTTTCAGCAGGTCGTAATACTTATTTTATTTCATTGCGTGGTTTTTAGGTATATCAGTTTCCCACGGTGCGGTAAGTTCTACAAGGACAATGCGTTTCGTAGCTCTAGAAAAAAGGAAAATGTCCGATCCGGATGACGAAACATCCACATCCTCTAGGATTTTATAGTGCTTTTCATACGTCTCTATTTAAGTAGTCCAATCAAACTTCAAACTGAGCTGAAACTAAAGAAACCGTCCGATCTCTCCCAAAAGACAAAAGTGCTTCAGACCTTGAATCTAGACTTCAATTCGAATAAACAAATGTATGGCAGTTACACAAGTATATACATCTTGATTGGGTGCAAGAAAAAAAAGGGAAGACCGAGACATAGTGAAAACCTTTCTACAACAAGACGAAAATGATGGTTACAAAGTCCACGCAATGAATTTGGAAATGCAAAGTGAGTGGTTAACCATAGTTGAGTTTTGTATTCTATGAGCTCTAAAATGGCGCTCCTTGCTCTCTGACTGGTCTCCTGCTTTATTAAAATGTATCTAAATGCTTTCCAAATGACCCTCCCTGACCAGAGTAACTTGGTAAGGTGGGAAAGGCCTCTGAAAAATGTTGCTATACTTGTGGAGAGGTAATACGTACAGCAAGGCACATATTGGTGGGATGCAAGGTGCTCCTTAATAGGGGTCATTACTCACAGCGCCATGACAGAGTACTTGAAATCATAAGTAAAGCCACAAGCCTTTCAGTAGCTAGAGTCCAAAATGGATTGACGACAAACAAAGACAAATTAACATTGTAAAAGAAGGCTCAAATTCTAACTCCAAGAACAAGACTTACTCAGTTCTGGGTACAGCACCTGATTGGACTATTTTAATGGACACGTGTGAAAAGCACCATAAAATCCCAGAGGATGTGGGTGTTTCGTCATCCAGAACGGACATTTTCCTTTTTTCTAGAGCTACGAAACGCATAGTCCTTGTAGAACTTACCGTACCGTGAGAAACTGATATACCTAAAGACCACGCGATGAAACAAAATAAGTATTACAACCTTCTATACGAGTTAACAAAAAACGGCTATGTAGTTAATTTATACGCTGTACAAATAGGAGCGAGAGAGGTATACCAGTAAAATATCTCTATAACCTGCTGAAAGATCTTGGCTTGTCCAGAAGTGCAGTAAGTTCTATATTAGAACGAGTATCTAAAGCTGCACTAGTAGGTTCATATAAGATTTGGCTGGGCAGGGAGAAACGCGAGTAGTGAAGGTGAGTGTTGATTAACGTCGGAAAGGGGCCCCTTAAACCTACACCCGTGTCACAATTCAGATCCCGAGACTCGGGATTTCTCTCCCTGCCACACGATGGACCCGGCACCCACACGGTGAATCCATGGAATGCTAAAAAGTTCGTCTCTCTTAGACTAAAATGTCCCCTTTCAGCTTGAACGTATGTGATGTCTCTTGTAGATACGCGGTGAAGAGTTCCGTATTTTATGTTGCGAGACGCTTTCTTCGTAGTCATAAAAATCAGAGAACATCATTTCTTTAACAATCGTTTTCATGGAATTCACACTTTTAACACGTGCAACATAATCATCAAAATCATAAACTTTCGTGTTACGATCCAAATATCTAAACATAATTACAGTAACCATCGAATTTACTGTTAGATTGATATACATTTTTTTTTTTTTTTTAAATAAAGAGTGACGGGACGAGCAGGACATGTGCCTGATGGTAAGCAACATGCCTGCCACATAACAGCACAGTGACACGCAGCTATTGGAACATGAAGAGTCCAAATCATTACCTAGCACTGCACTGCGCTCGTCACCCAGAGATCTAAGTTGTTATATCTCTAAGCCCTGTAATTTCTCTGGAAACATTGCCCTTCAAACCGGAACACAGTAGTGTTTGCACATTACAGCTTGGCGGTAGAATAATTGGCAAAGGTGTGGTCCTTCCCCAGGCGGACTCTGCCAAGAGTCCTACCACTACAAAAAATACATAACTTATTTTTACTTATACAATGTATTTAGCATACAACACTTAAGTAGTTTTACTTTGCTTAGCATTAAAAGGTGTGTTCGTCTATGGTGAAGATTTTGTTATCATAGTTACAGTATGTACATGTGTTCACTCACTTACTTGAACTATGCTTACGGATTAGCATTCTTTTTACGAATCTCACAAACTATAAGGAGTGTAACTATACTAACTGTGATTATGTGTTGAGCAAATACTATAATGGTAATCTCAGTAAGCTTAGTTACCGTACATATGATTAAGAAAATATGAAATAAATAAAAATATATAATAGTAAGTTTAATTACCGTCTTTATTCTCAGGAACGGTTGAATCTTGATAACATTTACTGTGATTGAGCTTATGGTATCTTTGTTAATAATTAAGATATCAAAAAAATAAACGATATTCCTAGTAGGTTTTAATTTAAGCATCACAGCGCTGTAAAAAAAGTTATAACACAAGTAACATGACTTACTGTATTTATTATAACGGGGGCAGAACTAGTCCCGTAGTTATTTGAGTTTTACAATTTTGGCGGGAAAACGGATGTCAGGTTACCTAAGTGTTTACGCTTTGTCATTTGAAGTACCGCCGTACTTGTACGTGTTTAAGCCCATTATTCTCAAGAGCGTTTCAAGACGCTTCTAACGGTATCTTTTGTTCATAATTAGTGTACTTGAAATTTTTGACACTTGACTCGATGTTTTTTTGGGGTATGCTTCTCTGTCACACCATTTTATCACACCAGTGTAACACAGAAGAATTTTTTTCTTCATAGTCACACTAGTGTGTCACGCGAGAATTTAATTCTTCACAGTCACACTACCATCTTGTCCAAATATAGGTACTTGTAATAGTAATTCCAAAAATGTGATGTACTATTGTGTGTGTATGTATGTGTGTAGTGTTATGTCATAGAATAGATAATACAGATAGAACGGACACTCCCCACCCCCCGCCAGTTTCAAGCTTCCTACCCCGCAAGAACGCGAGAAGCACTCAACGACACGACATAGATGACACGCACACATGCGTAAATGCGTTCGAACGACATATGCGAGTTGTGTGAGTGTAGGTATGTCAACTGCACCGTCTGTATAGATTTTAGGCCGAGTGTCCGGGGTGTGGTTATGTGTGAATTGTCCACCAATATATATTATTATATTTAGATAATATGTAAACCTCATAATTATTTAAAAGTACCAATTAAATGTATCAATTTAATCTAGCCAGCCCGATTAGGGTCTATCACTGAAATTATACTCCGGGTGGGCTCCCGCCAGAAGCTCTGCGGTCAGCCCTGAGTGTCGCTTCTCCATACTCGGCCTGCGCTCCACTACGGAGGTCGCCGGCTCGCTTCGCTCGCCACCTCCCCCCTTCGCTACGCTTGGCCTCGCATGGCTTGCTCCACTCAGGACCTCCCTTAAGCTTCTGGCTCCCGCATTTTTTATATACACTCTAGGGGTAGTAGCGACAAGACTACGTAGAGTCGGGGTGCGCCGAGTCGGATCTGGGTCTTAAGTAACCTGAGCGGTCCAATTAGGTTACTTAGAAACATATAATGCAAGTTGAGTTGCTTGCAAACGAGTTTGTGAAAAGAACTAATTTTTACAATTTGTAAATGAAAAAAACCAACCATACTCAACCTTTTTTGATATTCTACCTACCTATAAAACCTATTTTTATATTCAAGCTTGAGAATTGTTAGTAAATTACTCACAATTAAGACTTTTCTTAATAATTTACGTTAAGAAGTAACGACGCTTAAGTGATGTTATTTCTTATTGTCAGTTTCGTAGTAACTAATATTTTCTTTTGTTTCCGGTTAGTTTTTGTACATACTTTTCAAATATATTGATTGTTTTTCAATTTAGACTTGGTTGTTTGTGTTGCTGAATATTTGGTGTGAAGGTTAGTCATACGATGTAATCGATTATTGTCTGTCACACCAGATGGTATGACACAGAGGAAAAAAAATTCTTCTGTGTCACACTGGTGTGACAAAATGGTGTCACAGGGAAGCATACCCCGTTTTTTTGGCGTTCTCAAGTCAAGTTCTCTAGCTATTAGATTTCAAATTATAAGATGGACGTAGTTATTTTATGTTTTAAATTTGTTGTATATGCTATGAGAAACATGAAAAAACAAAAACTGCATTCTATAGCATAAATGGGATTTAAAAAAAATATACTTCGGGACCATTTTCCCGCCAAAAATACATTTTTTGTATTTATTTTCATTTTACGATGTTTCTATGTAAATTAACTTTAATTTTAATGTAGTTTGTGTCAAAACAAATACCGCTTCAAGGAGATGCCATTAAACAAAAAAATATGGCTATACCTTCCCAAATAAAAATATGAAATTTTGTTTCGCGCCAAGAACCCAACCGCAAAGCGTTAGATTGTATTCTGACTGTGTTCACAATTGTACGGTGGCATTATACCTATCGCTAATCCGCTAACTTAAAACGGTGAAGGAAAACATCGTGAGGAAACCGACATGTAAGTACCTAGAATCTTTCGATGTCATGTGTCATCCACCAACCCGCACTTGGCCAGCGTGGTGGATTATGGCCTTAACTCTCTCCTTGCGAGAGAAGGCCCCGAGTCCCAGCAGTGGGAACGTTTAGTGGGCTGTTGATGATGAAATTGATGATGATGATACCTACAGCAGCGGTGCTGATACAATGACTTCGTAAGCTTCTAGGTACATGTCGTTTTCCTCACGATGTTTTCCTTCACCGTTTTCAAGTTAGCGGCGTTACGCACATGACCTCGAAAAGACAGTGGTGTGCGTGGTTTATAACCCGGGGTGTTCGGATCGGCAGGCGCCGTTGTCCCGACTAGACCAGCCGTAACTTAGATTTACAGTATATAGAGAACAGTTGCACATTTTCTTAAATATAACCAATCTTTAACTGATCTGTCTGCCCACAGAGTTGAGTGGCGCGGCGACCGATATGTGCACTATCCTGTGCGCTGGCGCCAGCGTAGTACTCCAGCTGCTGGTGTCAGCGCGGGCCGAGACAGCGACAGGGCCGTCACTGAGCTGTTCACATCCGCGCTGTCAGTTTGTAAAACTAATGTCTTACCCCGGAGTGGACCCGTTCTTTCAGTTTAAAGTGGAAGGTACGCACATCACTATTTTTTACATGATGTTATCTTAATATATATATATCTCCTGTCACGATGTTTGTCCGCGATGGATTCCTAAACTATTTAACCGATTTTTAATTAAATTGGCACACCGTGAGCAGTCTGGTCCAACTTGAGAGATAGGATAGTTTTTTTTTCGATTAATAGTCCTTATATGACGAAATCCGAGCGAAGCCGGAACGGGCCGCTAGTAATTTAAATGGCAAACTATTACATGATGACAAAAAAGACTATAATTGATTAGTTATCGAGCGGGATGAAAAATGATTAAATTACTAAAATGGCTATTAAAAAATAGGGGTTGGTAGATAAAAAGGTAAAAATTTAGGGCTGTATGTATTTTTTAACGCCACATTATAAAAAATTAAAAACAAAAGAAATTGTCCGAAAATTAAAAAAAAAAATTGGGGTGAACAACCCTTGTCACTTAGGGGTATGAAAAGTAGCTAGTAGCCGATTCTCAGAGCTACTGAATATGCCTATAAAATTTGGTAAAAATCAGTAAAGCCGTTTCGGAGGAGTAAGGAAACAAACACTGTGACACGAGAATTTTATATATAAGACGAGAATTGTATATATAAGATGTTATTGTTGCATATTACCTCAAACATAATATTTATCATCGATATCGATAAATAACCAATGGATCCCAAGCTTCAGGCGGACGGAATTATCCTATCGTTGGGAAGAGTGAGCTCACTCTTTCGATTATAGTACCTAAGCGGTGAATGCCGTTGTTTATACCTATCGCTGTTCGTCGTCAACAACCAAAATGAGTAGCACCGCAACCAGTGCCTGATTAAGAGTTCTGACCGCCCTAGGCTAATTATGAAGACGCGCCCCCACCAGAGGGTCTACCGCCAAACGGAAAGTGCTTAGCTTTGGTATCGCTATCTCTTTTCTTTTCGTTTGATATTATAGAGATAGCAATGGCCAAAACCAATTTAGTTTAGCAGTAGAAGGGCAGGTATCTTAGGGTCGGCCTAAAAAGTACCTAGTATATTAGTTGTGACTTTGTTTCCTAGTGTACAAATTAATTAAATTTAAACCTGATTTATACCAGGGCTTTTTTAGGAGGCACGCAAGAGCCTACAGTACCCTCAAAGGATTCGAAAGTAAACCCCGGGTTTCTCCGGCAGTGATTTGGTGACTGATTCGCGAGAGCGCTCTCACACTCGACAGCGACCTTATCGCTGACTCTATCGTAGAGCTGTCACTGACCCTGTCGCGGGGGACAGAACCCTTGCACACCAACCATGCAACGGAAACCAGCAGTACTTTAGCGTCACCTTTTCGGGAGGGCCACCACCTCACCTTCTGAAATAGGGTGCTGGGTGGCATTGAACGTCCGACACCTCAGGCTCTCTAAGTGGAGATGGTGTAGGTACGAGCCAGAGTGGCTCGCTCTCGTCACCACTTCCTCCTTCGCGGACAAGCGAGAGTCAACTTCCTTCTTGCTCCTCAGCTATCTTCATCTGCGACTTCTGCGAGATAATGATTCCTCAAAAGGAGACCACCGCCTCCCATGACCTCTCACTGGTAAACATCTTGGCTAAGGTAGTAGGCAGTAAGAGGTCCGCCACTTCTCCCGGGTACATCTTCAATGTGTGTTGATCGGTGTGATCTGCGCAATTGCACCGGTGACACACCAGCTTTTCTACCGCC
Source organism: Ectropis crepuscularia (assembly GCA_963693475.1). Lineage (NCBI taxonomy): Eukaryota > Metazoa > Arthropoda > Insecta > Lepidoptera > Geometridae > Ectropis > Ectropis crepuscularia. The sequence continues at coordinate 29,323 of OY856362.1, read as the reverse complement.
TAACTACATCGACTTTGGTTTTGCTATTGCTGTCTCTATAATTTCAAGCTAAAAGAAATAAGGTACCGTCTGATGCACCCGTGCCCTATAGTACCTATGTCGCTCTCACTGAACCCACTCAGCGTTGGCCCTGAGACAGTTCGCTCTTCAAGTTGACGCAAATACGCCCCAAACTTCCATCTGATCAGCTGATCTGCTGTCAAATACCGAAATATTACAGTGTCAGCTTGCCAGCGACAGACACGCCACACACCACAATATTAGAGGCTAGAGCTTGCAGGTGCAGGTGAAGGTGTCCGTCAGAAATCACGAAAACAGAATAGATGGCCTCCAACTTGTGAAAAACCACCTCTAGGCCGATCTTGTTTACCACTGTCGCCAGCACCGCCACCTCGTGAAACCTCCGCCCCTCACAATAACCAGCGTGCCGTTGCCATAATAAGCGACACCGATGCAACGCAGTTTGCAAGTCGTAAGTCGGCCCACTACCACCCATACTCTGTGGATATTCCCAAAATCCGTACAAAACGGTTTGAATCCACTTTTCTCGTACGTACTGCTTTAGAGTGGTATAAGTTGCCGGCCTCCTTGTTCCCTGAGAGATACAATCTAGAACTTTTCAAGGTCAGAGTGAATAGGTACTTTCTAGGTCAACGTGCGTCATCTTCGACCACACCGTCGCTTACCATCAGGCGAGTTGGTGGTCAAAAGCGGACCTACACGCGATAGGAAAAAAAAGTTAGCGCTGCTTATTTGTAACCGAACAACCGAAGTGCCACAGGGGTAGCGTAAGAGCAAACTCCTGTCGAACCCCACGTGACATTGGGGACATCACCTCTCTGTGAAAGAGGTAGTCTCTTACGAAGCGCCATAGATATTGGGCTACTCCAGCACTTCTGTTGTGGTTGTGGTGTGGTGGATTAGGATGTAGAACACGTTTACTATGTTAGGAGACACCGTAAACAATACGCCGCCACTGGAGCACACCTTCCTTCGGACCTTCGCACGAACGGCGTCGGTCGTGGAGAGGTCTTTCTGAAACCTGAACTGTCCCTTCGACAAACCCAGATGATTTCAGCGCGCCCCTCCAGATCCTCGCGCCCTAGGCTGCAGCCTAATTAGCCTAAGGGTTAATCAGGCCCTGACCGCAACATACCTCGTCGCTAGCTTAGTATAGATTTCAATTCATTCAACAAGTGCCTGTGATAAAAAATTAGCAATCAAAATTGATGACTGCATGCAATTGCTGTTCCACATTTTAACTACGTAATGATTGAGTAACAAACTCCCAAACTTCCGCATATTTTTTATAATTTATTATTATTATTCACACTATTACAATAGTATTAGTATTAGTAAGTAATATTACAATAGTGTGAATAATAGAACTTGTAGTGCCCGTCAGTTTTGATTGAAAATTATTTATTTGGTCATATCGTGTAGTGGTAAGACTCTTGGCAGAGTCCACCTGGGGAAGTACCACACCTTTGCCAGTAATTCTGCCGCCAAGCAGTAATGTGTTAACATAACTGTATTCCGGTTTGAAGGGCAATGTTTCCAGAGAAATTTCAGGGCTTAGAGCTATAATATCTTAAATCTCTGGGTAACGAGCGCAGTGCAGTGCTAGGTAATGATTTGGACTCTTCATGTTCTAATAGCTGCGAGTCACTGTGCTGTTATGTGGCAGGTATGTTGCTTACCATCAGGACATGTCCTGCTCGTCTCGCCAATCTATATGTGAAACAATATTTGAAAACCACTTCATCGATTTAAAAGAAAATTGCATACCTGGAACCTGCATACCAGACGTGGTCCACGTCTGAACTTCAAAACAGGAGGAGATTCTCAACTCGATAGATGATCTATCAAACAAAAAAGTAACCACCAAAATCGTTCACAATTGGCGGGGCTGTCGCATAACATACATAAAACAATATATTTATTATACAATCGAGTTGAGAATCTCTTCCTGTTTTGAAGTCGGTTAAAATGTAGCTTATTTTATACCTTTAACGAGCAATTCTTAGATATTATAGAATCTGAATCTCGGAAACGCCTGGAACGATTTTCATGAAATTATGTATGCAGGGGGTTTCGGGGACGATAAATCGATCTAACTAGGTTTAATTTTTTAAAAACGTCATTTATTGCGCGTTTTTAGGCAACGAAAAACTGTAACATTAGACATTAGAGTACGAAGGTAAATTTCGCCGCGTGGCGCGTCAGTGGTAGGTGGGAAGTTGGGCGGTTATGAATTAGTAGACCCGGGTTCAAATTCAGACGGCTCCTCTTTTTTTTTTAAGTTTCTTCTTTTTTGACGTGATAACGTCTTAAAACTCGATGAAGCCGGCTGCACGCCCGCAAAACATGACGTCATGTGCCGTTACCGCCGTTACCTCGCCGCATGACGTTGTCAGTACCATTCCATCAGTATTTTCTTAAGACGTTGTCACGTTCAACTATCGTCAGTAAACCGACTTTACAGACAACCATTTTTATTTTGAGAAAATTTAAGTATACTCAGTGTCTAAACCGAGCAAAGCTCGGTCACCCAGGTACTGGATGTGCCCTCCCAAACTTCAGGCGCACGGAATTATGTTATCGTTGGAAAGAGCGAACTCACTCTTTCTGTTTTAGTCGATTGTAGGAAGCGGTGAACGCCGAACGTTTATACCTATTACCTATCGCTATTCGTTGCCAACAACCAAAATAAGTGGAACCGCAACATTCAACCTCGCCGCTAGCGATTCTAGGGGTCAAGTAGATTGGTGGTTGTAAACCACTCGCGCTACTCAAAGAGACGCAATTGGTTAACAATTTGAAGATGCTCAGAATGAAGAAGACGAAGATTTTTTCTTGAGAAATCTATAGATAGCCCGTAATTCGTAACCTAAACGTCTAAAATATTGTCTGTAAGTATATAAAGTAACGATTCACACAGTCACATGTATGTTTTTGGTACACTAAATATCGATAGAAATGTTGTCACATCGAAAATATAAATTTGGTTCATAGGAACTGCCGATAGAAGTGAAACCTTATAACTCAGAATTTGATAGCTCACTTTGGAAACTACGCGGGTGGAACCGGAGGGCATGGCGTCCCACGTTTATCGGAAGATATCTTTCATTCCCGAGCGTGATGCTTGAGGTCCATTTACAGCCCACGAAAAATCCGTCTGTAGTGCGCTAAATAAAGTATTCACTTCAAAAACACTGTAAAGGTTCTGTTTAAAGTCTGTTTATCTTTCAGATAAAGAAATATATATGAGTTATGACCGCGACAACTTTGAGGTAGATTGCCAAGGATCCAGGGTGTTGGAGTCTGTCGCGCTGCCTCGTGCCCTCTCAACATGGAACGTGTCAAAGTTAGAGCTGAGACGCTGCCCATTACCTGTCGCAAGTTCTCTCCACGCCACACTCACTGCTCTCAACGTGGCGCTACACTACAAGAAAGAAGATCAAGACTCGCTCTGTAAACTTCATTCAAACTTTCTTTGTGAATTCTTCTATGATGACTCATTCAGCGAACTTGAGCTTGGAAAGCTGCCACGTGCGCCATCCCTCGCTGCTTCCCACTTCCGAGGTCTCGAGCAGCTACAGAAATTATCTATTGACGTGGTTGGTCCCATGACACCTGAACGGGATTTTCTCGCTCCGCTACAGAATCTTACAACATTAATATTGTTACGTAATGTAATTCTGCCTATTGGAGCGACCATACCATCGTCAGTCCGAAATCTCAAAGTACATTATGCTAGAAGTGACTTCAACGCTAGAAGAAAATTACCTGTGTCGTCTGGTCTGGAGACGCTTTTTGTTAAAGGCTGGAGAGACCTTGAACCGGAGCCGTTATCAAATTGCGAGGCGCTACGGAAGCTCCACGTATCTGACTCAGCAGTCCAATCTCTACCGGACTACTGGGTAGCGAACTGCTCACGTTTGGAACACCTACGTATTTTACAAGCGAAGAAGTTTACGCTAACGCCGAAATTGTTATTTGGTGCAAGTGCACAGAGCAATCTCTATTTCTCTTCGCTTGACCTTAAGATGGTTCCCGTTGGACTTTTAGAGTTTTCACCAAACTTGCAGTCTCTCCAATTAGCGGATAATCATTTACAAGCGCTTCCAAGGTAAATATACATTTTTTTTACAGTTTACAGATGACAGCTGACCCCACCACTATGTAGGAAATATAGCCAGAAAGAGAGAGAGAGAACGAGTTTAGAATGACAAGACGAGCAGGACATGTCTGCTAGTAAGCAACATAACTGCTCATAAGAACACAGTGATACGCAGCTATTGGAAGATGAAGAGTCCATTTAGCACTAAACTACGCTCGTCACCTAAAGAAATAAGATGTTTTATCGCTATGCCCTGTAATTTCACTGGAAACATTGCCCTTCAAACCGGACCACAATGATGTTTTCACATTACTGCTTGGCGGTAGAATAACTGGCAAAGCTGTGGTAATCACTATCACTACCATCTCATATGGATATATGAGTAAATTGTTCCAGAAACTTGTTTGCTAATTCGCGTCAGATACGTAAGCTGGATCTGTCCGGGAATGACTTCCGACTTGATGTGATTGATGTACTGAAACCCCTGGTAAATCTCACAAAGCTGATCCTCAGTAGGAATCCTGGTTTCGATGCCATTTGTGGGCCAGACGGTAAGTTTTTTCAATATAAATAGTTATTATTACACTAAGTATTCCCACAGCTGGGATTCGGGGATTCCTAAAGCAGAGTGAACTCTTGCTCACACTCAACGCTAGCTCAGCCAAGGGCGGATCCAGTTTTGGCTCCAGGGGGTTCACATGGCTCTACGGGGTGAGGAGGGGGGGGGGGGTCACATAGTCGTGGTCAAGTCACAATACTGTGCGATGAGTAGATTCATGTTTTTTAATTAGTGATCCACCTAGGTACTGGACCCAGGCCATGGGGGCCCCCCAATTTCATGACCAAGGAAGAAAAAATAGCTATGTTTCACGATCGCAACAGGCAATATGAATCAACTTTGAAAATATCTAAAGCAATCCATTACAATAGTCTAATACACAAAAGGACTAATCTATCTAAAGTTACGTGTAGAATCGTGAACTTGGAGAGGAGGAAAAATAATACCCTAAAGGCCGATTTACATCAGACGAGCGAATGCTCATTCTATCCCCACTGTATCAAATTCATTTGGTGTAAACAAACGTAGAGCATTCTTTCGCTGTTTTGTTTGCGTTCGCAAAGATTCTATGGAATATCTAATATGGAAAACGCTAAGAACGATCTTTCGTTTACACTAAAAGATCGAGAAAGAATGCTTTTGTTCCAGCTCTAGCTCTATGCTCGTTCAGTTTAAATCGGCCTTTAGATTGAACTTCTCCGAGATCGTAGAGTTGTAACGGCAGTAAGTTTATTTCAATAAAAGATGTAAATGCTATGAACATTGGATTATTAAATGCAGCCGCTACTTGTGGACTGCTTATAGCTGATGCTGCAACCGTGTGTAAAATGTTGCTACGTCAAAAAAAACGTCAACTAACTGACACTTCCCTCAGACTGACAAGTTTCTCAGCTGATGCGCTAAGGATGAGCTGTTACTCCGTACCACATATTAAGTCTGTACCATGCTCTTAATTTGTTTTTCATCTTACTCATGTTTTCGCTATCAATGGCCAGGGAACTTTTAAATGTAGTAATTTCCTATTTTAGTACTCAATCAAAATATTTATCTTCTTAATACGTAGTTTTTTGCTAAATTTGTGATCGTAAATCTTCATGTAGTGCATATTCTTTCTTTAGAGATTTATCTCAGTGCTCTTCTATACTTTCTTTAGAATTTAGAATTTTTCCATTTTGAATAGCTCTTTCTGACTCGGCATCGAATAAGTCACACATTTGATTAATGACGAAGTGAAATCCTTAGTTTCAAATATCATTGCCCCTCACGATGTTTGTCATCAAATCTTGCAAATTAAATTTGATCCTCTTTCCCGTTACCGATTGAGTTAAAATTTTGTAGATGTGTAAAAAGCTGGACCATTAAACATTATGATAACATGATGCTGATCTGATGATGGAGCTGAAAGGTGGCCAAAGGAACTTTGCAATAAAACGTCACAACCTTGTCGTGTTTGGGCTCATTTTATTCGTATTGACAAGTAGTTTATTTTTCAATTGGACCCTGGTTGGGTCTGATGATGCAGCTGGAAGGTTATAGAAACTCTGTAATGAAACGACGTAACTCCATCGAGTTTTGCTCGTTTGATTCTTCTTAACGAGTCCTGCTAGATGGTAACTAAAGGTCTGATGATGAAGCTGGAAGATAGCCATTAACTCTTTAGGTTCTTTTTTATAAACAAATAATAAAAAAAGTTTGTATTTTTTTTAAGGAAGCTTGTTTAATGTCTTTGTTTTCAGGCTATTCTCCACTAAGAAATCTGAATCAGTTGACTACTCTGGTATTGTCTAAGACTGGCGTGAGACAGATTTGCCGAGACTGGCTCGAGGACATGCCAAGGCTTCAGCGGCTGGATCTGAGAGGCTTGAAACTTTCTCGTTTCTCGGTGAGTCTTGTATGGAGTACTGCTCGTAGCTTTGGGTTAGTTCGGCTGAGTATCAGCCTGGAGGAGGCGACTCAGTAAATAAAATAGTCCTAGAATTAGCAAGAAAATGTTCCCTACTCTCCCCTATTTCCTTTTCTTCTCCAATCCAAGATTCATGTAATAAAGAACACAAATGACAAAGGTCACGGACCCCGGAATCTGTGGAGCTGTAAAATTCAAATAAAAAAAAAAGTATTAGCCGGAGCCAAATCTGGATTCAATCCAGAGGCGTGACTTCTTTTTAAAAAAAAGTCTTTATTATCATCGCCGGAAATTTGCTAGTTCATCGGTCTTTTTATCTGATAAACATTAAAATGGAAGCAGGTGAAATCGCAGGCAGATGCTAGTAGATAATGAAAGAAGTATCCATAGTTCACTAAACGTTCCTACAGCTGAGTCTCAGAGCCATCCAACATACTGGCCCAGTATGGGTTGGCGGAGGAGACGTGACCTCGACAGATTCTTGTAACTTGTAACGCGATTCCCTCACGATGTTTTCACTTCTTAACTAATTTTATCGTAAAGTGGAAAGGCTGAACTTACTTAATTATTACTCACTATGTTTTACATTTTCTAGCGATAACAAGTAGTTTGTCCAAATTTCAACCCGATACACTTTTCCTAATTTTTAGGGTTCCGTAAAACGTAAAAACGGAACCCTTATAGATTCGTCATGTCTGTCTGTCTGTCTGTCTGTCCGTCCGTATGTCACAGCCACTTTTTGCCGAAACTATGAGAACTACACTGTTGAAACTTGGTAAGTAGATGTATTCTGTGAACCGCATTAAGATTTTTACAAAAGTTTTTAAAAAAGCAAAAATTAGGGGTGCCCCCCATACTGAGAACTGAAGCTCAAAAATTTTTTTTTCATCAAACCTACACTTGTGGGGTGTCTATCGATAGGTCTTAAAAAATGATGTTGAGGTTTCTAATATAATTTTTGTCTACACTGAATAACTTGCGCGAGAGACGCTTCCAAAGTGGTAAAATATGTGTCCCCTCCCCTCTAACTTCTAAAGTAAGAGAATGAAAAAACTAAAAAAAATATATGATATACATTACCATGAAAACTACCAACGAAAATTAGTTTGAACTCGATCTGATGAGTAGTTTTTTTTTAGTACGTCATAAATATACTATTATTAAAACTTCGATCAAAGTTACAACGAACTACAAGAACTATGTGTACTATGTATATTATGTTACTTGCTGGAACGGAACCCTTCATGGGCGAGTCCAACTCGCACTTGGCTACTTTATTATTTTATATAAAAACCTTTTCGTAATAATAACGAATAACATAAAACAAATAATCGTCCAATTTGGTGGAATCATTCGAAAGTTTGAAGCGTAGTACATACATTTCAAACATCTTTTTCTATTTTTATATATTTGGACAAACGGTTGATACCAAACTTTGTAATGCCGCTCCGTCAAGCACGCAGATTTTTGCTACTAAATATATGACTACTAGAGCCCAGTTTCGGCTTCGATATTGACATATAAAGATTATTAATAGAAAAATAAAACTATTCTTTCTCTCAAAATTTATCAAACTGCACACAATATTTTGCAAATTTGATTAAAATCGGTTTAGTAGTCCATCGCGGACAAACAACATTTCTAGAATTCTGTATCTCATCGTTTTCATTTACAGTTGCAAGATCTGCAGTTCAAAGGGATTGGTCACGTGACGGTTGACTTACGGGACATACACCTGAAGTTTACTTCCTCGATTCGCGAGCAATTCTTCGCAGCACGTGACTTCAATAAGAATGTTACTGTGTACATTAATAACTCATCTTTACTCCACTTCTTGTGTGGTACTCATTGGACCCAGCGTGCCCTGCGGCCGCCTCAGATAAAGTTCATAGTAGAGAGTACTTGTGCTGATAGTTCAGAGCCTTGTGAGGTGCCGTTCGGAGTATACTGGTGCCAGCGAAGTGAACAGTGCGCAGCGGTAGCGTTGCCTGCTGAATGCTCCTGTGCGTCTCGTCAGGTTGAAGACCCGATTCAGGAGCGATGTATAATACGCGCGCGTTGCGAGAATATCTCCTTATCAAGTTTTCCAAGCCTACCACATAACTCGTCATTCATTTACGACCTGTATTTAGCAGATAACAACATTACAGAGGTGCTGGAACAAGACCTTCAACACAATATCAGAGTTAGTATTATTTTACAAACTTAGTTTATTCGATGAGACAAAGACGCTGTTGAATGTATTGTCATTTTTCTGTGGAGATTTGAAGCTTGTTCTGAGAGATAATAGCGTGCTATTGTTTCTTTGATTTTAGCTACTCGTAGTATTTGAATGTGTGAAATTTGTCTTACATATTTGCCAAATAAGATTATGGTCCATAAATGTAAACTTTATGAGTTTTGAGAATACGTATCTCACTGTATCTCACCCTTATCAATAAGTACGATATTACACTGTTAGTGTGCCTGATTAGTTATTTCCAATCAAGCATTGGGGATCCGTTTCTTATTACGAAAACGGACAGAGATCTCTTACTTTTTGTAACGAAAATGCATTTATCCATTTCCGCCGTGCAGGAACACGCCAGGGTATGTCGGGCTCGACGTTATTAAAAGTGATGACCTTATCGACTAAAACCCCAAGCTATGCCGGAGAAACTTGTGGGGTCTGCAAGACCATCTCTTAGTTCCAGTTTCTGGAATGTCAGTTATGAAACGCTGTCGTTTTTAGGGTTCCGTAAAACGTAAAAACGGAACCCTTATAGTTTCGTCATGTCTGTCTGTCTGTCTGTCTGTCTGTCCGTCCGTATGTCACAGCCACTTTTTGCCGAAACTATGAGAACTACACTGTTGAAACTTGGTAAGTAGATGTATTCTGTGAACCGCATTAAGGTTTGAACAGAAAAATTTAAAAAAAAGAAAAATTAGGGTTGCCCCCCATACTGAGAACTGAAACTCAAAAATTTTTTTTTCATCAAACCTACACGTGTGGGGTGTCTATCGATAGGTCTTTAAAAATGATGTTGAGGTTTCTAAAATCATTTTCGTCTACACTAAATAATTTGCGCGAGAGACACTTCCAAAGTGGTAAAATGTGTGTCCCCCCCCCTCTAACTTCTAAAGTAAGAGAATGAAAAATCTAAAAAAATATATGATGTACATTACCATGTAAACTACCAACGAAAATTAGTTTGAACTCGATCTGATGTGTAGTTTTTTTTTAGTACGTCATAAATACACTATTATTGAAACTTCGATCAAAGTTACAACGAACTACAAGAACTATGTGTACTATGTATATAATGTTACTTGCTGCAACGGAACCCTTCATGGGCGAGTCCAACTCGCACTTGGCCACTTTATTTCGAGCTACTAGTACTTATACGAATCTGGTAGATCTTATGTTGTATTTTATTTCAGAGACTCGACCTCAGGAATAACCCCCTCCAAGTAATGGATGACGAAACTGCGAAGAGACTGGATAATGTCAAGGGCATCCTGCGTCTTGCCGGGAATCAGATAAACTGCTCGTGTCGTATAATGCCGCTACTACGTGCTCTGCAAACTCGCAGTCCTTATCTGTCAGATTTTAATGACACTTCTTGCAGTGACGGTAGGATGATGTTCGCTGCTTTAACTATGGACTGCTCGTCTGGCGTACCTCTCGCCGCTTGGCTCGTGCTTGTGATCGTCTGTCTCGCATCGGCGCTCGTACTCGGCGCAGCTACCGTGAGCTTCTTCTGGTCTCGGCAGCGGCGGTTCTTCGCACGCGCCGTGCTGCACCGCTGGGGCTGGACAAGGCGTGCCGAGGAGAATGACGACCGTCGCTTCGACGCGTTCCTCACGTTCTCACACAGAGACAGTGCAGTAGCGCGGGCGGTGCTGACTCGGTTGGAACCTCGTTACCGGCTGTGTGTGCACGTGCGCGACTGGACGCCGGGCGAGATGATCCTGACACAGATCGTGGAGTCAGTCCAGGACTCGCGGCGTACTGTAGCGCTTGTGTCGCGCCACTTCCTGGCGAGTAAGTGGGCGCGGGCTGAGTTCCGGGAAGCGCACTTGGCGGCCATGTTGGACGAGCGTCCACGGCTTGTGGTCGTGCTGCTGGAAGACCCGCGAGAGCTGCGGATGGAGGAACAGTTGAGCGGCTACATAGCCACGCGCACCTACCTGCGCTGGGGCGAAGCCCTCTTCTGGGACAAGCTGGCGGTAGCGTTACCGCCACCACGAGAAAACCACTCGTATGAAGAACAGAACTTTTTGATTGAAAATAACAACACATACTTAGCATATTAAATTTTCTCTATGTTATATCCTGTCTATAATTTTATTTATCTTTTTAACGTGAAGGAAATGCATTTACGCATATCCTTCTGCCTGGGGGAGACGCTCGGCTTATGTCAGACTCGATACCACGGTCGCAGATGCTGCCCGTACCGACTGAAACCTCCTCGAGGTTCCACCTTTGACGCTTACGTCAGGAAGGCTTGCGGGACCGCTCTTCTATATATATATTATAAAGCTGAAAAAGTTTTTGTTTGATAATCTCAGGAATTACAGGACCTTTATTTGTGAACTAGCGGTCCACCCTGGCTTCGCCCATGGTACATATTAGGTCCTTACATATGAAATTGGTATTCTGTCTATTTGTACTTTGAACTCAAAAACTCTTTGGTTAAGAATTCCAATTTCAAATTTGTACAGATTCCTCATGTTGTTGTGCTTTGAATTTATTTGTGTATTTTTTTCGGCCACTCAGTTTACGAAATGGAAAACTTGAAATATTTACAAGTGCGAGTTCCATCGTGGCGCCAGTGCTGAAGTTAAATAATTAATCGCGACAATGTGCGCGTTAATTTTTGCTCTCAGAATGGATGTGAGCAGCTTATAGATGGTAGGTAAGCACGTTATGGGTCTGTAGTTCTTTGGTTCCGTGGTACTACCAGACTTATGGAGCAGGAAGGTGACTCCGGTGGTCAAGAAACTGGGAAGAGAACCAGTCTCGAGGGCTTCTTGGAATTGCGTTGCCAAACGTTCATGTGAATTATTATTATTAATTATTTATTATGTTTAGTTTTCTAAGAGCGATGTTCACGCAAAGAATTTGGTTCTCCTCGGCTCTCTAGGCTGTCTTAAACCGGAACACAGTAATGTTTGCACATTACTGCTTGGCGGTAGTATAACTGGCAAAGATGTGATTCTTTCCGCGACGGACTCTACAAAGAATCTTACTTAATTAATTTCACATGTTTATGTGAAATAGTCTCTGAGTTATGAGGGAGACTCAAAAGTGTCTCCAAATGGTTCGTGTAATATTACACGCGGTGGTGCTCTACAGTTCTGTTAGCTTGAACTTTGATAAATATATTTTTTCCTTATCATTCTCATACCTTAATGATGGTAATACGATTATTTAAAATATATTTGAATTACGTATTTTTTTACCTGCTGATAGCCTGGGACGGTATTCCCGACGACCGATTGACCAAAACACAATAGAAACCAGTGTTAGATATTTGTGTAGGTAGTGGTAGGACTCTTTTCAAAGTACGCTTGGAATGTCTCAAGCCAAGTGCTATGGTTTCAAGTCTACCCGAAGATTTCTTATCACTCCCGAGCGTGACGATAGAGTTCAATTCACAGCCCACGAAAAATCTGTCTGTGGCTCGCCAAAGAAGTTTTCACTTCAAAAATGTCATTCTACACTCCTTCACTGTAGGAATAAAGTATAAATGCTCGAAATGATAAACTCCTCTGTCCGCGGGATAAATGAGTGTAGGTACAGTTTTTTTCTGCACGCATTAATATATTTTAAAACAATGTTATGTAAATATCACGTTACATTTTATAGAATAACCTTGTGCTTTTTGTAACGCAAATGAGCCCAAAATGGCAGCATTACCAAGCTACTTGTCACTAGATCTAGATCCTTTGCACCAGAAATTACCCAGACCTGGAGTCACCACCCTAATTATTATCAAATTAACTAAGTAGTTACCTGATCACAGGGGTCAAGTTAAACCGGTTTACATTGGCGTTTGGTTATTAGTTTCGAGAATATAGAACTTGCTGTGCTTGAGGAAAATCTAATTATTTGTTTTATTCTTTGGTGGTTTCGCTGTTGCATTTGAAAGCCCGTTATTTGTGCATTTAAAGTGTAACCAAAACAGGGTTTTACATAATAATAAATAAACAAGCAATTTGACTGCCCTCGTGGCTTAGTTGGTAGTAGCTCTGCCTGCGAAGCCGAGGGTCGTGGGTTCGATCCCCACCCAGTGCAAATATTTGTGTGATGAACTCAAATGTTTGCACTGTGTCTGGGTGTTTATATGTATAATAAGTATGTATTTAAAACTATATAAGTATTATATCAGCTATCTGGCCGCCATCATACAAGCTTTGCTTAGTTTGGGGTCAGGTGGTGTTGTGTGTGAATTGTCCACCAATATTTATTTATTTAATTTCTATTAAAAAATATTAGCGATCCGGGAGTACTGGCACAAGCCTTAAAAACTTGGAAATTTATTACGTAAGTACATTTTTTAAGTAATTGAACGGTAACGTATACATTATATTTGGATTTTGATTATTTTTTTGAACAGTACTGCAATATTATCGAAGTATAGGGTGTAATAATATTGACTTAAAATGGGGTTCAGGGGATGATTGGCATCTTGGGATCGGTATGTCTTCGTGTAAAAGGTTTCAAAATAGTTGTATGGAGGACATATTTATCTAAAAATGGAGCATCAGAATTAACGTAACATTAAGTCATTATTTTGGGAGTTTAAAGCGTCTGCAAAGTAAAACGGCACACGGAATGTGTCTGGTAGTATTGACGACTTGTTTTTAAAGAATCTAAGAAGAATTTACGTGAAATAAGTATTGTTTTATGTACCTTCATTACCTGACATCCGAAAATTAGCCGACTAAGCAGGTTAGCGGGTAAGCATGCGTTCTTACTACATACTAACACTACTCAATCGTCCACATTTCGTTCTCCTGCGCTGTGAAGCCATCGTGTGAAACAATTAAGTAGACTGATGATATCTGACGAAATGTTACTAAAATGAGTGGCACTGCTTTCTCGTTAATTGATAGTAAATACTAACTAAAGTATGCGGTTAGTGGTTTGAGTCAAAGTCAAAGTCAAAGTCAAAGTACTTTATTCATAAATGTACAATTTACACGTCAATTAATAAAAACATAAAAACAAAAGAAAGAGCATACAAATTGTATACATTTTCAAAGTTTAAAATGACTACTTTACTGTATTATAATAATTATTGTACAGAAAACTGTCAAGCATTATATGAGTATAATATGTTCCATGTCAAATGTTTGCATTCATTTTTATAGGACTTTGCCATCACTCTCTAAAAATTCGGTGTAACTATAAAAAGTTTGATCGATAAGCCAGCACTTTAATCTATTTTTGAAGCTGCCGAAACTTGGGGCAGATATAATTATTTTGGGAAGCGTGTTATAAACTTCAGGTCCCATAATGTGAGTTAACTTCCGTGACCTCGTTAGGGAGTGTGGTATAACATCCAGCTTATCCGCGTTACGCATGTTACGAGAATGTCTCTCTCCTCGCGTATTGTATGATTCTAGATTATTTCTGACATACACAGCCACCTGGAAGATCATTATAGCAGGTAACGTAAGTATGCCAAGCTCTTTGAAATATGGTCTGACGGATGTGCATTGCGATACGCCAACGATAGCACGTACGGCACGTTTTTGGGCGCGGAACGCACGCTCCCAATCGGCAGCGCGCGCGTATAGCTCGGCGCCGTATTGTAACCGAGAATGCACTGTGGCAAAGTAACACGCCCGCGACACATCCGCAGACACCACTCGGGATACTCGTCTTAACGCAAAGCACGCACTGCAGACCTTAGCACACATCTTGTCGATGTGGTGCTCCCACGTCATGCTGCGATCAATCTCGAATCCCAAAAATGTGGTGTTCTGTACTTGCTCAATTCTGACACCGTTTAGCGAAACTTTAAGTGGTTTTGTATGATGGCCCGACAGACAAAAGTGAACGAAGTGAGTCTTTTTTGAATTTAACATAAAACCATTAGCTCTAAACCATGAATTTAAGCCGTTAATTACAATATTTAATTTCTCTTCCAATTCCTCTATTGTAAGAGCTGTTACTACGGCAGCCACATCATCTGCATACATGAATATTCCTGCACCCTTTACGGCATCGGGGAGATCGTTTAGTAGGAGAGAGAACATTATATTTGACACCGACGAACCCTGCGGTACTCCCATAGACGAAGGCAGTGGATCTGATTTATTATCGCCATCGCCAGCATCCACTACTTGAGAGCGGCCTCGTAACATGTCAGTCAATACCTCGTATGATTTCCCAGCTATGCCATAGTGTTTAAGCTTTAAAGCTAAGGTCTTGTGGTCTGCGACATCGAAGGCCTTCGATAAGTCACAGCACAATACAGCTACTTGATCTTTACGTTCACGGGCAGCCAACACACTACGAATCACTTCACGCGTTAGAGAAATCGTAGACCTCCCTTCGCGGTATGCGTATTGTTGTTCACACAGCGCCTTGGTTTCCGATAGGTAGGCCACTAATCGCGAACTCAAGCCGTTTTCGAACACTTTGGCTATTGCTGGTATAATCGATACTGGTCTATATCCATCAATATCGTCCCTCTTGCCTTTGCCTTTAAATATCGGGGACACTTTCGATATTTTCAGCGACGACGGGTACGAGCCTTCTCTAAGACACTTATTAAACAGTGTGGCGAGAACCGGAGCTAGAGGCAGAATTGCTAACTTAATTAGCTCCATCGAAACACCGTAAATGTCTTTTGACTTTTTTGGGGGTATTCTGGAAGAAACTATACGAAATACCTCATCAGCCGAGAAACTTGTTAGTCTGAGGGAACGGTCAGATGCTTGACGTGCTGATACTAATATTTTACGTACAGTAGCAGCATCAGCTTTAGGTGCCCCACAGGCAGCAGCTGCATTTAAAAACCGAACATTCATAGCATTTACTGCATCTTTTGGCGAACTAAACTTACTGCCGTTGCAATCTTTTACGATCTCGGAGCAGTTCGACCTTGGGGTATTGTTTTTCCCCCTCTCCGTGTTCACGATTCCCCACATAGCTTTACATGGATTCGTACTTCCGTGTATTATACTACTATAATGATTAGTTTTACACATATTCAAAGTCGAAATGTATTTCCTGTTGAGATCGTCAAATATAGCTATTAAGTTCTCTTCCTCAGGAAATTGGTCAACTAATTTTGAAATATCAAACAACAACGATTTTAGATCAATTATGTCAGGTGTAACCCACGACGCGTCACGTTTGTTATTTGGTGTTCGTTTTATCGGGAAACATGTATCATACTTATTTGCTAAAATATTAATCAGTGCCACCACAAATGTTTGAGCGGTTTTGTTTCTCTCGCTTACCTCGGGCCAATCTATACTGTCAATAGACATAACGAAGTTTGACCGGTTATTTTGCGAGAAATCACGCGTGCGGCGAGTGAGTTGTGCGGGTGTTGAGTGAGCAAATTTCAGTACTCCACGTACAGCCAAGTGATCCGACAGAAGCGTATTTATTGAGTTTGCGGAAGTAAGTTGTTGATGTTAACAATTTAGTTCTAAACCCAAAAAAAAAACAAATTCATCAGATTCTCCCTTCCAAATGTAAAAAAGTAGAATTTCACACTAAACTGAAGGATCGGATATTTCATCCCACTGAATTAACGTCATTCTTAGGGATCACAGTGGACTCTAATGGGGTACTCATTTAAATAAATTGACTGACAGACTTAGCTCGGCAGCACATGCAGTTTGGCAAATAAAAAAGATATCGGATGTTGATACAGCTAGGTTGGTGTATTATGGGTACTTTCACAGCGTCCTGTCTTGACATGTCCTATGGGATATTTCTCTGGGGATCAGCAGCTGACGTGGATGCTATTTTTGTTTTACAGAAAAGTGCATTTTTTTTAGTTCTTTTTTAACTTTTATAGGTTTACACTTGATCGCCATCACGCCTGATGTTAAGCGACGATGCGGTCTACGATGGAACGTGTTTACCCAGAAGAAACCGATTCACTCTCGATTTGAAGACACAAAGGTTGTAACCAACAGGGAAAACTCACTCAGGCGACGCATTCCAAAGTGTGGACGCGTGAATGGGCTAAAAGTACTGAAAAGCAACTTCAATAAATGACAGAATAATAGTATCTATCTATAATAATAGTACCTAATGAATTAGTAATTATAAGTACATATTTTTAAAATTGTAATTTTAATTATTTATTGACATACTTCATACTTTATTTTTGTATTTCATGACATCATTTAATAATATACAATGACATAATTTGACTGACAAATCCCCTCCTGTACAGCTGCACTTGTTGACAATGGTTCTTTACAGCCGCATTCAATTATTGTTAAATCCAAGTATGATGTAAACGAATCCCTATTTTATGTGACGTTACCCAGTGATGTAATATCCTAAGGTTTAAATAATAGTACATTATGATATAAGTGCGCTAAGTTGATAATTACAGCCGAGGCGTTATAATTCTCAGAGGCTGTAATTATCAAAGCGCACGTATGTCATACGACGTTTTATAACATATTTGCGAGGAAATAAATAAAACTCTGACGTCATTTTCAATTAAAAACAATACAGCAAAACAAAAAGGCGCGGAACAGTATTTACTTGTTCACAGATTAGAAATGCGCGCGCATCGGATCCTTTTTTTTAAGCAACGGCACAGAACCAGCCTGCATGCCATTAGTAATAAAGTAAATTAATATTTTTGTGTTTTGTTACAGATATATTGTTGTAATTTATGGTCAAAATTAACAAATTAATAATTCAACAATAAATAATTCTTTGTTATATTTTACCTCTCAAAGTTAATTTTATTCATAAAATGTTGACCATTTTTCTGACATAAAACTCTTTACTAAGATTTAAAAAGGTACCGTTCGTTTTAGACGGAGCATTTTGAAACCGTGCGTTTTACATTATACATTACTGCACAAGTACGTAATGAGATACATTATTTTACAGAAATTGGTGCAATAGGATACTCTTTACGAGTAAATATGTTATAAATGAATTGAATAGAACTGGAACTAGTATGCCAGCGACACACAGCCGAATAAGAATGAGACTTGCACCTGACCACCATCTCAACCGATGTTAAACGACGATGCGGTCCACGATGGAGCGCACTAACCTAGAAGAAAACGATTCACTCTAGAATTGAAAATACCCCGACTATATCCATCACGGAATACCCACTCAGACAATGCCTTCGAAAGTTAACGAATCACGAAAATTGAGTTAAATATCTTCGAGTCCAAGAACCACGGCTAGTCCGGTAAGCAACAAGGGCAAGGTATTCGATGATGCAAATCAGCAGCTTATCGATATGTATCAGGACTTTTGATGATTTGTTTGCACACAGAGTTCAGTGGCATGGCGGGCGTCATGTGCACTATCCTGAGCACTGGCGCCAGCTTAATACTCCAGCTGCTGTTGACAGCGCGGGCTGGGACAGTGGAAGTACCCTCTTGGAGCTGTCATCATCCACGTTGTCAATTACTAGCACGGGAAAACGATACCGAAAAAGAAGAGGCGCACGTATTTGAAGTAGAAGGTTCGCACAGCGCTGTCTATGTATTTTAGAGCAGTACATTTACATTTTTTGAAGTGAAATCTTCTTTTGGCACCACAGGCAGATTTTACGTGGTCTGTGAATTCAATTCTAGGCGCTCGGGAATGATAAGGGCACTTCTTCGAAATTTCATTCTTCGACTGATTCATCTGGCCAAAATTTGACTCCGGGTGGGCTCCCGCCAGAAGCTCTGCGGTCAGCCCTGAGTGTCGCTTCTCCATACTCGGCCTGCGCTTCACTACGGAGGTCGCCGGCTCGCTTCGCTCGCCACCTCCCCCCTTCGCTACGCTTGGCCTCGCATGGCTCGCTCCACTCAGGACCTCCCTTGAGCTTCTGGCTCCCGCATTTTTTATATACACTCTAGGGGTAGTAGCGACAAGACTAGGTGGAGTCGGGGTGCTCCGAGTCGGATCTGGTGCCTTAGTAGGTACCCTTATCAGTCCGATTTAGTTATTTAGAAGTTCAAAGACTACAATCAAGTTTTTATGTCATTCAATAAATGTTAGTTTTATCAATTGAGTTGCTTCCCAAACAACTTTTTGTATTTGAACATTTGTTAGTTAACAAAAATAATAAATAATTTGACAAATAATACCTACGTTATAGAATAAATGTTTACTTTGAGATATAGCTCATTTGTAAAATATTTTTGTGTATAATAATCAGTTCACTACCTGTGAGTTTGTCTTAAGTTAGTTATCACATGTCGATTTGTGAAAATAACGGATACCACAATGTCTTCATCTGCAAAAATATGTACAAAAAGGTAACTTTGAAATTTCATGATTTCAGGTGATTCAGGAAATTTGATGATGAGGGGTAGTATCGACAAGACTAGGTGGAGTCGGAGTGTTCCGGTTACTTAGATATATTCAAAAATTACAATCAAGTTTTTATGGAATTTAATAAAAATGTTTATTTTATAAATTGAGCTGTTTGCCAAACAACAGCACATGAGAAAGTGAAAATTTGTCAAGCGTTGGTTTTGTTTTTAAGCATTTGGTAGGTAGTTAACAAAAAAATTAAAAGAATTATTTGTCAAATAATACGTTATAGAATGAATGTTTGTTAAATAATTCGTTTGAGATATAACCAATTTGTTAAATATTTTTTTGTATAATAATCACTACCCGTGAGTTTGTCTAATGTTGGTTATCACATGTCGGTTTGTGAAAAAAAGTTTATTAAAAGAACGAACGGATACCAAAATCCACTCTGACAATATGTTTCACTGCTTAGTTGTTCTTATTACAAAAGTGGAGACAAAACTCTTCGTTCGACTCTTCAATCATGATAATGAACGAAGTTGTTTTTACGAGCTACGAGCAATATTATGATATGATACATTTAATTAAAACAACCTGACTGCGAAAAATCCACACGTAATAGTACATTATGATATAAGTGCTGTAAGTTGATAATTACAGCCGAGGCTTTATTGCTAGCTCGAGCCGAAGGCGAGAGCTATAATTAGCAGAGGCTGTAATTATCAAAGCGCACGTATGTCATACGACGTTTTATAACATATTTGCGAGGAAATAAACAAAACTCTGACGACATTTTCAAATAAAAACAATACAGCGAAAAAAAAAACGCGCGGAATAATATTTACTTGATCACAGATCACAGCACAGAGTAAGTAATCACTATGGATCACAGATTAGCAATGCGCGAGCATTGGCGCCTTTTTTTTAAAGCAACGGCACAGAACCAGCCGTTATTCCATTAATAATAAAGTAAATTAATATTTTTGTGTTTTGTTACAGAAAAAATAAAGTAATTTATGGTCTAAATCAATTAAATTAACGAATTTAATAATTCTTTATTATATCTCTCAATCTATCTCTCAAAGTTAATTTTATTCATAAAATGTTGACCACACTTTTCTGACATAAAAACTCTTTACTAAGATTTAAAAAGGTACTGTTCGTTTTAGACGGAGCATATCTCTCTACCTAGTCTGTGGACGGAGCATTTTGAAACCGTGCGTTTTACATTACACATTACAGCACTAGTGCGTAATAAGATACATTACGATACAGAAATTGGTCCAATAAGAGACCCTTTACGAGCAAATATGTTATAAAAAATACATTACATACATAATATTATCTCATATACAGTACATTATATTATATTATCTCAGGACACGATATCTTAGTTACCAAAATCCATCCAGCCGTTTGGAAGATACGTGGAAATAAATGTTTTACAAATATAGTACAAGATTTGCGCGAAAACATAACCCTTCTTCCAGTCTGGTAAAAAGGTTGTCAATGTTTATGCTACTGGGAACAGAACAGATGCAACAAGACCTGTCAAAGACAGTTCCTAATTTCAGCATAGGTGGCGCCTATGTTTCATTTTGTTTGAGAAATTTCACAAAATCAAACAAAATTTATATCTATATCTGACAAGTCAATTTACATCTGGAAAACGCCTTATTCACACATTGATATTATTAAGAAAAGAAGTGTTGTAAGGGTTCAATGTATTCACATCTTATTTTTTTCTACATTGCTACCATTAAATGGGATAGGTACTCATAAATCGTAATCAGTAAATTCGAAAAAAAAGTAAGCTGGACTCAAAAGATGTGAAATTTTGTATATAGGTATGACTTACCCTCTAAAGTACATAGTTTTCGAGATGTCGGCCACAAACGTTTTTTCGAGATGGCGCTCGAAGCTCCACCTGGATCTGTCATTAGCTGTTCTATTTTGTGATTTTATGCTCAGTAAATGTTTCTATAAAACTTACATGAAAAAAATACGGATCAGAAATTTTGTGCAGAGTTAAATTCTATTTTTACTACCTAAAAAGCATTTTATCAAATTTGGTCGAGTGTCTTTATTTAATTTTAAATTAAGTAACGTACTTACTCGGTTTTTTAGTACCGCCGGCGTGTTATACTCTTTGCTGAGGTAATTCGAAAGGGCTAAGTATCAGTTATTTGACAGTAAGAGACAGATTGCACATCGCCAATATCGTTTCGACATTCAAAATTTGTAAAATATGTATTTACAAATTTACAAATATCCTGATTCGATTCGATACATTCCAAAGCGATGGCTTGCTCCTAACCTGCTTCAGAATTCAGTCGAGTAACTTTGCTTCTGAATTCAGTTGACTAAATTTAGCCAAGTGTAATGAGGCTTTAAGTTAGGCGGTAGTTCCTTTGGCCTTAGACCCTGCGAGAGAGTCTGGACGTAAGTCTGGCTGCTATAAAACCGCACTCCAATATCAATCATAACCACACAGTCAGTATTTGTGCCAAATTTTAGAATATAAGTAAATTTGCGTTTTGGTCTTTAGACGTATTTTAACTGTGAAATGGCATTAGTTACACACTATCCGAAATGCGTTCGGTCAAAAATTGATAAGCCAGCAATTTTGCGGCGATTTTCAAGACTTCATATTCTCGCCAGTCTTATATAAGAACGTAGCCCACTTTGTACGTTATCCGATTCCGCTCTCACCCGACAAAATAAAATACCTACACCCAAATATGGGCTTTATGTCATGCCCGTTGATAAATAGATTAGGTACAAGATATTTGTCTCATTACATGATCTAGCTGACAAGACTAATCCGAATAGTGTATTTTGAGTAGGTATTTATAGTTGTCCTGAGATTGTGAAAGATTAACTTTCAAGG
Organism: Ectropis crepuscularia; assembly: GCA_963693475.1. Lineage (NCBI taxonomy): Eukaryota > Metazoa > Arthropoda > Insecta > Lepidoptera > Geometridae > Ectropis > Ectropis crepuscularia. The sequence continues at coordinate 7,379 of OY856362.1, read as the reverse complement.
GGCCAGCGCTTATGATTAAAGACGAGTACCTACCTGTTGATTGCATTAAAAGGTTTGACAACATTAAATCTGCTACAGATGTTTCGTCGTACGGATGCGTCGTCATTGTGCGAATCAGAATGTATTGGTAATTTTCAAATCTGTCTAAATACAATTGTATCAAACACAATACACAAACAGCGTTAACTGCCCATTAAGATTATTCAAAGTCATGGCTGAAATATGGGGTGATGCCTTGGGGAAATAGCGTTAATGCAGAAGAATTATTTATAATGTAAAAAAATGTCTCAGAGTAATGGCTCACATAGATAATTAATACCACCAGCTGCCGGCCCCACTTTCTGAAATACAACATACTCACGTTACCTTCACATTATATCCAGGAATTATGCATTTTCGTCCATAAGAACAGCCACATCTTTACTAAAACTTAAGACACACATAATATAAATACGCATCATAAAGAACGACTAGCTTTACCATACTCTAGAATACAAATGTTGAATGAGAGCCCTCATTACATGGCTATTAAAGTTTTTAATAAATTACCACTTAGCATAAAAAACGAAACAACATTTCTTCATTTAAATCTAAACTTAAATAATTTTTATCTAAAAACAGTTTTTATTCCGTAAAGGAATATTTTAAAACTTAATTTTAAATTTAAATATGTATTAATAAATAAATAAATAAATAAATAAATATTGGTGGACAATTCACACACAACACCATCTGACCCCAAACTAAGCAAAGCTTGTGAGATGGCGGCCAGATAGCTGATATAATACTTATATAGCTTTAAATACATACTTATTATACATAGAAACACCCAGACACAGTGCAAACATTTGAATTCATCACACAAATATTTGCACTGGGTGGGGATCGAACCCACGGCCCTCGGCTTCGCAGTTTAGTAAACTTATATATATATATATATAACGGAGCACCAAGGTTATAGAGGTTTTTATAAATGGTGACGTCGGCTCAGAGCCGACGTCACCACCTACATCCTCAGATTCACTAATTTGCAAATAACGAACACCAAATAGAATTAACAGTTTATTCTTACAACTTTAGATTTAACACAAAATAACGAAGACGTAATAAACACCTTAATTAGCACATTAGAATTACAATAAAAATCACAAGTACTCACAAGATATCAGGCAACTTGTCTACTCGACAAGCCTTGGAAAAATGTGTTCTGTCTTCTCAAAGACATGCCCTTTTATCACTTGTAATTCTTGTAATAAGATGGCGCCGTCGTTTCGAAGTCATCACACTTTCACGAAACATTTGAATAAAACTGGTGAAAAGTAGTACATAGACTCTTTACATTATTTGTAAATTCATTTTAGCATTTTAGAAGTTTACTTTAACATTAAACTATGTTAAAATCATTCTGCTACTATTCATTCTTGATTTACAGCGCCCCGCCTCTTCTTTGCAATTCTCATTGCAAATAGACGTTCTCATTAAGTGAAACTTCAACCAAAGTATTTTAGACTACACATGAACCACTTATAAATCAAGTAATGAATTTAGCAATAGGTAATTACTCATTAAACTGAGATTACAAAAAGGTACGAGTTATGAATTGTTATCAAAACAGCAACAAACACTAACTTCGCCTTGTTATGAAATTAAACAGTAGTTATGAATCAAAATGCGATAATAAAGGTCTAAAATCGATCTTAAATTATGTAACGCATATTTGACTATTGTTATCGACGCCAGGTTCCGTATATCCAGGACCTCCACGTCGTCACGGCCATCATGCGAGACAGTGTGCGTGCTCTGCACCGGTCTCGATCCTGGAAACGAAATTTATTTTCTCTGAGCTAGATATCCGTCCACCGGTATACCAGCTGATAACTTGAGTATTTATTGATGCTCTAGTTTTGAATATTTGATATTGCAAAGTTGCAATGATGTGTTTACTCGACGTAGTTTGATGGATAGATAACCAATTTCAACAATTCAAGTTTTCAACTAATATTTCTGTGATACAAAAATTATTATTATAACACGTTCTAGTAGTACATGAAATCAAGTCTCTAGAATCATGGATCACCACATAAATATGGGAAGTTTCATTATCATTGTCATTAAATAAGATTTGCTGTACATAGGAAAGTGAGTTTGGATATCAATGTGCTCATAATGCTCCACGCATACTGGCACGATTTATGTATTTCAATGCAAATGCTCCACGCATGCTTGCATGATTTATTTATTTTATTAATTTCAATGCAAATGCTCCACGCATACTTGCATGATTTGATTTCTCGCTGGTAGGATGATGCTGTGGCCTGGGCGGTCTCGTACGCCGTGGTCCACAGGGGCTCTAAAGGAAATGGTATATAGGTCGTTGCTGGGGCCCTAGGCCTACAACGGCCGTGTTCCCAGGGGCTCTGAAAAGTTTTATTGTGGCTTTTTTTTTTGGCTCACTCAGGGTTGATGCTGTGGCGCTGAGCGGTCTCGTACGCCGTGGTCCACAGAGGCTCTAAAGGAAATAGTAAAGGTCGTTGCTGGGGCCCTAGGCCTACAACAGCCGTGTTCCCAGGGGCTCTGAAATTTTGTGATGTTATAATTGTTTCATAATATTTTACAAGGGAATGATGCTGCGGTGCTGGGCGGTCTCGTACGCCGTGGTCCACAGAGGCTCTAAGGGATATGTGAAGGTCGTTGCTGGGGCCCTAGGCCTTATTATTATGACCGTGTTCCCAGGGGCTCTGAAATGTTTTATTTTAGCTTGTAATTTTAATACCTCACATGTGAATGATGCTGTGGTGCTGGGCGGTCTCGTACGCCGTGGTCCACAGGGGCTCTAAAGGATTTGTGAAGGACGATGCTGGGGCCCTAGGCCTTATTATTATGACCGTGTTCCCAGGGGCTCTGAAAACAGTGTTGGGAAGGGAAGCATGGATACGGATTTGTACAGTTATTAGATTCGTATTAGGTTAGTAGACTTGTCCACAAAGACAGACCCACTATATTTGAAGTAAATCTTTACTGTGTATGGTTGGTGATCTCGTAGTTAAGAAAACATAAATTACAGAAAAGAGAAAACTAACCGTTGCTTAGGTATTTGATCCTCGAGTTGAGTGAGAAGGAGATAGTGTTGTGGTTCATCCGGTAGGCGGCACGGTTGAGGTGTAGTTAGTTGTTCAGGGTCATCGTTGTCCGTCGTCACGGTTTCTTGTACTCCTGTGGTGCTGTGGCTGTGTTGCTCGACGATGTTGATCGTGATATCGTAAGCGACTTTACCAGGACTTCCTCTTCTGATTACGCGTTTTACCTCGTATCTGTTGTTGTCCAGGATTTTGTTTATCTCGTAAGGGTCACCATAAATCAAGTCTAGAGTAATCGGGTTATGCGGATTGTTTCTTCTGATTAGTACGTACTCGTAATCACCTCGCTTAAACAGACTCAATTTTACCTTGTGTTCATCTAACCGTTTTCTTTGTTGCATTTTGTCGCTTCTATCATTCTTTTGAGCACATGTTCTTCCAGCGTGTCAAGGTCCATTAAAATAGTTTCAACAAGGTACATTAGTTTTCAATGTTCACAAACCTTATTCTGGTTGACGCCGTGTTAATAATTTGAACGGTGCAACCCCCGGTTACTCGATGCAGGGTGCAACTAAATGAAAGCTGTAGAACTTCTAGCGTTGTCTGCCACTCTTCAGTTTCGTTGGATCATGGTTATTCCATTTTGCAGTGTAGCCGTCAAAAGGTTATCCCTTTCAACTTCTTCCATTTGCTCGGCTTACTCCTGACGTAATTGATGGTAAATTTATTGCAAAACGATCCATATAAACTTTGAACTCACCCAGGAATTTGCAGCTTGCATCTACCACAATCTGGACAGGGGTTTCAAATAAACGCACGGCACATTTCAAGGCTGCAAGTGTGCTGCTTGAACTCTCGCCGTTGGAGTAGCTAAGTAGTAGTATCACCTACTTAGTATTTCTTGAATGCATCGATGATAACGATTACATACTCATACTTTTCGCGTGATATCCATATCAATAATTTGGAACGCTGCAGTCGGTCCACCAGCGATAATTTAGAGGTAGGAGGATCCTTTTGAGTTTTTTTTTTTTTTGGGCTCTTTCAAAGCATTATAGTCACATTACCTTAAATTTTCGAATGTTCAGGTAATGGTAAAATGCTTCACTGCCAAGGTTTCAAGCTCGCACGAGTAGGTAGGTAGTACCGGCTCTTAGAGTCGGTGGCGCGCCGGCTGACGCGACCGGTGCCGGATGACGCGACCGGGTGCTGGCGGCCTCTGGCCGTCTGGACCAGTACCGCCCCGTAGCCGGTGCTGGAAACGTCCGTGTAGAGCTCGATCGGAGTGTTCTCCTGAAAAACATAAGCGTAGACGCAGTAGACAGGTGTTTTATAATTTGGTTCCGGAACTATTACCTTATAGTTATGTCGAGATGGTTCTAGGGAATTTACTCTCGCGAAAAACGTGTAAGTTTCGTAATTCATAAACTGTATCGCGGATTTTGGTCCAGTTTGACAAGGCTTAATTGTTATGGTCGGCGTTTAACAGGCTTAGTACGTTTTTTTAAACGTATCTCTCACTCATCCGTGTAAATACAAAAATGAGGGTAGTAATGAAAAAACAAATGTTCAAATACGCTCAACAACATTTTTATCTTATTTATTTGTCGGTAATTTTTAGTCTATCTGACTACAATCAAAGTTATCGAATTTTTCGTTTCGAGATCGCATAAGGTACTTAAACGTTTGGCTGATGAACCAACGCAATCCTCGAGGGTTCACAGAGACAGTAAAATGTGTGCTTTTTATAAGATTCATACCTATCGGACTGATGTAACATATTTCGTAGTCTGGCACTACGTAAAACTAGAGTTAAATTCCCCCCATTACTTATGTTACTGTTGAAAGCAAAACAAATTTAAACTAGCCGAATCCTGCTAATAAATCACCTTATAAATTAATTTCCCAGGCCATTTAATTGTCAAGGATTTGCGTATCCCCGAGCAGTCTGCTACAGAATCAAAAATGTAATAACTGCGCGGACAATTTTATTACATTTTGCGGTAGAAGAACGGGCCAAAGTGTTTAGGTAGTTAGGTAGGTAGGCCTGGTTTTTTCGTTTTGAATATATTCATCGACGGGAATACCGACCCTGGCTATCAGCGGGATAAAAATCGTTGAAAATAATACGCAATTTAAATACCTATATTTTGTATTAATAATCGTATTACCCTACGTTCGTCCTGTCAATTAATTATGATAAGATCAACAAGGAAAACAAACATGGGTGTGCTTAGGACTGCACAGCGGAAATGAAAACTTTGTTATCTGAAATTTGTATTGTAAAATATAGTACCTCAGTACTAGCAGCAGCCCGCGGTTTCACCTGCTTAGTTCCCATTCCCGTCGTTTCCTTTACGTTTCCGGGATAAAAAGTAGCCTACATGTCCCTCCAGACCATCATCTGTGTTCCAAATTTCATACTTCCCGATCCCGATCCGTTCATACGTTACGACGTGATTGAGTAACAAACATCCGTACATTGACATTTATAATATTATTAGGATTGTTTCTTTCCATGTTAGATTCTAGGCGTTCTCTCAAATGGGTATTTTTTTTACACTACCTACAGCATATTGCTATGAAAATTTTTAATGAACAAAAAAGGCATCTCTAGATTATCCTAGTTCCTAGGATAACTCCTAGGATATCCTAGCTCCTACTAATATTATAAATGTCAATGTATGGATGTTTGGATATTTGGATGTTTGTTGCTCATTCACGTCCTAACGTATTAACGGATCGGGTTGAAATTTGGAACAGAGTTAGATTATAGTCTTTTTATCCCGGAAAAACAACGGGAACAACGGGAACGGGAACTTAGCGGGTAACACCGCGGGGCGCTGCTAGTTTTGTAGTGGGAGGAGACTCTTGGCAGAGTCCGCCTGGGGAAGTACCACACTTTTACCAGATATTCTACCGCCAAGCAGTAATGTGCAAACATTATTGCGTTCCGGTTTGAAGGGCAACGTTTCCAGAGAAATTACTGGGCTTAGAGATATAGGTAACATCTTAGATTTCTGGGTGAGGAGCGCAGTGCAGTGCTAGGTAATGATTTGGACTCTTCATGTCCCAATAGCTGCGTGTCGCTGTGCTGCAGGTCTACTACGAAATCCGATAAACGATATATCGGCCGAACTTATGGACTTTTCCTACCTCGAAAGACAATCTGTCGGTTGATAGGATCGGCTGTTTCGTTCGATCCGACCCTCATCCGACCTAAGTCTATGACTTCCGACCGAGATGTATCGATCTGACTGTTTTTCGTGGGAGGCTACAATCCGATTCAGCTGTCGGTCGGATCCGATCATTCGGAGTTTGTTTTCGTAGTAGACCTGCTGTTGCTGTGTGATAGACATCCCACACGTGTAGTTTTGATGAGGAAAAAATTGAGTTTCAGTTCTAAGTGTGGGGGGCAACCCTAATTTTACTTTTTTTTTTTTTTTTTTGTAAAAATCTTAGTGCGGTTCACAGAATACATCTACTTACCAAGTTTCAATAGTGTAGTTCTCATAGTTTCGGCAAAAAGTGGCTGTGACATACGGACGGACAGACAGACATGACGAATCTATAAGGGTTCCGTTTTTACGTTTTACGGAACCCTAAAAATCGACACAAACATGCTGTCACGCAACGAAAGCTCTGAAAAAGCAATATTCTTTCCCGTTTTTGTTACATTTTTCATTCATGCTCCGCTCCTGTTGATAGTAGCGTAATGTTAAATAGCCTATAGCCTCCCTCGACAAATGGACTATCCAATAGAGAAAGAATCTTTCAATTCGAACCAGTAGTTCCCGAGATCCTTGCGTTCAAACAAACAAACAAACTCTTCAGCTTTACTATTTTAGTATAGACTACGATCCTCTGAAAAATAAAGTTGGAAACAAACACTGGTTACATTGGTTTACGCGTCACTTCCGTTGTTTATCTCACTTTTTTTTTACTTTTACACTTGACCGCCATCTCGCCTGATGGTAAACGACGAAGCAGTCTATATGATGGAGCGTGTTTACCTAGAAGAACCGATACACTCTCGATTTGAAGACACAAAGCAGTGGTAGGACTCTTAGCAGAGTCCGCCTGGGGAAGTACCCCACCTTTGCCAGTTATTTTACCGCCAAGCAGTACTTAATATGCAAACATTACTGTCTTCCGGTTTGAAGGGCAATGTTTCCAGAGAAATTACAGGGCTTAGAGATATAACATCTTAGATATCTGAGTGACGAGCGCAGTGCAGTGCTAGGTGCTGATTTGGACTCTTCATGTTCATATATAGCTGCGTGTCACTGTGCTGTCATGTGG